>JAXQQM020088780.1:0-335936 GCA_034641835.2 Pinus albicaulis | reverse complement strand
TATCAATTTTACCATCAGATTGAGCATGATAATATAAGCTATGAGCTAGTTGTGTACCCAAAGAATAAAACAATTCCATCCAAAAATTTCATGTAAAAAAAGGATCTTTGTCACTTACAATAATCTTCGAGTTTCCATGTAGCTTTTGAATTGTTTCGGTAAATGCAGTAGCAACTATACTTGCTTTAAATGGATGAGATAATGCACAAAAGTGTGCATACTTGGTAGTTCTATTTACTGCCACCATGATGACACTCTTTCCTTCGAAATTAGGTAAACATATGATAAAATCCATTGAAATCTCCCCTCAATGTTGACCTGGAATGGATAAATCATAAATTTTGTAAAAGACCCAAGGTCTTAATTGTCTCAAATTTATTTTTCTAGCAAACCAAGCATTCCGCCACAAAATTTTGAATATCAGATTTAAGGCCATCTCAAAAAAATTCTTTCTTCACCATGTGGTAAGTTTTTAAATATCATGATTTTCCTCCTAGAGGAGAAGTGTGAAATTCCAAAATAATATTTTGTTTTATTTGGGAATTCTTGCAAATATATAAGCGATCTTTGTACCATAAGGAATTATTTTTCCAACTAAATGTATCAGATGTACTAGGATCTTGATGTAAATTTTGAATGAGTGTCCATACTTCTTCGTCCTTCTTCTATTCATCCCTTGCACCGGTTATCCACTCTGGTTGGATAATATAAATGGCACAAAGCAATGCTTCCACCTCTTCGTCCTTTCTTGAGAGTGCATCTACAGCAACATTTAGCTTCCCTTTTTTGTAGATGATTTCAAAGTCATAACCCAACATCTTTGTGACCCATTTTCGCTACTCTTCTAAATATATTCTTTGTTCCAAAAAGTATTTAAGACTATCATGATCAGTTTTTACCTTGAAGTTTCTTCCCATTAGGTAAGGTCTCCATCTCTTTAGTGCATGTAGTATTGCCAACATTTCCTTCTCATAAATAGCCTTTTGTAAATACTTTCCTTTCATTGGACAAATTTAAAAAGCAATGGGCCTTCCTTCCTGCTTTATAGCAACATCAATTCCATTTCTTAAGGCATCACATTCCAAAGTAATGGTTTTTGTGAAGTCTAGCGTAGCTAAAACTAGTGCCGGGAACATTACCTCTTTAATATGTTCAAAGGACTTAGTTGCTTCAGGAGTCCATGAAAATGCATATTTCCTCAACAATGTTGTTAGAGGTGTTTCTATTCTCCCATAATTCTTAAAAAAATTGCGATAATACCCTATTAACCCGAGGAATCCACGCAAATTCTTTATGGTTGTGGGGACCTTCCATTCCTTAATGGCCTTAATTTTGTTAGGGTCTACCTTAACACCCTCATGAGCTACAATATGACCCAGATATTCCACCTCTTATACTCTAAAGAAACATTTGGATGTTTTTACATATAATTGTTTCTCCTCCAATAGTTTGAGAACCATGTCAACATGTTGAACATGATCCTTCCAAGACCTGCTATAGACTAATATATCATCAGAAATTACTAGCAAAAATTTTCTACGGAAGGGTTTGAAAATGGAATTCATCAACCCTTGAAATGTAGAAGGTGCATTGTTAAGGCGAAAATGCATGACCAAAAATCCATAATGACCCTCATGAGTTCGAAATGTTTTTTTCGAAATATATTCAGTCTTCACTATAATTTGATGATATCCTGAATGAAGATTCAACTTGGTAAAATATATTTGTCCATGTAATTCATCCAATAATTCATTAATCACAGGTATGGGAAATTTATCTTTAATAGTGAGATTATTGAGTTCCCTATAATCTCGACACATGCACCATGATCCGTCCTTCTTGTGCACCAACACTACTGGAGCAAAGAAATAACTTTGACTAGGTTGAATTATACTAGACTCTAATATTTTTGCAGTCACACGTTCAATTTTGCTCTTTTGGACATAAGTATATAATGACCTGATGTTGGGAGGAACACTTCCTTGAATCAAATGAATAGCATGATCATGATCACGAATAGGTGGGAGTCCTTTGGTAGTTTCAAACACCTTGGAATGATTGTCCAAGACTTTTTGGAGATTTGGAGAAATAGATGATTTTGATGTTGGAACTTCTAGTGAGCATAATTGTGCAATTATGCCGCGTAGAATATTTTTCATGACATTATAGTTTATTATCATTCCTGGCTTCCCTACGATACCCCATAATTTGATTTATTTTCCTTCCAAAAAAAAATTCAAGAAAATTTCTTAACAATGAAAAGCTATCGTCCCCAAAGATTGTAACCATTGTACTCCTAGTAGAACATCAACACCTCCCATTGGGATGGAAAGAATTAGAATATTCAATACATATTCCCCCATGGATAGTTTGATATTATGGCATTTTGTAGAGAAATTTATAGTTCCTCTATTTGCAACCATCACTTGAAATTCTGGTGCTGGGTATAGGAAACAATTCAACTCCTTGGCTACCTTACAATGAATAAAATTATGGGTACTACGCAAACCAATCAATAGTATTACCTTTTTGTTCTTGATATGTCCTTCTATCTTGAGATTTTGAGGAGTGGTAATTCCTACCAATGCATTGCACGATATGGTCAGACTCATTTATTATTCTTCTAGGGTTGGTTCCTGGTGTATATCCTCTTCTATTGAAGTTTCTTGTTCATTTTATTCCTCCTGTTCACAATCTACATAAAATAATTACTTCTCAGAACACTTATGACCTTTAGTGTATTGTCTATCACAACTGTAACAAAGCACTTTCTCTCTTTTTTATTCCAATTGTTGTGGTGTCAACCTTGTAGGTTGTGGAAGTCTAGGATTAGCAAAACTTCAATATTTATAGATGTGAGTTGTAGGCTTCCTTGTCGCCATAATTTTACATTCAATTTTTATTGCCAACCTGAATGTCTTCTCCAATGAATCAAGTTCCCAAACTTGAACTTCATGTTGGATTTTATCCTTCAATTTCCCTATGAAGACATCAATCATGTGTTCCTCTTGAATATCAGTTACCCTTATATTCAATTTTTGGAAATCCTCGATGTGCTCCACCAATGAATCCTTTGGTTTGAGACTTATCAATTGGATAAAGAAGTTGTTGCTATTTGTATCCTCATAATGTGCAATCATTTCCTCTGTAAAAATTTACCAAGTAACAATTTTTTTACCGGACCAAAGCCATCGATACCACACAAATGTATTTTGTTCTAAATGTAAAGTTCCAATGCATACCCTTTTTTTGTTTTGAACATTATTGAGATCAAAATATTGCTTCATTTGTAGTATCCATGTTACGGGATCCTTCCCATCAAAATTACTCATATCCATCTTTGGAATATGATGGTCCTTCAATCCAGCATTAGAGTTTATGAAATCATGATTAACATTTTGTTTTGGGGAATATCGCCCTAGAGGTTCATTGGGTTACAACCTCCACAGAGCAGGGGCATGCTACTTAAGAAGGACTCACACAACCATGCACGTTCAGAAAAAGTAAATAGAGTAGAATGAGAAAGATACCCGTATGTCCTACGGTTGAAGCAGATCCCGCGGGGTCCAAACCTCCAGCAACCATCCTTCCTTCTCAACTTGAAAGACAAGAAGAAACAAGCACGAAGAACTGGTTGTACAGTATATATCTACTCTAAATGTTAGTGAGATTCATATAAAACATTGAATAAATCATAATGAATGCTTGTATAACAAATATTCTCATACATATAAGCATACACTAACACGTATATTTCGGGAACAACATGGTACTTCTGTATTATAAATAGCATGTACAAAAGTAACGAGTGGAGAGATTACCTGATCCTTCCACGACCTTCGAGCAGACCGTCGTCTGGATCCGTCCAGCCCTTGCCTCGCTAAGACTCCTTCCAAACTGGTGCATACGAGATGACATATAGGGAGATGAGCATCTCAAGGAAACAAGGGTTTCCTATAATGAATTGGGAAAGTGCAGGAGGCACGGGGAATCAGACTTGGATAGGGAATACCAACAGAGTATAATATCAATAATTCTCTCTCTCCCTTAGGCCATACACATGAGGGTTTTTTATACTCCCTCCAAGTAGTTTCAACAGTTGGAAACAGTTGGCCACGTGCTGGGGTGGTTGAACTACCTGAGTAACCATCAACCCAGCCCGAAAATAGGGAATAATTATATATTTTTTAATCATTTTTAATGGCATACGCGGAAAAGTCTAGCTGAACTCGCGTATACACGCAGAAAAGTATGAGCATAGTCGCGTATGGGGATTTTTACACTGTTTTTAAGTGAATTTGTCCAAGTCTGTAGGAATGGGTGCCCAAAACCATCAAAGCAATCATGAATCATGTGAAGGTGAGAAATGATGCTATAACACATTTATTTTGTTCTCATCATGATTTTCCTCTACTATCTTCTCACCATTAGAAATTATTTCTTGTATAAACTTTGAAAAACCTTCCTTCAAACCTTCCATGTATTCCTTCAAACCTTCCATTTTTTCTTCCATACCATCCTTAAAAACTTCCATCTTTTCTTCCATACCATTATTCAAACCATCCATCTTAGCCTCCATGCCTTTCTTCAAACCATCGATCTTAGCTTCCACACTTTTCTTCAAAACATCCATTCTATTTTTTGTTTCTCTTTGCGAGAGCGAAATTTGATGCACTTTATCTTGTAATTTTAATGTGTCATGTTGCATTTCTTCATCTTCATGAGCCATAGTAGAGACTTCTGAAGGCTTAATGGGTGTTTAATTCTTTTTAGGGGGAATTTTAGAACCCCATACTAATATCTATTCTACAATATGCCCTTGGAATCAATTCAAATGGATTATTCAAAGAAGACTTATGCGATTCGGAAAAAAATACACACATTTTTCTTGCTTTTGAAGAGCTTGATATTTAAATTGAATTATCTCTATGATTTTGTATCTTCAATATCTAAAACTCGGCCCTGTACTATAACTCTGAATCTTCTTTCGAATGCCACAAGTCTGACCTGACTTGGATTCTTCAAGAAAATTTTATGCCCAATCTCCCAGAATGACCTAATTATGGACTCGTTTAGTAGAGCGAACTGGTATGGCATGCCGCATGTCATGTTCCCTCCTTCGGCTCTGAAATTGATACATAGGAAATAGTAGTTTGTGAACTTGCAGGCACTTTTTGCAGAATTCTCTGACGCTTAGAGAGAGAGTTATGACGATTTTCCCATGGTCACCTCTTTGAGATGACATTTGGGAGCTTGAAAAAACCCAAACTTCCATCGACCATATCTCTGGAAAAATTGCAAACCAAGATCTAAAATTTGTACAGGAAGTTCCACAGAATTTATGCTTCACTATGTAAGAATTTCAAATTTTGAAACATCATAGGAAAACAACTATAGTGCAAATTCCATGATGACCTATTTTAGGTGAAATTCGAGAGCCTAACAAAACCATAAATTCCAGAGGTCATATCTTTGAAAATTTTGTGAACCATGTTTTGAAATATTTACATGATATTCCTCAGGATTTAGGCTTCGCTCTATCAAAATTTCAGCTTCTAAACCTTCATATAAAAACGTTATAGCAAAAATTCCATGATGGCCTGTTTGTAGTAGCGAAACCCTAGAATCTAAAGCTCTTATACCAAATGTTATGAAACCAACTCCAAAAATATAAGAAAAGAGATATCAACGCCTTACAAATAAGCCACTATGAGGGGCCAACCTCCAATAAAATACATAAATGAACAATTCTTAAATGATACAAATGACAAAACCTCCTTTTTATATATAGGAGTCCATGGGGCCACAATGCAATCCTAGCAACCTAACAATAATAATGTAAGGGCACAATAATAACAATATGGGGGTTACAGGGGCAAAACAATAACAATAATTATGTTATAATAACAACATTAAGGGACTATAATAGTAATATAGGGACCTAACATAGTATATGTGTGAGGTATGCATATGTTAGTTGCATACCTACACCTTGCAAGAATATGCTTGTATGTTAAGGTTTAATATGTTAGATGAATAATTAATGGTTAAGCTTTATCAATGATCAAGCTTATGGTTGGACTTAAGCTGGCTTAATAGTTAAGCTTGAATACTGATACTTAAACCTTAATCTTCACTTATAATTATTAAGTTATATTTAAATATGATTATTAAGATTAAATTTATTAGATTATTTTGAAGATTGCAAATTTGTTAACATGATTAAATATTATTATATTATTCTTATTTTTTTATTGTTTTATTATTTATTACTCATTTTTACAAGATCTCTCCTCGAATTTATATCAATATAAATCATTTAGAGGGGGGTAGAGTTATGAGATAGGTGAAGCAAGTGATATTTACGAGGGGCTAGTTGGCATTAATTTCGAGGGGAGGCATAGTGAAATAAAGGGAGAATGGAGGAGGGTCATTTGTCTCCTTTCTATTTTATTTGGAGTTTGATGTCGGGAAAGAGAGGAGATAACCAAGAGGAAGGGAAGGAGGGATAAATTCAAAAAAAAATCTGGTGGTTGAAGGGCATTGGATCTATTTTGGAAACACTACAAATGTGGTTGGACTTGGGCTCAGAGGGCTATGGAACTTGTGGAGGTTCCATGTCATTGGATGTTGGATATAATTTCCTAGTTGGAAGGTTTTGAGGCCTCATATGTCTGTGGCAACAAAAAAGGGGGATAACCACCCGGTCCAGAGCTTAAAGCAGCTCCTTTTCCATTTTGGGTAGTGGCTCTGACTGGGTGTGACAGGACCAGTTTCCCGGTTTTGGTTTTTGGATGATAACTTGTTGGGTTTCTACCAAAACATTTTGAAATGATGAATTACTACAAACTAACACAAATTTAACTCTAAATACAAGACTTTGAATTAAATTTAATCTAACTCGGGATATAATATCTCAATGTGATCTAGAAAGATATCTATTGAATCTTTCATGAAATCAATTCAGGTTTAGTAGAATTATTACCATGTAAAATGATTCTCTCGAAAAATTAATTAATCGGAAGAAAATGGAACATATATCGCAGTTTTTGATGACCATATATAAAATAAAAAATTTCTATCTTTATATTGTACATTAGTGCAACAGATATTCCAGACATAAACAATTAATTTCATACATGATTCATGAAAGTTGTGTTCATCACTAATATTCAAAAATAGAAGTAACATACATGATATTAGTACCAGTTGCGTATTACTCTGTCTATCAGATCAGTGATAATAGGTCGTATCCAATCCTTCAGTCAAAGAGTTGTTCAAAGAATACAAGATTGCACCAGACATTGATGAACAAAATGATATTTATAACTGAATATAACCGTGTTCCATTATTTCATCAAGGCATTCATGAACTTACTTACAATTAAGCATTCTTTGCAAATGTTCTTAATAAAAATATGGACCCTTCTTTAAATGCATGAGAAAGGTTTAAATACTAAAACTAACTACAAACTGAATTAAATATTTTACAAAAATGTAGAGGAGGTTTCAAACAACCTTCCTCTAAGTTGAACAATAATCTAGGCATTAAAAATAATATCCTAATTTTAAGGCTTTTGCATCTTTTGTGGAGTATGGTCACATAATTTGCAGATATCTAGCAGTTTCTTGAGCTGAGGTGGTTGAGATATTCGTGACTAGATTTAATTCTTGAAGATGGAATTTGAAACGGTTTATTGAGACTTTTTACCTGATTCTGTGAGAAGTCAAATAGTCTATTGCTGATGGTAAGGTTTGATTAGAAAATTCCAAGAATTTTCTTGATCAAACTTATTAACTTTCCTAATTTCTTCTTCCTGTTTTTCCGCTCTTTGTGTCCATTTCAATTCTATTTCTTTTGTCAATGAAGACACATAAGACGTGTTTTCTTCAATAAGTCTTGTTTTGAACAATTGGTCACATAAAAGCTGTATGACCTCATTTGATTTCTTGAATGTCTTAATTGTTGATCTTTCTACTTGGGCAATCTATGTTTTCCACTCTATAATTAATAATTCTACATGAAACTTATATATCTAAGGTAGATTAACTTGTTTTCCCATATCTAAATCTTGGCATTGAATATGTTCTTCACATTCAAGTTTTTTAATGGAAATTTGCTGAATCATTATTTTATAGGAATCACATTAAGAATCAATCATAGCAACTTGATGACAAAATTATTTTTGTTTCTCTTTAATCATTGTATTTATTTCAAGTGCTTCTCGAATGAAATTTTATAATTGTGATTGATTTTGTAATTCTGCCATGATTCTCTCTAGTTGTATCTGTTTATCTTTAAGTTCTGTATGATGTTCCAATTTGATTTTTTCAAAATATTTATGGAACTGTTCTAAATTTGCTTTGATTTGTTCTGAAGACTTGAATTTCTCTGTATCTAACATGTATTCCAATTCCTGTATCCTGGATTCCCTTTGCTTCAAAAGTTCTTTGATTTCACTTGCCTTATCTACAGTAGATGTAGCATTAGCTCCTGCATATTGTGACAGTTTAGTCAATTTTTCAGTGGGATCCTCTGATGAATATTTCTAGAGGATGTCAACTGATTCATCTGTAGATTTAAGAGTTGTTTCATCAGTCCTTCTTATTTTATTTATTTTGACCACAACTCTATGGCTCGGACTGTAGAATATATCCAATGATGGAATGTCTTCTATTTGCAAAATTATTTTATCTGTGGAATGAGGCGTAATAAATTCTCTGCTCTGTGTTGCTGGGATCATTTGTAAAGGGTTGAAAGTCTAAACTATCCTTTGGGAAGGCTCTGGGATTTGAAAACCTGCTGCTTGACCAGTATTGACCTTTTCTTTAGATGTTTTTATTTCTTGGGAAAATTGTTCCCATTCATTTATTAGGTCTTTTCCTTCAGATGATTTAGATTAATATTCTATGATCTGATCTTTTGGAACTGCTTCTGTATTTGATTCAATTACATTGTTATTTATTTTTCCTTGCAACTCTATATCTTGAATAATCTGGTCAATTTCCGAATTGGCTTTTGTAGACTCAGTCTAATCTTCGGATTGATTGGTATTATCAGATTGTTGTTAAGACTGACCAGATTCATTTTCAAAATCATCCTTCATTTCTTCATCAAGACTAATAGTTAGAGTGTGCTTTTCTCCTTCCATAACTAAAAAATTCAAAGGGACATTCTTTAATCTCTTATTTTTGTATTCCTGAAAAGCTTTGATATCTTCTTGACTTGATTGATTGGAAAACCTCTTAATAACGTTTGAAAAATCTTCGACTCCCTAAAAGAAGTCATCAAACTAATCCTCTTCTTTTACAAAAGGCTTGGTCTTAAGTGTTGCCATGTAATTCTTAATTTCATCATTGGGATCATACAGTCTCCGAGTCATAAATGATAAATTTAACATCGGAGTATTAGGAGCTTCTTTGTATGTATGACCAATATTGGCTAAAGAAAAATTACCACATTGTATAGGGAATGAAGGCCAAATAGGCTTTTTGTCATCCTTTACCTATTTGGCGACACCATTAATAAGTTGATAAGCTATTTCTCTCCCAAAAAATATATCCAGAACATAATATGGAAAAACATGTGGAAGAGCGGAACTTCCAAATACTCGAACATAAGTAAATTTGTCTTCAGCAAACCATCGGGCTGTAGGAACAATATCTCTACTGACTTCCTTGGAATCCCTAGGGAAAATTTTATCGAAAATCATTTGATACATAGGCAGCATAACTCGATAATGGACTTTATAGAAATGCAAGTGGTATTTGGAATCCCAGATTTCTTCATGGTAAATATGGATTCGTGTAGGATCTGTAACAGTCAATTTCCAACCCATGATTGGAAATGTAGAAATATAACAGATGGAATCCATAACATAAGAGGACATGAAAAAGGGTGAATTTTCTTGAGGGGGAAGCATTCTTTTCTTTCCTATATTCAACAATGTGTTTGGCTAAATAATTAGATAAAAGGTCTTCCCAATTCAAAATGGATGAATTGACGATTGCGTCAATTAAGGGAACCTAGTCTCTAGAGAACCTAGTACTATCAGGTCTAGAAAATAAGCTACACAACATATCAGCAGTAAAGCAATAGCGATGATGGATTTGTGCAATGGAGTACGTACCAGATTTGTCTTGCTTCAGTTTTCCCTCATTGTCCTTCCACTCATGGATGACCTTGATAAGATCTGGATGTTTAGCTTTGAACGTTTGCACATATCTATTGTCATACTTTTTTTACAGAGCTCGTAAATGATACATGGCTGCCAAATCTTCAGCTTTGAAAGAAGCCATAGTCTCTCCTTTGGAATTCTTAAATACTATGTCTTCAATATTTAGATTTTCAACTACCCACTTGATCATATCTGTCTAAGGCATAATTTTTGGTCTTGCGGCTATCTTATGAATAAAGGAGCATGCAACATCGAAAAGAGTTTCATTGCAAGTGATATCAGTGCTTGTTGGAGATGTCTTCATTATCACTTTTGGCCCTTCATCCTCAAATAGTTTGTGCATAGCCTCCATGACGAGACACTGCAATCCTTGTTACAGATAGTGTCTGAGAATAGAGAAGGCATATTTGTATCTTCTGAGGGCAATTCTTGAGAGATTTATTTACCTTTCTTACTCATCTAAGACTCTCTCAATTCGATAATTGATTTCCTGATAATGAAAACGAAAGATATGATATAACAAGAATTTACAAAGGCGTATCAGAAATTTATTTCAAACTCACGCAAAACTCTGTCAACCTTATCAATCATATCTTCATACTTCATTATGATTTCAAAATTTAATACTTGACATGGCTTCACCGGGCTTCACATCCAATAATTATTAATCGTTTAAAGTTGTTAAGATCTAAAATTCAATCCGATATGACACAAGTTTCTTTTCACGAGATTATTAAATGCGTAAATCGCAATGATTTCTTATAATATTTTGTGATTGTCTTGTAAACATTAAGAAATGAGATCTGCACAAATCACAGATTGAAAGATTTAAAATATATATTTAAGTCTCTACTATAAGTTTCGCGATTCAATTTTCTAAAGTGAAAAATGGATGCGATGTGAAAAAGATTTATATTTTCTAGTTTATTTGTTTCATTGAGTCCGCGGTTATCACATATTTTATCACTTTTCTCCTTTAAGTCTTAACTAAATCAAGTGCAATGTGAAAAAGGAAAGTAAATCTTTTTAAAGAGCCCGTTTTGTTGTTCGCGGATTTTATTCTTTATGGTTTCTTTTTGAAAAAATAACATTTATGATGAGCGATGTGCCTTTTGGGTGGAACTTTATTTCCTAAGTGTTTTTTTTCTAAATTTATTTTTTTATTTATTTCTAAAGGGTCCCTATTTATAAAAATAAATGGGGGGTTTTTTTATAGTACAATAGAAGGGTAGCATATTCAGTGGAATGGTTCGAGTAGGAGCACCACAACCAAGCTAGAATGATGTACCTAGGTGTGTATTATGTTGTGATATAATTCATGTTAATTGTTGTAAATCAAATCTATTATTTATATATTGTACTCTCAAACAAAATAATTGTTGGGTTGTAAATATCTTATTTTCATTACTATCAAATTGTTTGATAAAATTATATTTTGTTAGAGGACCCCAAGATGGGTCCCACAAATGGTATCAAAGCTCAGATTCAAAATTTGGACCGTAAAACCCAACAAAATTGTTAGAAAATCATAAAGGTAAAAATATTTTTCTTATTTTCATAATTACTTATGAATTTCTAGAAATATTATTAACTTATTTTAATGTCTTTGTTAATTTACTTAAAATCAAGAAAAACGTAAATTCATGAAGATTAAAACAACAAGGACACAAGATATAGCCTCTCGGCCGGGGAAAAACCCCTTTCCTCAAGGAAAACCCAAAAATTATGTTTTCTTCCATTAGAACCAATTAAAATGAGACAACCATGACCCTCCACCAAGACAAATACCTCTTCCAATCCACCAAGTCAACCTCACAAGATAGTCCTTCCAATTATCTTCTTCAATACTCCATTAATAAAAAATTTCAGCCCTACTACATTAGAATTTCAGCCTTATTACAAAATTTTAATTCCAGCCCCTTCCTACAACCCAAAGTCTTATATGTGTGGGAGAGACAGAGAGAATTTTGGCTTCTTTAGCTTGACAAATGTTCTTTCCTCCTCCGCTTTTGTTTCTTCTTCCTTCCTAGGATTTTTCACACCTTTTTCTTCCTCCTTGAATTGCAGGTCAGAAACATGAATGGATGAATCCTCAAATAGGTAAAATTACACTTCTATATATAGAATTTAGGTGTGGTCGAACTCCCTTTTATGAGGCCGACTTGTCTTCTCATGAGAACGACTTGGAGGAGGAGTGATAAGTGACACATTTTACATAAAAATATTTTTCTTGTTTGATACAATGAACCAAAAAAGGGTCTAGTACATAATGATAAAGACAATGACTCAAGACACAAACCATAAAATCAATCAATGGGTGCTTTGACCTAAAAACAAAATGAATAAAGCATGAAACCCATGCTTATAAATAATAATAATAATAATAAAATCTATCTTTTTACAAATATATAATAATTACATCGTGTTATGAGCTAGACAACAATTATGAAGACCGATACTAATTACATTTTTCAACAAAAACCTCCCTTGATATTTTCCTTCAAAAAAATCACATAATATAATCAACTCTAAAAATACCCATTATAATGAGAAGTGGAATGTCAACTCAAAATATGGTGAGAACTAAACTTGAACATAATAATGTTGGAAAATTTTGAAATGCCACACGAAAATTTGAAATCTGATTTCTGTATGTCCTTAGTGAATAATTGTGGCACTGAACCAATTTAATTCTCTACTTCTTTAGTGAAGATACCTCAAAAATATCGTTGCTACAAATATCATGGAGTCATTTATTTCATTGATATTATCAAGAAAAAGAAAAAAACCAATTCAAAAATTTTAGAAGTAGCAAACGGGAATGTCGCATTTTTGTCAATTCCAATTGATACGGTTCGCCGAGAGAGAAAAAAGGGTCATTTGATCATACTATCATATATCATTTTCTTATATACAATCGTATATTTCGGCCATGAGAAGACGTGTTGTTTATCTATTTTCTAGAACACACGTGTTGTAGGATTAATGCCATGTAAATTTAAAGCTATTAACCTGCACTAAAGGACTCCATTGTGCTCGGAAATATTTATTTCATTCTTATATTTCCTTTTTTTACCAGTAGAGAAAAGAGGAGCTCTTTCCATAAAGTTCCTCGAGCAATCCTTGTGGAACTTTGTTATTCTATGTACAAGATTGTTTCCTCTTTGTGGAGAGGAAATACAATGTTACTATATAAAATATGAGAGCAACAAGTTCATCCTAATCCGCCTAATTAGCAAGAATATAAATAAAATTGTATTTAATGAAAGGTATTTTGCAAGTTAGTTTTGTAAATATGGAAATTGGATAGTAATTACTATTTAAAAATATAAAATACCTAGTGTAGCGTTTTAAAAGGTGAGATATAAAGAAATAATGTTGAAGTACAAAAAAATATATTGAAATATCACATATAAAGCTATGCAAAAAAAATATTAGAATATTATATAAACATTTTTTATAAATAAAAGTTAAAGTATAAATAATTTTAATTTTAATTTGTCATGAACATAGATTATTACCATTAAAGATATTGATATGTAAAATAGAAAAGGGGAATCTTAAAAGAGAGTTACTACAAGAAAACATGACATTGGTGAGAGTCAAGCATGTGATGGATCCTTAAGGTCCGTCACCAATGTCACATATGGTGATAGTCCTTAAAAAACTTTGTTGTAAGTGTATATAGTAACAGACCTTTAAGGTTTGTCACCAAAGCCATTTTCAATGACACTTTTGGTGAGAGTTTTAAATTACCATCACTAATTATCTTTTTGGTGAAACTTCTAGTGATGATCCTTTATTGATACTCACCAATGCACTTTTTGGTTGCTTTTGGTGACGGTCCAAAAAATTCCGTCATCATTAATCATTCCAATGAGTTTCTGATGACAATATGTGCACATTACTATATTTTTTGTCAAAAGATAAATATTTAATACCATTGTTTTGGAGTGTTTTTTCCTTATGTATCCAAGACCATATAGTGGTTAGAGTCAGTCAATTTTTTAAGAAGTAATTAGTGTGTATCATTTCCCTCAAGCAATGAGATTGTAGTTTTCCTATGATTCAAAGCATGATTAATCTCTATTATGATTATTATCTAACAAATTCCCTTTAGATAAAGCTCCACTAGTGTGTGTAGAAACTATATTATTTAATACATAATCAAGCTTTGTGAATTCTATTAATGAGAGATATCTAGCACTCCTCAACACTCTTGGAACATGTTAACATGCTTTAGCACACTAACATTCATTGGAACCTTCTACGTCTTAGAACATCTTTTTACCTATAACATCATGCCATGACTATGACACCCAAGCACATGTTAGTAGGCCCTAGCATAGCATAACACTCTCCTAGCATGCATTGACGTGCCTTGTAGTCCCTAGAGTGCTTTGGAATGCTTTGGCATACATTAACATACATGAGCACTTGGCACACATTGGAACTTGGCATGTATTGCAACCTATATTAGTGTGCCTAGCATGCCCCTTTTGAAAAAGATAAAGTCCTCACTTATTAACCCTCTTATGTGTTCATTTCCTTTCCTTTTAGATTGGTTCTTCTTTTTGTTTCCTTTATACTCCTTGACATAGATTGGCATACCCTGGCACCCTATACATCCTAGCATGCCTTAGCATATTACATGTTTTGGCACTATTTGGCACATGTTAACACACACTAGAACTCCCTAGCACACTCTGGCACTTTTTTACATGCCATGATACTCCCTAGCATGCCTTACTAGTGCTTAACATACCTTGTCACTCACTCCTTGCCATGCTAGCTAGCACTCATTGACACTCCCTGGAAAACCATGATATTCATTCACTTCCATGGATTTTAACCTACCTCTCCTTTATGTTTCCCTTGTAATCCATAACACTCCTTAACATGCATTATCACACTCTATCATACTTTAGCACTCTTCGACATGTCCTTCTACTTCATAACATGGGTATCACTGCCTAACACACATTAACACTTGGCACATGTTGGTGCTTGGAAAGTATTAGCATGTCTAGCATTCATTAAGATTCCTTGGTATGCTTGGGCATGGTTTAATATTAAATTTATTTGACATCAATTATTGGAAAGTATATGAGAAGTAAAAAAGGATGATTTTCCACTTAGAATGCACTAACACTTGGTACTTGGCACCTATTGCCATCTAGTGTTGGTTTTCCTAGCATGCCCCTCCTAGAAAAGTTAAATTGATGAATTATTAACACTATTATGTGTTCATTTCCCTGTAGTTTAACTTGTTTCTCCTTTTTGTTTCCTAGATAGTCCCTGGTACATATAGTCACACCCTTGCACATTTTTGAATGTCTTACCACTTAACGCATCTTAGCATATTTGACATGCCTTCGAACTATTTAGCACATGTTAGAATTCCCTAGAATGCTTTAGCATTGATTCCCTCACAAATAGCCTTACAGTCGTTCATGACTTGGGAATCGAATCAAGTCCTTACCAACTACAGTTCATTTGACATTGGCATGCTTCAGTCACAACAACTTTACCAATTGCACCTACTACAAGTATATTATGCCATGTTCACCTAGAAACTGCATATACCTTATCTTTGGCCACTCATGTCCAAGTTGAACTTGTCCCACTTAAGAAATTACCAAGACAAGGATCACATCTATCCATGGCCATAAAATAACTAAGCAACTATATAACTTACACAGGAAATATTTCACATGTATGTCCAGTTCATATAAAAAATAGACCATTAACTGAGAATTTGCAAGAACCAAAAGATACACAAGACACACAAGATATAAGTTGGCACAAGCTGAGTTCCCAAAAAGTCATACACAACAATGCACAATATGCAATTTTCTAAAATATTTTAAAAAATGAGCATTCAGCCAAAGTGTGTCACATGTCATATAAAACTAATAGATAAAGGAAAAATATTCTTATGCCCAATACAAAGCTTCCCTTTATCTAAAACTTCTTTTTCGAGTCCCTTATCACAATCATAGGCTTGCCTCTTGAAAATCAATATTATGAACTTATTCTAACACACTTCATCCTTGGCACACTTGAATTCACTGACACTCCATAGAAAACACTTGTATTTTTTCATTTCTATGCATTTTGACCTAGTTCTCCCTTGTGATGCCTCGAAAGTCCTTAACACTCCTTAGCATGCATTGATGTTGTATGGCATGTGTAAGAATGAGTTTTCATTGCTTAGCATGCCATAACCCTCCCTAGACATTATGCCCTCAGAACAATGCTTACTTAATTTGCAACTTGGGAACCCAAACAAGTCCTCGCTTGACTACAAGAGCTTAACCAAGTTACGATTACTACAAATAGACAATGTTATTAAATTATGTAGCTTGTGAGGTACTCTACAAGCCTAGTGAGATGGGTTTTTATGAGTTTGATCACAAAATGGTTTGTCAGAAAAGAACCCAAGAGAAGGGGTTTCGGACCAAGGATGGGGTTTAAAATCTAAAAGAAAATTAGAAAGGAAAATTAATATTTCCTAAATTCTAAGTGGATAAATCCCGTATGTTCTAGAGGGTTTTTAAGGGGACTAGCTAGGAATTCTATTTAATAAGGCCTTAATATGAAGGCAATAACATCAAGTGAGAAGGAATTCATTTGATAAAGGAGGCCAAGAGAGATGTATTCCTAAAGTAGGTTTAGTTAGACCTAAGTAATGGTTTCTAAAGGGAGGCCATGATCATCCACGAAGAGAAATATCATCATGTGAGTATTCACAATAATGCCACATACCTTAATGGGTTCGATATACAAAGTAGGATGGAATAGTATTGGCTCTCTTATGGCAGATCGAGCTCAAGAGAGGCGGCTAATGAGAATTTGGACATGTGATTTTAGTGGTGTTTTTGTGTGAAGATCGTATCAAATTTTGAAATAGTAGAGAGGGTTGAGACCCTATCTTGTGGTAGTTAGTAGGCTACAAAGTCTGTGATAAATAAAAACACAAATGGAGGAGGGCCTACAGTATAATTTAGGGTTAAAAAAGAGGTAGCCTCACGTGTAATATTGACTTACGTAACCATAGTTTGAGGGTCATAGATATCTAAAGTTTAGGTCAATATTTAGTCAAAGAAATGCCTAGAATCTATATATCCATATGAGCTAAGTCGAGTCCCTTATGGAGGCAAGAGTTGTTACTTTTTCTATAAGTGAATAGGGTTTGTTCTAAATCTATTATAAAAAATGTATAATGCCCTAGTTAAGGAGGTTTCCTAGCATGTCTAATCCATAAGGCATGCCCTCATTATTGTGACAAATATGCATAGAAGAAGAGGGGTTGTGATCCTTAGAGAGAGGTTTATCCCTATAATATATATCATAGATTTCGAAGATGGTTTGGAGAAGTATGTGTGGAGATAGAAAATCAAAAATAAGGTGGAACGTCAGTAGAATATTGAGTAGACATAATGTGCCATATGAGGAATGGATTGACATGAAGAGGAGTTGAATTTTGTGGAGTTTCCATAGAGTTTTGGATAGAGATTGGAAGCAGCCTATTAAATGTTAGTCAATGGATTGTTAGTGGATGATTTGTGACCCTAGTTCAAGCATCTACAAATTGTTAGAACGGTGATAATAGGAGTAGTTCAAATTTGTTCATACATTGGAAAACAAAGAAATTGGTACACAAGAATAGTGATTTTGGTAGGTACTTAGATCACTATTAGGTGGCATATTTGAAGATCCCTAGAAGAGGGAAATTTTGTGGGCACTAGATCAGTAAAATAGTTGATTGTGGTTGGGAAAATTTATGGAAATCCAAGTATAGATGGAGGGTTGTTATGTGATTGTAAAATAAGAGCCCTAATTCTTGTACTTTTCAAGGAAGACGAGACTGGTAGAAGGGTAGGTGCATTGGGCCTAAGGACGTGAAGTCTTTCAAGGACTAAAGTAGCATTCAATTCAGCTATCCAACTAGCCCTAGTTCACTATATTGTAGAGGATTGAGTGAGTGAGGAGAAGAGAAACCTCCATATCCCTAGAATTTTCATATTCGAGGAGCAGTATGGAAAAATTGGGCATAAGATATATTTTTTCGCAAACAGGATTGTGGACAATTGATCGAAAACCCTAAGTGTTGCAGACCTTAAAGGAAAAAAGAGGTAGATAGAGGGATTTTTTTTGTAGTTGAGTTTGTTAACCCAAGAGAGCTAAGGTCATTGATAGTGGAAGATTGAGGAGTTTCATAATGGGAGGAAAGAGGACCTTCCATATATGTTCATGACATGTGGACTTAAAGGGATATGTGTGGCCACCATCAAAAAGTGGTTCAAGTGTTGTCTTTTTCAAGGTATATTGGTTTTCAAAGGACTAACACCAAGCCCTAGTTGTATTACTTGTATCAGTGTGATTGTAAAGGGCCATGATCCTTGGTATTAGAGATCTAGCTTATTCTATTATAGTTTGTAATTTAACAAAGAATTTTTTTTAAAAGTTAAAAATTTTCATGTGCACTAGTTCATTCCCCTGATGTGTGTAGATTTCATTGTGTAAAGTAGATGTGTTGTGGCACTTGAGTGTGTTTACATCAAATATTCTAAGACCAATCCTAGATTCTCATGTGTCATGTAAATTCAACATATGTGTTTTTCACCTAAGAACTACCTATAACTCATCTTAGGCTACTCATATCCAATCTCAACTGATCCCACTTAAAAAGTTATCAAGACAAGGCTCATAACACCCAATTGTGGTCGTAAAAAATCTAAGCAACATATTTTACACCTTCACATGCAGTAGCACCTGGAATGTATTAAATTCCTTAGCACTATCTTGCATGTGTTAGCATCCCCTACATTCCTTGGCATGCTTTTACACTACCTAACACACCCTAGAACTTCCAGAAACACCTTGGTAGTTTATCATACCTTGGCACTGGCTAGCATAGAACCTTTTCATTTCCTCCTTAACACACCTAGAACTCATTGACACTTCATATCACACACTCTTATTCATTCATTTCCATGCATTTTGATCTAGTGCTTCCTTGTGTTTCCCCGAAACTCCCTAACATTCTCTAGCATGCATTGGCACACCCTAACACTTGAAACATGTCATCATACCACGCTATCACTCTATAATTCCATAGCACTATGTAGCATACCTTGTCACTCTCTCCTTTGCACACCTAGAGCTTCTTGACACTCCCAGTCATAAACTATTGTTCATTCATTTCCATGCACTTTTATCTAATTCCCCCTTGTGTTTCCAAAAAATGCCTAAACACTCCTTGGCTCTTGTTGTTACACTGTAGCACCTAGGACATCTTGTCATGTAGCCTTGGCCTCTAGCATGGCTTAACACTTCCTAGAATACCTTGTCACTCCCTCTTTATCACACTTGGAATTGATTGAAATTTCGAATCAAAAACTCTTATTTTTTCATTTCCATGCATTTTGACATAGTTCTCCCTTCTGTTTCCCTGACACTCCTAGTTAACATTTCCTTGCATACGTTGGCACATCTTGGATGCATGTCTCCCTAGCACTCTAGCATTCCTTGGCACTGCCAATAATTCCTTGTTACTTCTCATTATCACACTTGAAACTTGTTGAAAATCCATGTCACACACTCTTATTCATTCATTTCCATGCATTATGGCATAATTATCCCTCGTATTTCTCTAGCACTCCCTAACACTCCTTGCCACACCTTGGTAATTAGCACATCCTCACATCATTTCATAGCACTCTATCATGCCTTGGCACTGCCTAGCATACCTTATCACTCCCTCCTTATCACACTTAGAAATTTATATCATTCCCCATCACACACTCTTATTCATTAATTTCCATGCAATTGAAACTAGTCCTCCCTTTTGTTTCCCTGACAAACCATGGCATGCATTGGCGCCAAACCCTAGCACCTAGCACATCTTGGAATTACTAACATACCTTGGAACTTTCTAGCATGTGCTACCACTTCTTGGGATTCCCTTCTCACCTTGGAATACCCTAGTTTTCATGTTATCATAGATAGCCTTAATTTTTTTGTGACTTTGGAACCCAGCGAAGTTATTGAAAAAATAGTGTTGTGTTTAGCCCAAAGTATCCCTTTCTCTAAAACTACTTTTTCCATCACCTTATCACAATAGTATGCTGGCCTCCTGCAAGTCCTATTATGAAATTCTCCTAACACACTTCATCCATGGGACATCTGGAATTTATCGACACTCCCTTTCAGACACTCTTATTCATTTGTTTCTGTGCACTTTGAAGTATTTCTCACTTGTGATGCTCTGACACTCACCAATGATCCTCGGCATGCATTGACACTATCTAGAATATGTTAGCACACATTTTCATTCATTTTCATGCCTTGGAAATCCACATAAATGCACTTATTCTTTTAGACTTAGGAACCCAAACAAGTCCTACCTCAACTACAAAAACTTGACCATGTTTCATTTACTACAACTAGAATATGCCTTGTTCACCTAACAATGGATTATAACTCATATTAGGCTACTCATGTCCAATATTATCTCATCCCACTTAACAAGTTACCAAGTCAAGGCCCATGTCCAACCGTGGCCATAAAACAACTAATAAACATGGCTTACATATTGATATGCCATAACACCTTGAACATATAACAATCCCTTGACACTATGTGGCACATGTTAGCATCCCCTGCATTCATTGGAATTCTTTGGAACTTCCTAACAAAGCCTACCATTCCTTGACATTCCCTATCACTCTAACATGCCTTGTAATTTCATAGCATATAACCTTGTCACTCCCTCCTTAACACACTTGGAACTCACTGACACTCCCTATCACACACTCTTATCCATTCATTATTTTTAACTAGTTCTCCCTTCTGTTCCTGTGGCACTCCCTAATAGTCCCTAGCACACATTGGCACACCCTGGAACTTGACAGATCTTGGCATGTCGCCCTGGCACTCTAAAATTCCTTATAACTACTTAACATAACATGTCACTCCCCCCTTAGCACACCTACAACTGGCTAGCAATCCTTGTCACACACTCTTATTCATTCATTTCCATGCATTTTAAAACAATTCTCCATTGTTTTTCCCTGGCACTCCATATAACTCCCTAAAATATATAGGAACACCCTAGCACCTGACACATCTTGGCATGATTCCCTAGCCTCTAGTATGCCTTAGTAGTTCTTATCATAAATTTTCATTCACTCCTTAACACACCTATAATTCATTGACACATCCTGTCACAATCTCTTAATCATTCATTTACATGCATTATTTTCATGTAGTGATCACTTGTGTGTCTTGAGGACTCCCTAACACTTCCTAGCATGTGTTGGCACAACTTAGCACCTCACGCATTTTGGCCACATGCTCCTCTGGCACCCTAGAACATCTTAGCGCTGCGTAGCATAAAATTGTTGGAAATATTGTCATTGATGGCAAAGGAGAAGATGAGGATCAACAAAGAAGCAAAGGAGAAGCATCAATATTATCATTGGCTTTGGAGCAGCATTAGTGGTTGCATGGGAGAAATGGAATATTTCTAGTGAATAGATGATGAATTCCCCTTCACTTTGTGTAGAATTGTGAGAAAATATCAAATAGAAAATCGTTGCATGAAAGAAAATGGCAAAATGGCAAAATCAAAAATTGCAGAATCACAAAATCGCAAAATCACAAATCGCAAAATCACAGAATCACAGAATTGAAAAATCCAAAATCAGTAACAAAATTGTGATATGACCATGTGCTATGGGAAAATGTGATAGTGAAATATGAGAAATGATATGGCGCATATAACATGGTGATAGATGACATGGCACAAATGACGTGGTGATAGATGATGTGGTGATAGATGATGTTGCGTAGATGACATGGAAATATATGGTGTGACATAGATAACGTGGTATATATGATGTGGAGATAGATGAAGTGGCGCATATGATGTGGTAGTAGATGATGTGGTGTACATGACGCATCAGAATCCGGTGGGACATGAATGCACAAATCACAAAATTGCAAGTCGCAAGATCACAAGCGGTGACAACATTATGATATGAGCAAGTGCGATGGGAAAATGTGATGGTGCAGCGGAAGCTGGTGTGACTTGAACACACAATCAAAAATCATAAATTGCATTATTTAAATTCAGAAGCATTGGGCTGATGTGCTATTCATGAACGAACGTGGTATATTTCAGAACTAAATTAAAATTCCATAACGGTTCTAGGGTTCTGTGGATATTCATGTTATCCGAGAATGGACAAGAAGGTACTCGATACCTGTGGTAAAGTTTGTTTAAATTCACTGTCAGCATTCCTTTGAAAAATCTAACACTTGGTGCACACTATGATAACCATACATCTTTGTGACATACTCGGTGGAACTAGGGACTGAAGTTGTTGTCTAAAGCTATGATATTGTATTTCTGAAGCAGCGTTTATGTGGCACGATTTTGAAACAAAAAATTGGAAACACAGTTCGAAGAAGTCCTAACAAAACACATGGATCAGTGAAGGTATAAACGTACAACAAGGCAAAGAAGACAAAAGGGCTACATTGAATAAATTGTAATAATGTGGAATTATTGATTGAGTTAAATTGTTGTAATGAAAAGGCAAGTCTCTAAGGAAAAGGAAAGACTCCAAGGCAAAGACAAAGTTGCATTAAGCTGAATTGTTGTGATATTGGATAAATGATCTATTTCTTATTTTAATATTCATGATATGAAGAGATTGGAAATGAATGTGTGGAATACAAAGAGTCAAGTTTGTTCACTTCATATTCCAATATAGAATACAAACAACCATCCAATTATCTCTAGAAAGGATATCATTTTGGTGTGAATCTGAGAGGTTAGAGAGTTGGGGAATGAAAGAGAGCTGATTGACTTGCTATGCACATATGGAGCTCATGAGAAGAAAATTTGAAGGGAGAAGAGGCAGAAGTAAATATGGCGTAATAAAGAGTTGATAACCATGTAAATCAACATATTGTTTTCATGTTTTGTGACGGGATTGTGGCCTCGTTCCAAGTTGTAGCTTGATAAATGTTTAGTTGGAACTCGTAATTGAGGTAGGAGCTTCCTGTGGGTTGTAGCCTATAGAAAACATATGGGAGTTGGTGCTTTCTTGCAAGTTGTAGCTTGCAGAAATTTGAGGTAGCAGCCTTCTATATGTTGGAGCCTACAAAAAATTAGATGTAATAGGGATTAGGAGCTTGCCTTTGCATCACACCAATAATAATCATGGTTTTTTCGCTTATGGGTTTCCACTTATATCTAGTGTCCATGTGCATTATTATTATGTGTTGATGTGATGAGTTATTCTGTTTATTACTTGTTGTTCACATATTCAGTTTTTTTATTATCATTTATTAAGCTTCCCATGTAATGGTTCTATTAATGAGTTTAATGAAATTAATTTTAATATACGTGAATGGACTAAAATGGATCACCCCCCCCCATCTTATTTTAGTCGAGGATTCATCAATTGGTATCAAAGGAGGTTCCTTTGCTGTAAGATTAATAGCTTGAAGGAGATCTGGTTGAGTCATGGAATCTCAAAATTTACCAATGTTTAGTACAACAAGCTTTCCTAAATGGAGAGATAAGGTTAAAACAAATTTAATGGCTTATGAACTTGAGGTATGGAAACGTGTATGTGATGGTTGCTGGAAGGAATCTCCCTCTCTCCAAGAACAATACTGGAATTCCAAGGAAAAATGTGTAATGCATAACACTCTTCATAACAAGGATCCATATACGGTAATGGATTTAACTTCTGCAAAATAAATTTGGAATATATTGCATCTCATGCATGAAGGAGACACTACTGGCTGCTTTGTTAAGAAGAATATAAACAAGAAGAAGAAAGACCTCTTTCGAAAGGAAAATTTTCAGTCCAATGAATTCGATGTTAGTGTGAATGGACATGATTTCCACGAATAAAATACAATTGAAGAAAAATCCAAACTTGAATGTGTCTTGACTGAAATAGGAATATTGAAGAATGAAAACAAAGATCTGAAGAGACTAGTGCAAATATGTTATGAGAGAGAATATGAGCATACGGAAAAAATTGTTGGTCTGAAGACACAGCTTGAAGAATCAAGGAAATTAGGAGGGATTATTAATAACCAATTAAAAGAAAAATATACACAATATGAAAGACTAGTGTCTAAGATTTTTTCAGCTAAAAGATAGCTAAATGAAAGAGCATGTTGTGTAAGTAGCTATAAAAGGAGGTTTCCTCCATGAGGAACTCAGAAAAGGAAAGAATTAAATAGGATAATGAAGCAACTCAAAAGTGACCTACAAAAGTAGAAGCCAACAAGAACATGATTTGTAAAGAAATAAACAAAAACAAGAAGAAACATCAAGAGAGGAAGAAACAGTTATTTGAAAAAAGCTTATTTGTTCTTGGAGATAAATTGAAAAAATTTGGAAGGTCTCAAAGGAGGTTCTTTGCTCCTATGAAAAATATCACATGTTTTTCTTGCCATAAACCTAGACATGTCACAGCACAATGTAAGACAAATTAAATTAAGTTTAACCAACAAAAGATGCAATAAATGAGAAGACTCCCTCAATAAAGAAAACGAAAAGGACAATATTTTACCAAGTACACAAATAATTCCATGGCTAGTGTTATTTATGCAATGAATTTGGACATAAACTTTTTGAATGTAAATGATATTAAATAATGGGCACAAAAGGCCACACACCTTCTCAATCGTAAAGAGGTAAAACAAGATGTTATGAGTATAATAACTTTGTCCATAAGGGAAAATACTGCAAACTTCCATACACACTAAGTAAATTTAGACAGATGATAGAACCAAATCCAATATGACCAAACTATGAATAAAAAAGTAATGCAGACATTGTGAGGAATCCAAATAAAGTTTGGAAGAAAAAGAAAAAGGAGTAGCCTATTAATTCAATGACATAATTAATCCATCATATTTTTTGGGGGAGCTGCTCTAGGAGTCAATGTTGTCATCCAGCAAGTGCTAGACAAGAAGCAACATCCGACGGGGAGAGAAACCCCTAAAATGTACACATAAAAATTTTCAAAGAAGAGCTCCTTGGAATATGAACACCCAAAAGTTCAGGATGGGAAAGGAAAATTTCTCTAGCAGAGGACTATAGAGGAACAAAGGGACCTTAAGCATACAATATCCAACATGTTGATGGAAGAAGAGAAGGAAGCAAGCAACCATGGTGGTAGAGGGAACATTAGCCATGAACATGGAATCTAAGAGCAAAAAAACACACTAAGTGATGAATGGTTAAAATAACAAAAAATGTGTTTCGATCCATAGAACTGGAAAGATCCATATAGGATGATCACATTGTGTCTCTCACTGAAAGTGTTAATAATGAAACAAGAAAGTAATAAGGATGAATAAGAAAAATGTTCATTATCATTATATCACTACAAATATTCATCAATTGGTATTTGGAGTAATATTCCTATCAATAGAATTCTAAACATTATTATTGGAGCAGCGTCATTGGCATGATAGTGTTATGGTATGAACTATGGTATTGGTATAACAGAAATACATCAATGCATTAAATGGTGAAGTGGTTGGAGGTTCCCATGAGATAACATATGGAGGAATAGTGCATTGGTTCTAGAAGTGATATTATTATGCATCAGGTAGTATACTAGTTATGCAGGAATACATGGATATAATTACTGAAACAATTATTATGGACAATTATCTTATATTCATTGATATATTATATTGAGAGTTGAAGCATCAATGATGTTTTGTGAACATGAATATTTTTCCTATACATGATGGGCATTCTCGGTCCTATTCTTTTATGTATGAATAGCCTTCGAGCTTATTGTGATGATGCATCTTTTCACTTCTACCTACAAGAATAATTGAGAGGCACTATGGAAGGGATTTATATCGACATTGATAACACAGAGATAAACAGTTTCACATACGAGGAGTTCGATTATTTTTCCATACCATTAATTGACTGTTTTTTCATAGAATTCGACATTATCTATATGCTTCTGTAACCTCCAGGGTGCATATGTTGCAGAAAAAATGTCACCTCATTCTAGGGCAAGTGACTCTTGGTATAATGGTGGTTTCTAGCTAAACATGGTGAATGTTATAAGTCATCATGGATACTTGATTGGATATTTTAATAGGATGATGAGCACAAAGAGCACACAAGAAGAATTCAAAATGTGGGATTGCAGAAAAATGAACAACATATTTTTGCAGAGAAATGATTATCTTATAGAAGAAAACACATAGGAGGATAGAGTGTATTATATATAGAAAAAGTCGAAAGGTCACCTGTTTGGAGGCATTGGAATTTGAATAAACATGCATGTGGCAAGGAAGTCAAACCAATGAATATTAGAGATGCATTTTTGCAGCAGGATGGTGGAGTTTTTTGGAATCCCAAGAGATGAATACGAGTAATAAATATATTGATGGAGGAATATGGAGAATGGTTTTTCCCGAAGGATGAGATACATTTCACAACACAAAAGACGAGATACATTGCAGAACACTAAAGTTGTGTAATTCATGTTGAAGAAACATGTATTCTTGGATATAATTGCACTCCTCTTCAAGTCAATGTTGGTATATCTTCAAGGCCTATTTCTAAAAGTCATCCATAAAGATTTGTTGAGGTTTGTCTTTTGATATTTCAATTAAAAAAATTGAATATGTCTTCCTGAAGGTCATTGTGAGAGAACATTTTAATTGTCTAAGGTATGTTTAAATGGTTGGAGCAGAGTCTGGACTAAGAGATACTATCTAGATCTAACCCTGAGTGCCATTGTCTAAATTCCAAAGCTAACCTTCACAGTGTAGACCAAATTTGAGTAGTGAAAATTATATGTGTTAGAGTCCGAGGTACATTATTAATGAAATAAAAGGGTAGAGTATTTTAGTGACAACCATTCTAAAGTATGGTACGTATACTTCAAATTACAAAACTAGAGAGAGTTTGATCATTGATTTGCATACCTGCTATTGTCATAAGTGAAATTGTATAGCTGGCTGAGTTTAGATTTGATTGAGGAAGAATTCATTCATCTTGTTTACAGTATAAGCAATCAAAATAATATAACACATTGGCTTCTGAGAATTAAAAAAACTAAAGTTTCTCATTGGATGTAGTGCTACAATTTTCAAGACATTTCCATCAAGGAAGAACTATATCAAATGCTAGGCAAATGAAAGGAATTTCTTTGAAAGTATACTATTTGGATCCTTCAATTTAATTCTTGAAGAACTTATACATATTTTAGTCAAATATTTCGTATTTCAGGTTAATGATGCGAGAGTCAAAGTTTGTATTTTGTTGGTTATTGTTGATAACAATGGAGAGCACAATGTAAATACTTGAGATTATGAAGGTTGTCTTAACTTTGGCGGTATGTGTGAGCTGGAGTGAAATATTGCATGGTTCATATTATCTCGTTATCTGCATTACTTGGTTCTCCAACCACTCATAATGAAAATTTGATTCTAATTACATGCATTAGTTAGTTTTAATGTTTTCTTTGCAGTAGTGGCTGAGCTAATAAGCATCCAAGGCCATATTTTCATGTCTCACATATCAGATATTTTAGGCCTTAAACATTATTCTTCCTTAAGAATGTGTTACGCCTAAAGGTTATGCAAAAGAGGTATGTGGTTGAATTGAGAAACTTTCATAATGAAATTATGAGCAGCTGGCCTATGAACCAAGTTCTACGCAATGATATCCTTGAATCTGTAATTTATTCATAGTATAATCTACAGTGACACACCTACTCTTCAGCATAGTTACCAACATTGTATTTTCTTGGTTGTAATTATAACTTTGACTCTCTCTATTAGCTTGGAAATTACACCATTCTGACTTACAACATTAAGAATAAGGAGTGAAGGTTTCATCACTTGATCTTCTTGTAGTAGTGATATTTGATAGTACAATGCATTGAATGTATATATAATTAAGGGTTTGTCAAGAATATGTTATTGTTCAGTATTAAAGTCATTAGGCCTCATAGATTGACATATTGTCTAATATTACAAGAAGTTCTAAGGATTTTCGAGACTTATTGTTCACATCATCATTAAGGGAAGTAAAGGTGAGTTGTTGTTGGAAAATACATATTAGAATCATCAAATTGAAGGCCAAAATCATGGATATTATTTGTCTTAGCTTACACATGATCTTGTCCTTTCTTATGCGCTTTCGCAATGTTAACAAAGTCTAGTTTATATTTGGAGTAGAGTTTATATATCACATGGAGAATCTTCATTATTCTTATATTATTTCGATGGTCCATGCTTTTTTATATATATTGTTGTATAGTTTTTTTTATCGAGCATCTTTATTATCATCTTCAGCATTATTCAAGTGCAAGGAATTGTTTTTTGGATGGTATCAGTTTGTTGTGTATATACATGAAATTTCAATGATTTCCAAAGTGTTCTCCCAAGAATACTTATATACCATATGGAGCAGCAATAATTCTAGAGTAGCCCCAGCAAGGCATATGTAGTGGCATTCATTCAATATAAAAAGCACATAATGAATAATGTTTATACACAACTCAGAGAGTAGTAATGCAATGATGGAAAATACATTGAAAAATGTGTAACCCCTTGCCATTGATGTCAAAAGGGGGAGGTAATGTAATCAGAGGAAGCAAGAAATTTCTTAGAATGAAAGGGGGAGGATGTGTTGCCATCAATTCCAAAGGGGGAGACTCTTGGAAATATTGTCAATGATGGCAAAGGAGCAGATCAGGATGAACAAAGAAGCAAAGGAGAATCAGTAGCATTATCATTTATGGAAAAGGAGCAGCATCAGCATTATCATTAGCTTTGGAGCAATGGAATATTTCTATTTAATAGATGATGAATTCCCCTTCATTTTGTGCAGAATTGTGAGAAAATCACAAATCAAAAGTAGTTGCATGAAAGAAAATCGCAAAATCGCGGAATCGCAGAATCGTAAATCGCAGAATCGCAAAATTGCAAATTGGTAACAAAGTTGAAATATGACCATGTCCTATGGGAGATTGTGATAGAAAAATGCGAGAGATGGTGTGGCATAGATGTTGTGGCAATAGATGATGTCACAATAGATAACGTGATGATAGACGACATTGCACAGATTACGTGGAAATAAATGATGTGGTGACATATGACGTGGCACATATGATATGGTGATAGATGATGTGGTGCATATGATGTGGAAATAGATGATGTGGCGTAGATGATGTAGTGGAAGCTGGTGGGTCCCAAACCCACAAATCGCAAAATCACAAGTTGCAATATCACAAGCAGTGACAATGTTACGATATGAGAAAGTTTGATGGGAAAATGCGATGGAGAAATTGTGATACCACAATGGAGGTCGGTTGGTCCCAAACACAAAATATGATATTGCAAATTGCCTGATTGGAAGTCAGAAGCCTTGGCCCGATGTGAAACTCATGAACGAACGAGTATTTTCCATAACTAAATTCAAATTCCATAACAGTCTGAGGTTATGTGGATATTCATGTTATTGGAGAATGGAAAATAAGGTACTCGGTACCTATAGTAAAGTTTGTTTAAATTTACTAGAAGAATTCCTTTGGAAAATCTAACACTCGGTGCCGATTGTGGTAACCATACATCTCTGTCTCATACTTAGTGGAACCGGGGACTGAATCTATTGTCTAAAGGTTATTGTATTTCCAAAGTAGCATTCATGTTGCACAGTTTTGAAATATAACATTGGAAACACAGTTAGAAGAAGTGCTAATAAAAAATAGGGATCAATGAAGATATAAATGTAAATCAAGGCAAAGAAGAAAAAAGGGCTACATTGAATAAATTGTAATAATGTTAAATTATTGATTAAGATAACTTGTTGTGATGTAAATGAAAGTCTCTAAAGCAAAGGAAAGACTCCAAGGCAAAGGAAAAGATGCATTAAGCTGAATTGTTGTTATATGTTACATATGGCTGAAATTGATAATGGATAAATTATCTATTTGTTATTCTAATATTCATGATATGAAGATATTGCAAATGAATGTGTGGAAAGCAAAGAGTCAAGTCTGTTCACTTCATATTTCAATATATAATACAAACAACCATCAAACTATCTCTAAAAAGGATGTTGTTTTGTTGTGCATTTGAGAGGTTAGAGAGCTGGAAAATGAGAGAAAGTTGATTAAAATACTATTCACATATGGATTTGATGAGATCCAATTTTCAACGGAGAAGAGGCAAAAGTAAAGATGGAGGAATACAGATTTCATAACAAGGCAAATCAGCATATTGTTTTCATGTTGTGCGAGGAGACTGTGGTCTCCTTTCAAGTTGTATCTTGATAAATTTTCAGTTGGAATTGGTTGAGGTAGGAGCCTCATGTGGGTTGTAGCCTGTAGAAAACATATGGGAGTTAGAGCTTCCTTGCAAGTTTTAGCTTTAAGAAATTTGAGGTAGCAGCCTCCTCTAGGTTGGAGCCTATAGAAAATTAGATGTAATATGGAGTAGGAGCTTGCCTTTGCATCACAACAATAATAATTGTGGTTTCCTCCCTTATGGGTTTCCACTTATATTTGTTGTCCATGTGCATTATTATTATGTGTTGATGTGATGAGTTAGCTTGTTTATTACTTGTTGTTCACTTATTTAGTTCGGTGTTTATTATTTATTAAGCCTCCCATGTAATGGTTCTGTTAATGAGATTAATGAAAGGAATTTTAATGTCCATGAATGGACTAAACTGATTCACCCCCCCACTTAGTTTAGTCAAGGGTTCATCAACAATGTCACTCCTCCTTAACATAGATGGAACTCATTGACACTCCTTGTCACACAATATTATTCACTCATTTACATGCACTTTGACATAGTTATCCCTTGTGTTTCCTTGGAACTCTCTAACACTCAACACACATTGGCACTTGGCACGTCTTGCTTGCTTCCCTAACACTCTAACGTGCCTTGAAATTATCTAGCATATCTTGTCACTCCCTCTTTAGAAAACCTAGAACTCCATAGCATGCTCTATAACTTCCTAACACATGTTGGCTCTTAGAACTTGGAGGTGATTCACAATTATTGGCATGCATTTAGATTCCGTGGAATGCCTTGTCATGGTTTAAGATAAAATTTATTTGAGATCAATAATCAAAATTAAGAGAGATGTAATAGAGGATTATTTGGTACTTAAGACACACTAGCACTTGTCCCTTTGCATGTATTGGAACTAGTGTTGGTATGCCTAGAATTCCCCTCTTTAAAAGGTAAGGTCCTAAGTTATTAAGCCTCATATGTGTTCATCTATTTTCATTTTAACTTTTTGTTCACTTTTGTCATTTGGCACACCTTGACACGTGTACACATACCCTAACACTTGGCACATCCTTGATGACTTAACACATGGCACTTCTTCTCATGCATTGGCATTCCTTGGCACTATCTGGCACATGTTAGCACACCTCGACACTTCTTGACATGAATTAGCATTCCCTAGCATGCATTTTCAGTCCTCCCTTGGCACACCTCACACTCATTGACACTTCTTGACACACCCTCTTATTCATTCATTTCCATTCATTTTTAATCGATGATTTATGTTTGATGGGGTGAATTTCTAGAAAGAGTTCCAATAAGGGAATATAAAAATGATTGCACCATTACTAGCATAAGTAATTGCTAGATTCTACTTGAATGACATTAGGAAACTACATAAGATATTTTAAGAAAAGAATTTTTAGGGTTCTTTTTATTGTGTGGGAATGGTAAGAAGTGAGTGGTAAATATTCTGATTTTCATTCTCATTAAAGTGCTTATCCTTATGGGAGACTCATCTTGAGAATATGACACCCTCATCACGCTTACCCTCGAACTCCTAATATTCTCAAAATAAAGGCCAACTTGCATATTGAGGGAGGGAATGTTGGTCTATGGTGTGTTCAGTGATGGGGTGAGAGTGTTGATGTATTATGAGAGGGACTGAACCATTTAGTTTGTGTCCTCTATCAATGAAATGTTGTAGGTGTCTCATGGAACCACATGGCCGCTAGAAATATTGTGTAAGATATAGCCCAACATAATCAATGCCTTGAGAGACATATGTGGAGAGGGATCAAAATAAATTATATTGGTGAGTCCACCAAAAAATATTTACTAGAGAGTTACACCATGGTGATCAATGCCACACGTGGAGTCTTTTGAGCTATGCATTTTTTTTCTAAAACTTTGTTTGGAGTGCCACTGAATTGGTGGAATTATAAAAGTCATGACATTGTAAATTATGTAGAAAGTTTGTTTCTTTTGTTATAGAGGCTAAGATTTGTAAGGATACTATAGGGTTTGTAGGGTCTTAAGGGAAAAGAATCATAAATTTATAGCTCTTTGATATACTAAAAATTATTGATTATATGAGTAGTTGATATGGATTATATGACATTGAATCCACCTTGAGATGGAGGTTGTTATGTGTTAGAGAAATTAAAAGGACAAAAGTTAAACAATTTCTCTTGTCCTAACATTATCTTGTGATTTATTATTATTATTATATGTTATTTCAATTTATTTTTCTTATCATCAAGAGTAATGCCAATAAAAAAATAGAAGAAGACGTGAGATTTAGGCACATGCCAGGGAAAATCCCCACTCTTTGGGGAAAACCCAATCAAAATTCTTCCTTCAGTAGATTTAAGATGAGACGAACAAGACCTTTAGACTATAGACTTCATACATCAAGTCATCCCTTCACTATGTTAGCTCTGAGATCTCCATGACATCGAGATCTCCTTTTCTTGCACCTAAATTTGAAAATAAACTTATAAAGAGCATTAAAATCCATTCCACACCCTCCCCTAGCTCTATCTTTGATAGTGCATCTCAACTTTAAAGCAAGCTAAACTCCAACCATGAGACAAGAGAGATTTTTATTTATGAATGATTCAATTTCCCAAGAATTGTTTTCAGAGCAAGTCCTTCCACTAATTGAGGTACTATATCATTTGCACTACAAGGAAAGGACCCTCTAGCAGAGGTTATAAAGGAGGTTTTAGTGTTATAAAATTTCCCAAAATTGTCAAAAAAGCATATGCTACGACATCCATTTATGGTTATGGAGGTTTTGGCGGAGCTTTTAACGGAAATTCAACACAACCAAAAAAAATGGACGGCCATAGGTTATTACAGATATTTTTTTCATTCGTGAGCTAATGAGGAGTTAACGCACTAGTGTGTACATGTGCACAGTGCCCCGAGGCGGTCTAAGGAGAATGCACCGAGCCATTAAGGTATAAAAAAACTCTGGGCATATTGTTGGTGATACAATGCACGAATCATTTATAATTGGTCTTGGGAATCGAGTAGTGCCCATAGGTCATATCAACACACCGGTGCATAGACTTATAGAAATGCACTAGTACATCCCTTCACATAAATGCACCGAGCATTATAATTGGTATCGGTATTCATGTAGTGCAAATATGTCATACATACACACCGGTGCTTATATACTCTTAAACACCCCGATGCATAGTATCAGAAAAATGCGCGGAGATTTATAATTGTATTGGTATTCATGTGGTGCCCATAGGTCGTCTAAATGCACCGGTGCATATAAACACAAAAACACTCCAGTGCATTGTATCACACAAACGCACCGAGATTTATAATTTGTATCTGTATTCGTGTGGTGCTAGTAGGTCGTAAAAAGGCACCGGTGCGTAGATATACATAAATGCACCAGAGAGTCATACCGCACAAACGCCTCGATATTTTTAACCGGTTTTGGTATTTGTGCAATTCCCATAGGTCGTAAAAACGCACCGGGGCACTTAAGAATACAAGCGCACCAGTGTAAGTATACACAAACTGGTTTTCATTTTGTATTTTTTAGTAACATCGACCTGTGATAGTGAAATTATTGTGATTGTTTCAAATTCATTATTCATCAAAAGTCAACACATATTATAACAATATTCATAGTAATTAAATTTTTATTAATGCATTTGAATGTTATGTTTGGATTAATTTGTTATATCATATCAAAATTATTGTGGTTTTTTAAAATTCATTATTCATCAAAAGTCGACAAATATATATCTTATAACAATATTCATATGAATTAAATTTTTATTAGTACATTTGAGAATGAAAATGGAGAATGAAATAGCAACAATAGAGAACGCAATAGAATAAATTAAAAAATTTATTATTATTATTATTATTATTATTAGTATTATATATATATATATATGAATAAGACATTCTTTGTCATACAAAATGGGACAGTTATTGGTATCCCTTTATATTTGAATTGGGGCACTATGTCCATTACATTAAAGAAAATTTCTGATTTCACAGACATTTTTCAAAAAATACAACACCTTGCTTTTATATCCAAACATAGTGATCATCATTCTTCGCTTGAATTGCTGTCACTGCTACAGCTACTTCCATGAATTGGGCTATGTTTAGAAATTTTTTGTTCACGGTGTTGATTGTTTTCTTCTTCTTCACCTCCCATCCAGAAACATAAATATAAACTGTAATGAGTGTATATACATCGGTGAGAATAATGAAAATTGCAATATTAAATAATATACATTAATGTAAATCGAAATGAGATGACGTACCAATGCAAAAATTGACTCATAAACTATACACATTCTTTCAAAACCATGTAACATGCCATCTTTCAAGGTTTGATCTGCTGGCACAGTGCCATACTTTGTTTCCTGCAAGTTATATACCCCATAACAAATCATATATTTAATATAAAAGATTTATTTTTTCTATTAATTATAGGCAGAGCTAAGTAAAACAAGATCGATAAATTCTTACAAATTCCACAATTAAGTTCCAATGTGCCAACATATACGCACAATCCATATTTAACCCAATTTCAATAAATTCCTCTGATGTTTCTTCTTTGTATGTTAGCACCTGTTTGAAGACATTCAATGATGATTTTTCTAAAACAACTTAAAAAATACAAAAATGAAATCTAGTTAAGTTTTTATAACGAAGTAACAATTACTCACAAACATAGATATCAATCCTTTTCTTCCTTTTCGTCTTGTTTTATGTGCTGAATGGGTTCCATTTTCTTTTCTTTTCTGCAAGAAAATACTTGAAAATTAATATTTTATGCTAAATTTTGTATTTATATTACCTAATGATTGAAAAAATCAATGATTACATATTACATTTGAAGCAAGTTATTGTTCAGATGGCTCCTGCGGCGATGCAATTTTGTCCATTTATTTGACCATCTCCTTGTACACCCTTTTGGAAATTCTTACTAGAATATTTCTGATATCAGCTCGTTCATCTTTTGAGATTTTCATAATCTTCATGGAAATGTAACGTGACAATAAACTATTTAATTTTTATATTGATATATGAAAAATGAGTATAACAAAAGTGATATTTATAAATAATTCTAGACAAACATCCAAAGGAATCTTACTTTTTCATTCCTTCTTTTTTTGTACGTTTTTGCTATTAAAAGTCTGACATGTCTCATTGACCAATTATCTGGAAACTCTTCCTGTAGTTTACATAAAATTTGGTTCTTGCAATCATTGGATTGGTTTTTGTATTGTAAGTGCAAAGAACATCTATACATTCATTCCACTAGATCCCTCAAATTTTTGTAAAAGTTTTTCCCCTTTTCGATAACCTCCAACACCACTCCTGATGAGCTAAGGACCAATTCATTTTCATTTGCATGTTCTATTTTTTTTCTTTTCTTAGAGAAACATTCCTTTTATGAGTTGTTGGTCTCTGTAGAACACTAAATAGATGTGAATTAATAGAATTTTTCCCACATGTTATCTAATAATTTTAATTATATTATTAATGAAAACTAGAAAAAAAAACTCATATTGGATTGATAGTTTTTTGTCATTCACCTGTTTCATCCTTTTGCAATTTTTCCATCAAGCTTTTACACTCTTCTGGTCCTAGATCAGAAATAATCTTATCGAGATTTGTCATTTTGTGGCTCTGCATGATACATAGTAAACAATACATATTAGTTAAATCTACATATAGTTCAAAAATATTTTTTTGTAAAAAATTTGCAAAGAACTTGCCTTTTTTTCTTTTCTTGATGTGTTATCAGTATTTTTGTTACTTGATATCTTTTAACCCATTTCTTTATCAATATCAAACCTGTACCATATCATTCAATAATATATTTATAAATAAATTGTCAACTTTTCAAGTAAAAAAAAAAATTCTCAAAAAACCTGTGCGCCATTCATGGTTTACGCACCGCCTATGGTGTGTGTCTCTCTTCCAAACGAACCTCCATAACAGTACAATAGACTATACGGTGATCTATGTTAGCAAGGAGCACCGATGTGTTACATGTCAATGACTGCACCGATTAACCATGATAAAATAATTAAACTTGTCCAGTGTTAGTTTTTTAGCAGAAATCGGTGCCACATTTTACATATGGTGCACCGATAAAAATAAATAAAAAATTATCACATCACTTTTTGCCTTGCACTTTTAAAATAAAGAGCCCCGATGTGCTACGTACTCCAGGCGCACTGATAAATTTTTTTTTTTTTTAAATTCATGCCAAGTCCCACATGGATTGGGATTCGACTATGCTAATTGTCCCATCGGTTGGATGTCTTAGGTATATATTTAGTAATACAAACCCTACAAATATAAATTGAAAAGCCCTATTTCTAAAATCATAGAAAGAGGAAGAAGAAAAGGGAGAAACAAAAAGAATGTAAGATTTGTATCTTTTGAAAGTTTTTTTTTTTTTTCGAAACAGAACGTTTGCGGTGCATCATAATGAAATAGCGCGCACCGGCTGCATATTTTAAAAATGGCACACGGAAAAAATAATTTATTTTTTAATTTTTTTATCACAGTACTTGCGCGATGCACAGGGAGAACAAAGCACACAGGGTGCACCGACATTTTTTTTTTATTTTTTTTTTACGCAAGGGCCGACATGGATTAGGATTAGACTATGCAGGTCCTCCTGTTTATTGGATGTCTAAGGCTTATATTTATCAATAAAAACCCTATAAATATAAATTTTGAAAGTCCTAATTCTAAAATCACAGAAAGTGGGTGAAGAAAGGGTAGAAACAAAAAGAATGTAGGGTTTGTTTCTAAAATGGCTTTTTTTTTCAAAATAGCACATGTGCAATGCGCAATAATGAAATAGCACACCGATGCCATATGTTACATATGGCACACTGATAAAAACATTTTTTATTTTTATTTTATTTTTTATCACTGTACTTTCGCGGTGTGCTGCTATAACCGAGCGCACTGGTGCGCTATGTTACACAGGATGCATCGACGAAAAAAAAGTATGTATTTTTTAAAGATTGGCGCAAGGGCCAACATGGATTGGGATCCGACTCTGCAGGTCCTCCTGTTGGTTGGATGTGCTAGGATTATATTTAGCAATACAAATCCTATAAATATAAATTGAAAAGCCCTAATTCTGAAATCATAGAAAGTGGGAGAAGAAAGGGCAGAAACAAAAAGAATGTAGGGTTTGTTTCTAAAATGTTTTTCTTTTTAAATCAACACGTTTTCGGTGCACCATAATATAACAATGCACTGGTGCCATATGTTACATATGGTGCACTGATAAAAACATTTTTTTTTCACTGTACTTTCTCGTTGCACTTCTATTATGGAGTGCACCAGTGTGCTCTGTTACGTAGGGCGCACCGACGAAAAAAAATCTGTATTTTTTTAAGATTGACGCAAGGGCCAACATGGATTGGGATACAAATATGGAAGTCGTCCCATGGGTTGGATGTTTTATGACTATACAAACCCTATAAATCTAAATTGAAAAGAAAGAGGGAGAAGAAATAGAAGAAACAAAAAGAATATAGGGTTTCGTTTGTAAAAATGGATCTATTTTTTATTTTTGTTTCTGAAAACTGCAGAAAAAAATTTAGAAAAACAATAAGGTTTGATTTTTTTATTTTAATTCATATAAAAAAATACAAAAAAAGGTAAAAAAAAAAAATAGACTTAGATTTCTTATTTTACTGCATAAAAAAAACTGCAGAAAAAAGTACAAAAAAAAATAAACTTACTCACATCGTTTGAAATTTTATGGTACAAGGTTTGACTAACCAGAGGTTTGGAATTCCAGTTGTCTGAATACTTCTGTTCGAAATTATTTCCCTGTTCCACAGTGCTCTCGTGCTCTATTTGCTCTAGGTATGTAATCCTGCAAATCTCTGGCTAGATTTTTTTGCAAAAATAGTGAAATAATGAAAAGTGTTTAGTTTTTAAAGAAGTGTTTTATGAAATTAGATTTTCGAAAATATTTTTCTGCCCATTTTTCTATTTACTGCTTTTTTTTCACTTAAAGAAAATAGGGTTGCAATTTTTTTATTTGCGGTTATTCATTTACCAGTGCGTCCTTTAATTTAACCACTCTAGTGCCTCTTTTTATAAAACAACACCGGTGCGCAAAATAAAAAACTCACTGGTGCGGTTATCTATACATTACGCATCAGAATGACATTGAATTTTGTGCACCAAAATTTATTGTTGTTTTGCTCAAATGCAGGGGGAAAATATCATATATTATACGGAATGGAAAATTCTTCAAAATCCAGCTCGTTCCATAATATTTCTCAAATTCCATTGGAGAGTTCTCCCTATCCATGTGGAGACATAATATGTACTTTAGATTTGTTTTATTTTTTCACTATCTAATTGAATTTATATATGTTTTTTATCCATGTACTCAATCACGCACAACTTAATTAAATTTATAATGTATACAAATTTTCAGGTTCATGCAAATTCATCATCGATTTCAGATGAAAAAAATATTCAAACTACTCCAAAACGTGGGAAGTTCTTATCAGGAGCTGCATACCACAAGGTGCATTTAGTAGATGAAAATGTATAGTTGTTCCCCCTGCCAATTGTAACAATATTGCATCTTCTAGCCACAATATCGGGACAATGATGGTAATTATAATTATAATTTTTTTGCATATATATTGATTAATATGTAATTATTTCAAAATCAAACCAATTTATAATTATGCAATATTGTCAACATGGTTACTAATTGATATCATATATTTTGGACTAATCATGTTAAATTTTTTTTTTTTTAATTATTAGGATTCTAGTGATGATGAATGACCTACCTACCATCTTCTGTTGCACCCCAGGACAATTTCAAATCAAGAGAAGACTTAATTAAGAGAAAAAATCAGAGAGGAATGATACCAAGAATGGTTGAATCAACTACCGATTCAATTCCCGCTACGTCCAGATTCACCCATTAGGAATCACTATAGTAATAGTAGTTCTTCGAAAGCTGGCAATGGAGGCAATCAAATAGAGGTTGGTATGGATGATTAATTAAGTGATACGATAGCCATGAAGACAATGTTGTTAGATGCATTTCAAAATGATGATCATCTAGGGGATGATGCTCATATCGATGACACCTTTTTCGAAAGCCTTAAATTTTTTCCAGCACCCCTCTCTTTCGACATGGCGATCAGTCAAAGTATACCCAGTTGGGGACAACAATGTTATTGTACAACTTGAAAGTAAATTTTGGTTGGTCGAATGCATGTTTCTCGGAACTTTTGAGGTAAGTTACCATATAGTACTCCCCTTATATAAATTTGAAATATAATCAGTACACTACAATGAACATTACAAATTTAAAATTTTATGAATGTTAATAATTATATTGAAATTAATGTACATTTCTGTGTTTATGTCATGAAGGTCAGGGATGAGGTCTTTAGGAAGTTTTGAGAGTTTAAGGATTTTGCAGAAAAATCAAACACGTGAGAAGATTAAAGTGTTGAGATCAGGTAATGGCCTCCAAAGAGTTTGACACATTTTTCTAGGAAGTAGAGATCAAGAGGGAGTTGACGGTATTGTAAAAAACACATCCAAATGTGGTTGTAGAGTGGAATAATAGGCCCATCATAGAGACTTCCATGGCAATGATCCATGACATAGATCTACCCATTTGTCTTTGGGCATAAGCATTTTGTACAACAATCTACATTTTTACCATGTAACCTCACTAGATATTGAAGGCTAGGACACCATAAATAGATTTCAATGGTGAGAAACTAAAAGTATCACATTTAGGTGTTTTTCGTTGTCTTCTATATATTCGTATCATTTGGGAGAAGATAACCAAGCTGGAACCATCTATTTTGAAAGGTAATTTGGTGGGATATAATGAGACATATAAGGCTTACAAAGTCTATATTTTTTTCTAAATGGGAGATGGTTTTCAGCTAAGATGTCAATTTTGATGAGGATGAATGGTAGTTTAAGCCTTAGTGTCATGAAATAAATATTGTGGGGGAAGAGAAGCTTTCTTCCTCAAATTTTGCTCCACAAATTCCAGTGAAACCAAATTGAAATCAGGTAGATACCAATACAGTAGAGGGACAAAGAAAATTTTCCCTTCTAGATTAGTTCAAAGGCACGAATGGTTTACCTAGATAGTGTAGGGGTAACAATAGAAAGTAGGATCACATAAATATTTGTTCTGAGTGTGTCATCCTATTGAGAAGTTTCCTAATTATGGTGCATTGATTTCTTCAAGTTTCTTAGTAAGCAAATGGTAAGTCATTTGTTCATATATACTAATTGTCGAAATGTTTAAATTTTATTTGAGAATTTAGCTGAGAAACCCTCACATTGAAACTACTATATAGTATATCAAGTCCATTGGCTTGAATAATGTCATATCCGAAGTTTTGAAATTTTTTGTAAGTGCTGGTAAATGTTTGAAAACAAAGACCCAGACTGATCTTATTTCAATGACATGATGTATAAAAAAATATATAGTACTCCAAATCATTGAAATATAATATGAAAAATTCTACTCATGATACATACATATACCATGTAGACTTGAATATATAAAAAAAAAAATCAAAATGGCACTAATTCCAATATATATCAGCAACAATGAGGCTCTAAATGGCCTCCATAGGCTTTATACTCTGGAAAAGATGCTAAAATTATCTCCTATTGGTGTAGCCTTGTCTTCTTTAAATTTTTCAAGTTAGTTTTTCAATTCAAATCTAATATGTCCAATCTCCTCTAATGTGTCCATGCATGGGGAAACTTGGCCTCTTATACTAGCAAAATGTTCTTTATATCTATTAATTCCCACTCCATGTTCCCTTCTTAATGCATTTCTTACAGTATTTGTAGTAAATTTTCACATCATCTAGATTAGCATAGATCAATGTAGGATATTTGACTCTAAGGGAGGAAACCATAGAAAATTTCCAAATTGTGGTTGGAAATAAAACATTGTATTTCTGGAATCAGAGTAGAATAATTCTAGACTAGTGCAAATTACAAATTCTGAGTAAAATTCAAAATAGGGACATATTTAAGATAATTTTCATTTGTAATTTAAAGAGGCACATATTTCAATTTTAGGAGAAAAAAATCAAAAATAGGGATAGATTTCAAAGGATATACATTTGAAATTTAAAGAGAAGGAAAAAATTATTGGAAATGAGATTATGGGCAGTGGGTAAGGGAATTTGGTCCACAACTTCAAAGATTCAAGATGAATTATAGACTCCAGATTAAGCTACCTAAATCCATTGCAAACAACCTCAAACAAATTCCAAACTAGCACCAAGCTCAGGTGTCACATTGCTCTTCAATATTTCAGCTCTGCTCCAAAAGTAAAAATTCTCACAAATTCTCTGTGAGAAAGGAGTGAGACAAATAGAGGGGTGGGAGATCTTTTTACAGAAATTTTATCAGTTTGATGCTTTGGTTTTTTGAGTTTTTTAATTAAATAGTGAATAATTTTCTTGGATGTTGTAAGGGCTCATCATGCATATAATTGGCTAAGTAGGGATTATTTGGTACCAAATCAGCTCATCAATCCAACTCGAACCAAGTTTTAGAACACTAGTTTTGGGCCCTTATCCATTGTCTCATAATATAATCAAAAGAAAATAATACTAGGTATAGTTGTGTTGTTGGACACTAAATATAATAGAAGCAATACATGTCACTGTTGGATATATCTTGGCTAGTAGCCACTAAATCCTATGTTATTAGAACAATAGAAATCAGATATATAAACTAAACCTTCATAGAGAGGGGGACCTAAAATTATTCATGTTATTATTTCACTTCAAGGAACATTAGGGGAATTTTGAGGTCTAAAATGGGCCTCCTAAGGAAATTATAAAATAATAGTGGAAATAATAAGATAATATTAGATTACGTCATCAAATGTTAGAGGGAAAAACCCAAAAGACTACTTTTTCAACTAGTATTTTCAACTTATCTCCCTATGGCTTTACTCAAATTTCGAGCCGAAACACTCATTGGATGAAAAATTTGATTCCTCATCGAAGGCGTACCCATGTTGCACTCAATTTGTTTCATGTATTTCTCATTTTCTATGTAGAATGGTCAATCAAAAGTATGCAACATGGGTATTCCTTGGATGAGGAATTAAATTTTTGCATCCAACGAGTACTCTGTCTCAAAATTTGAGTAAAACCTTACGGATATAAACTTAAAATAAAAGTTGAAAAAGTAGTTTTATTATTTTATTATTTTTTAATATTTTTACCTTTCTACCCCAAAAATGGTGAATCAACCCCCATGGTTGACGTCATCATCTTCAATCCTATTGGTTCTTATAAATTTTATTTTGGTTGTAACTTTTTCTTAGGAGGCCCATTTTAGACCTAGAAAGTTCTCTAAGGATGGGATGGTGGGGGTTTTCTCTAGCCTCATGTTCTTCCATTCTTCTCTCATCCCTGGCTTTTGAAGCAAGCTTTGAATGTTGGAGGCTTTGAACAAGTATTATTCATCATTTAATTGTTGCAGATTTGCCTTGATACCATTAAATAGGGGTTTATTCTTTGAGTTTGAATCCATATGATAGGGTATAATTTCTTTGGCATGTTATTATATATCTATGGGAAAAGAGGGGTTGTTCTTCTTGTCGCTTGAAAACACTGCATTGGATATGAGGTGAGACAAGTCCTTCTATATATGCTTTATGTTCATAGAAATTTTTTTTCCATCCAACAGGAGGTTACTCCTTTGGCAGGATCTACATCGTAAAATATTCCTTAGATGTAATGGTTACCATTCTTCAAGCACTGTGAACCACATAAACATACCCTAATATTCAATTCCATCATAAATTTTATCAGGCTTCATTTCACTTAATTCTTAAAATTGGGATTTGAAAGGGTATGACATGTAAGATAGAGTGAATAGAGATAGGAATAGGAGAAGAAAAGTGATAAATATACTCCAAATTGTTAGAATACCTACTTGGTTTTTGTGAGAGTGTCTTCACAACGTACGTTTAACAGTACACCTTTTGTAACTTTAAATCCAAGATGGTGGAGTGTGTGCTAGAAAAACCTCCAAGCGAGGAATATTTTATTGATGTAGACAATTGAAATTATTTGAGTAGTTGATATACTCTGAGAAATTTTTATTATGTTTATGGTTTTTCCAGAACTAGATTAGGTTGCTTTTCCCAAACTAGCAAAATAAATATTTTATAATGATATGGATTCATGCAGGAACGCAACAGAATACACATATGACCATAAATAAAAAGTTTCAGCGTAAATAACACTTCATTTCATTAATATTGAAGAACTGAAATTTGCTTACATACAGAATGGAAATAAACTAGCTAGGATGCTGGTAGCAAATCTCTAAGAAAAGATGTGGCAGCTATAGACCTTTGAAATATGTTACAATTAGGCTTGAGGGCCTACTTATTATTGAGAAATAGTGGAGAAATATAAACTTCTAGAAACCTAACCCTTGGAGATGAAGCGCCAAAACTATGGGCCTGTTTGGGTAAATTGGTGTTTCAACTTCCCGGGGACATAACTTCACATTGGATCTCTCTTTCACACGTATGATACATTGTTAGAAACATATATCTCAGGAATATAACTATTACCATGAATAATTATTCTGGAATAGAATAATATTTTCTAAACAAATGATGCCCAAAATACGTCGTTTAGGGCCTCAAAATGGCTCCAGAAGTTCAGGACCCAAAAAACTGCTAAAAATACTAAGTTGTGCTGAAACTAAAAAAATAAAAGAGATAATGGTGGGGCCCTGAGTGGAATAGGTGGGTGGCCACCAATATCAACCTAGATCATTCCTCCCCCCTTAGGAAGAAATGGTACCCATTGCGTTGAGTTCCTGCATGAGATGAGGAAACTTCTGCTGAACTTGGTCCCTAGTGAACCACTTACCTTGGTGCAGGAGTTGGCAAGCTTTGACAACCAAATAGAGTTGGATCCTCTGTTGGTGAGTGTTCTTGATTTTCATGTCCATGATACAATCTGTAGTGGCATGTTACATGCAGCCTAGGTTTAAGTCTTTTGGTGTGAGTTCTTCTACAATGTTAGAGGTGTGCAGTAGAGGTGGGAAGTAGGGATGAAGGTGATCTACATTGAATACTGGGTGTAGACCAAGGAATGGTGGAATAATGAGCTCAAAGGCATTGTTTCATACAACCTTAGTGATGGTGTACAACCCATATCGGAGCAGGAAAAGGTTGTGGTGGGGTCCAGTGAGGCGCTCCTTCTAAAAATGTAGCCACACTTTGTCACCCACTTGGAAGTTGTGTGGCAGCCGATGTTGATCATGTCATTGCTTGTACTTATCATTGGCTCTATCCAATATTTCATGAACCTGTTGGTGGATGTGTTGAATGCGCTCGATGAGCTTGTTCGATTTGTCAACTTCAGACGGGACATGAGCTTAATCGATCGGAGTAGCTGAAAATGGCATGGCTATGTCAATGGGACATACTGGGTGGAATCCCAAACCCAACTAAAAGGGGTTGTGGCCGGTTAAGCTATTGAGAGCCCACTTATAACTGTGTTTTACATAGGGGAGGCTCTCATCCCATGTGCATGGATTCTTTGAATTGTAAATGCATAGAATGTGTAGAATCATCTTGTTGATGACCTTTGTCTGGCCATCATTTTTGGGATGGAAAGCTATGGACTTGGTGAGCTTGGTGTCCAACATTGACGATAGGCTGGAAAAAAAATGTCCTGAGGAACCTGCTATCATGATCTAATATGATAGACTGTGGGATACAAAAGTGAACTGACACTCGTTCAAAGAAGAGTTTAGTAGTGGCTTATGTTCTGATATTCTTCTTGTAGGCTGCCATAATGACCACCTTCGAGAATCTGTCGATGACCATGAAAACACAGTCATTTCCATGATTAGTATAAGGAAGGCTTGACATGTAATCCATGGAGATGGATTTCCAAGCTAGACTACGGTTAGGTAGCGGAGTATAGAGCCCTAGCTTCTTGATGGCCAGTTTGGCAATGGCACAAGCAGTGGAGGATCTGATGTACTTACTAACATCCTGTCGAAGGTTTGGCCAATAGAAATACTTCTACAGTACTACCACTATTTTCTCAACCCAAAAATTCCCAGCCAGTCTACTGTAGTGCGCTTCCCATATCACCTTGGCACGCTTGATTGAAGGAACACAAATGTTTCCTAGGTGACATAACAGTGCATCTTGGAGGTGAAAGTTTGGAACTTACGTACCCCCCAAGAGTGCCTTGTATGTGTAGTTGAATTCTGGATTGCTCTTTTAGAGAAGCGGCCAATTAGAAGTCTCGTGCCCACAAGATTTGAAAACTGTGGTTATGGCCACGATCGATGGTCAACTGAGGCAATCGGAAACATTATTCGTGCTCCCCTTCTTGTACTTGATTTTCAAATGAAACTCTTGCAGATATGTAGACCACTTTTTATGGCGATCATTCTACAAATTCCCTTGTGTATGTATGAACTATAGGGATCAGTGGTCTATGTGGATGATTTTTTCCTTCCCAAAAATGTAATGCTTCCATTGTCTACAAGTCTGCATAATGGAATACATTTATTTGTCATAAGTGGGATACTTGCAAACTGTGTCAGACAATGTCTCACTATGATATGCCACTGGATGCCACTGTTGAGTAAGAACTGCCCCAGTAGCATAGTCAGAGGCATCTATCTCGATCTCAAATGGTTGTTGCAAGTCCGGTAATGTGAGCACTGGGGCAGAATGAAGGCAATGTTTCAATTCTACGAACGCCTTCTATTTAGATTCTGACCAAAATAATTTTTATTTCACTCCTCCCTTGGTGACTTGACTTAAGGGCCAAGTGACATGAGAGAATCCCAACACGAACCTACGGTAGAAATTAGTAAGACCCAGAAAGTTGCGAAGCTTTGTTAGAGTGGTTGGGGTTGGCCAATACTGAATGACTTGGATCTTGGCTAGATCCACATGCACCCCCCTTTCATCAATAATATACCCCAGATATTGAACCTGGGTCATGCCAAAAGTGCACTTCTCCAAATTGGCACACAGCTTGTGTTGTTGTAATGTTTTGAGGACTTCTTATATGTCATGGAGGTGCTCTTCCCAAGTCTGGTTGAAGATCAGAAAGTCATCTAGGTACACCACTACAAATTATTCGGTGAATGGATGCAAGATGTCATCCATCAGCCTCATGAACATTGCAGGAGTATTCGTCAACCTAAAATTCATGACAAGCCATTCAAAAAGGACCTCCTTGGCTTTGAAGGAAATCTTCCACACATCAAAGGGTTTGATTGGTACCTGGTGATACCTAGACTTCAATTGGATATTGATGAAATATTTTTCACCTTTAAGTTGGTCCAGAAGGTCAACAATCCATGTGATCGTGTACCTATTCCAAACAGTGATCTTGTTCAGCACCCGTTAGTCAATACAGAGTCTCCAAGTCCCATCCTTCTTCTATACCAACACGATCGAGCTCCCACAGGGTGATAAACTTGGTTGGATGTGACCTTTCTGCAGCAGCTCCTGAATCTTCTTCTTGATCTCATCATTCTCTAGAAAAGAGTGCCTATAGATCAATCCATTGGGTAGTGGCGCACCTAGGGTCAGGTCAATGGAGTGCTTGACCTGAGAGTGTAAAGGCACCCCTGTGGGTGAGGTGAAGATGTCACCGTACTCCTCCACAACCTTTTCCATTTGTTTTTTTCATGCAAAGGAGCTATGTCTAGAGGTTGTGGTCACAATCCTCTTCTTTCCCTGGGGGTGGATCATCAGGAAAAAAAGTTTCCTAGTTTGGGAAATGAGCTTATTACATTGTTTTGCAGTAACCAAAGAGGTAGTGGGAGGCGGTGATACCTCTGGTATCTTTTACAACTTATTTCCCAAAGTAAAAATGACAGCATGAGGCCGAGATTCATACACAACATGTCACTTCCTTAAGTATGGTTGGCCTAACAATACATCAGATACATCAATAGGAGCAGTGTCAAACAATACCTCATCTATGAAGGGCTTGATGCTATGGGGAAGGCGACACTGCTCGCTGATGCAGAGATCTTGTCCTTGGTGAAGCCACCAGATGATGTATGGTTGTGGGTGTGTTGTGGTTAGAAAGCCCAACCGCCTCATGACATCTACTAAAATGAGGTTCTTTTGTCTCCCATTATCGATAATGAACTGTAGCAGGGAACGCTTTACCCACATCTGGGAGTGGAAGAGACGCTCTGCCTCCTCTGGATCTTCTGGTTCCTCCTTCTGGATCTTTTTAGTGGCAACAGTTTCATTGGGCTCCGAATCAATAATCTGCTTCCCTTTTTCATTCCCTTTGTTAGGTTCTGATTCAGAGTTGGAGCAGGCATCTAATTCATAAGTCCTCGTCTCAGCCACCAGTGACTGCTTGGTCTGACACTCATTTTTTTTGTGAGTGGAGCTCTTATGGCACTCACACCGCTTTCCCATGTCCTATGGCTTCGCAGTGTTGTCATTTGCTTGTGGGTTTGGAAGGTTGTCTTGGGCTACCATGCCTTGGATTTTTCCTTTGGTTTGCAGTTTTGGGGCACCTTTCCTTTGCTTTTGATTCACAGATCCAAAGTCTTGCTTCTTTTGTTTGAATTTATATTCAATTTTGGCAGCATACCGGTATGCCATACCAAGTGAGGAGATGTTGAGGAACTTCATTTCCTCCTGAATGTATCTGTGCAGACAACCATGATACTTTAGATCCAAATGTTTCTCTGAATATTTGATACCCAACTTTGTGTGTAGTGTATGGAATAGATTTGTCAATTCATGCACATCTTGATCCCTTTGTTTCCGCAGCGTGGTCCATTGTATGTACTTGTCCTCATAGTTTCACAACGGATAGTATTATTCCGTGATGGAATATCGGATAGAATTTGAAGCGGGTACGACTGAAAATGGAGAGGGTTCTTTCTTGTCCTTTTTCTCATAGTAGGTTTCCCACCAGTCCTTGACATGGGGGGTAGCTTTAAGGAGTGCAAAAATAATCTTCTCCTGGTCGGAAAAGTCATGAACTAAGAAATATCATTATAATAGATTCAACCATCTATATATAGCATCTGCATCTATTTGACCCCCAAATATGGGAATGTCAAATTTTACTTGTACCTTAAAGGGGGTTTCACCTCTAGAGTGGTCGCTGGATGTAGATGTGTCGCCGGTGGGCAGTCGTTCGAGGATCTGGGCAAAGTTATCCATCATCACATTCCTTTGTTTTTCGAGGGCCTCCTTGATAAATATTTTTATAGGATCTTTTGCTCCCTCGTCTTTATTTTCGTTCCCCATGGGATTCTGTCAGGTTTTGTGAGGCTAATCTTACAAAGGTTCCACCAGATCAAGCCCTAACTCCTTATACCTCCACCTTGTTGGAGACATGCAAAGAAGGATCGAGAAAAAGAAAACTTCTTTGATACCACTGATCCAAATTTATGGAGGAACAAAATAGAATGCACATGTAGCCATAAATACAAATATGTAGCATAAATAACACTTCATTTCATTAATATCAAAGAACTGAAATTTGATTACATATAGAATGGAAATAAAGTAGCTAGGGTGCTGGTAGAAAATCTTTAAGAAGAGATGTGCCAGCTACATACCTTTGAGCTATGTTATAATGAGGCTTGAGGGCCTATTTATTATTTAAAAATAGTGGAGAACTCTAAACATCCAAAAACCTAACCCTAGGGGATGAAGCACCAAAACTATGGGCCCCATTTGGGTAAATTGGTGTTTCAACTTCCCGGGGATGTAACTTCGAAATACGATATCCGTTTGACGCACATGATACATCTTTAGAAATATCTATTCAAGGAGTACAACTTTTGCCACAATTATTTATTCCAAAATAAAATCATATATGCCGAACAAATGATGCCCAAAAAACGTCGTTTAAGGCCTCAGAACGTCTCCGTAATTTTAGGACTCGAAAAATTGCTAAAAATAGTAAGTTGTGTTGAAACTGAAAAACTGAAGGAGACAATGGTGGGGACCCAAGTCGAATAGGTGGGTGGCCACCAATATCGAGCTAGATCATATAAGAAGTTAAAAACATATTTGATATTTTTGGAAACTGTTTTTAGCACAATTTTTATGGCACGGTAGCCTAACATATGAGCCTAGAGTAGGACGGTGCATGCATTTGGGGTGCATTTCCTTCTCTATCATGATTTTCCATGCACGTGAGGAACCAAGACAGATTTAGTCCAAAGTTGATTGTAACTCATGACCCTTTGCTACAGTTATAAAGGAAAGGCTTGAGAGTAGAGTGAGGTATTATCATTATGGTTCTTTCATTTTGTATTTAGTTTTTCTTATTTAGTGCAACGATAGTTGTGAGTTTGAGTTTTTAATTTTGGTAGTTGTATTTGTTGTTCATGAATCATATGTATTTTTAGGCCAAGCTGTTGTACCTCTACTTACCATGGTCTTCAAATTTAACATGGTATGAGAGCACATTCTAAAATCTTATATGATTCAATGTATATGGATATTAGGGCTAATACCTAGGATAGGGAGATTTTGTAAGAAGGTTTTAAGCATGGGATATCCAAGATGCATTCTGGACCTATGATACTTTACTGAAGGTTAATTCTTTGTTTTTTTTTAGCTCTATGTTGTAGGAGTGATATTGTAAGTACCTTTAGTCTCAAATATGAACACTAATTGGAAGGCCCCTCCAATTTTGTTTCTTGTATGTTTCAGCTACAGTTCCTTTCGAAGGATCATGGGTCTTGAAATCCTGTCAAAAAATATGTTGCAACAATAGATTTCTAAAATATGAGTTGCATGTATCTATACTTTTGCAAATTGTAAAGTCTGATTCAAATTGGAAGGAAGGACACATTTCAAATGTATGTGAAACTATGACTTCAATATCATTATTAGATAACATTAATTAATTATTAATTTTTTTCTCTTAAAACCTCTATTTTTGTAGAAAAATCAAACAGATGAGAATATTAAAGTGTTGAGATTAGATAATGGAGTACATACCTCCAAAGAGTTTCAAACTTTTTGCAGGGATGTAGAAATGAGGAGGGAGTTAACAATTCCTTACAAAACACATCAAAATGTGGTTGTAGAGAGGGGGAATAGGCCCATCATAGATACTTTCAAGGCAATGATCCATGACACAGATTTGCCCATTCATCTTTTGGAATAAGCATGTTGTACAATAATCTACATTTCGAATATGTGGCCTCACTAGATATTGAACGATTAGACACCAGAAATAGATTTCAATGCTAAGAAACCACAAGTATACAATTTTTGGTGTCTTTGGAAGAAGAGAACCATGTTGGAACCATCTAAATGGAAGATGGTTTTCAGATGAGATGTCAAGTTTGATGAGGATGCATGGTCCTTTAAGCCTTAGTCTCATGCAACAAATATTGGGGAGGAAGAGAATGTTGCTTCCTCAAAGGTTTTTCCACAAATTCTAGTGAAATCAAATTGTAATATGTTAGATACCATTACAATGGAGGTAGAAAGACCATTTTCCCTTCTAGCTCAGTTAGGAGGCCTAATGGTTTACCTCGACAATGTAGTGGGAACAAGAGCAAGTAGGAGCACATAAATATTCATTTTCAGTGTATCATCCTCTTGAGAAGTTTTCTAATTATGTTTCATTGGTTTCTTCTAGTTTCTTAACAAGAAAATGGTAATTAATTTGTTCATATATACTAATTTTCAAAAAATTTAAATGATATTTGAGAATCCAGTTAAGAAACCCTCATGTTAAAACTACTATATATTCTATCATGTCCATTGGCTTGAATAATGTAATATATGAAGTTTTCAAATTTTGTGTATGTGTTGGTCAATGTTTCAAAAATCAAACTCTCACGAATATTATTTTAGTGACATCATTTACCAAAAATATTATAAGACTCTAAACCATTGAAATATAATATGCAAAAGTATACTCATCGCACATACATATACCATGTAAATATAAATATATCAAAAACGTTTCAAAATGGCACTGAATCAAATATATATCATCAACAATGAGGCTCTAAATGGCCTCCATAGGTTGTAGAGTTTGAAAAACATGCTGCAACCATCTCCTTTTAGCCTAGCCTTGTCTTCTTCAAATTTTCCAAGCTGGTTTTGCAATTCAAATCTAATATGTACAATCTCCCCTAGTGGGGTCATGCATGGGGAATATTGGCCTCTTATAATAGCGACATTTTCTTTAAATCTATTAATTCCCACTCTCCCTGCCCTTCTTAATGAATTTCTTACAATATTTGCAATAAATTTTCGCATCATCCAGATTAGCATGAATCCATGTTAGATCGTTGACTCTAGGGGTGGAAACCATGGTAAAATTCCAATTTTCTGTTTGAAAGAGAACATTAGATGTCTAAAATTGTAGTATAATTCTAGACTTGTTCAAATTAAAATGTCTTAGTCAAATTCAAAATAGGGTAAGATTTTAGATGATTTTCATTTGTAATTTAAAGAGGAACGTATTTGAATTTTGAAGGGAAAAATATTCAAAACAGGGAAATTTTTTAGAGGATCTACATTTGAAATTTAAAGAGAGGGAAAACATGCGTCAAAATTATAATAATGGGAAATGTCAACAAGAATTTGGTCCACAACTCCTCCAAGCTTCAAGATGCACTATAACATCATGATTAAGCTATATAAATCCATTGCAAACAACCTAAAAAAAATTCCATGCGATCACCAAGCTCAAGCATCAGATTTCTCTTCAATATTTCAGTGCTGCTCCAAATGCTCAAATTTTCTTTATGAGAAAGGTACGAGACAGATAGAGGGGTGGTAGGTCTCTTTATAGCAATTTGCCCAGTTTAATTCTTTCGGTTTTTTATTTTTTTTAATTAAATATTGATTCTTTTCATTAGATTCTTTATGGTTTCATCATTCATCTACTTAGCGAACTAGGGCTTATTTGCTACAAAACTGGTCCATCGAGCCAAGTCTAACCAAGTTTTAAAAAACTAGTGTTCGGCCCTTGTTCTTGTCTCATAATATAACTAGAATTTTCACAAGCGTGTAAATGGAATGTCAGCGAAGTTAAAATGACGGTGAATGATCATGTTAAAAGGAGCATGGGAGCATTAATTTCAAAAATCCCATGTAGAGGAGATATTTACAGTCTTGACCTACGAATCTCTATAGTGTCAGCTCATATAACTTCACTTCTTCTAGACAAGGCCCATTTGGCCCGCAACACCCTCATAGTTTCTTTTTATTTTCCTTCTCTATGAAACCAAAAGACATAGTCCTGAAGTTCACAATACTTGGTGAATACCAATTTCCATCATTTCTTATACTAGTTCTAGTGCCTTTTTTTATTTACCATCCCTACAAAGACAATGAATGAATGTAGAGTAAGTTTCAAAATCAGGAGCAGACCCTTTCTCCTTCATGAGATTGAAATCATTCCAAGCATTATACATAATTCCATCATTCACATACCCTCTAATTAATGTTGTACATGTAACAACAGTTGACTTACAACCAGCCTTTTCCATTTACTCAAGAAATCGTAAGGCTTGCTTCGATTTATTTTCAGTAAAGAAATGAATAATCAGAGCAGTATAGATATGAAAAATAGCTATATAACCTACATCGCTCATACTATCCAACATTTCTAAAGCTTTAATTACTTTAAATGTTCTTAACAAACCAAGGAGAAGGCTATCGTATGCATATTCATCAATGAAGCATCTCCAATTTTTCACTTCATCCACCAATTATAGGGACACTAACATTTTATGTACCCTAGAGAATCCTTTTATGAGTATTGAATGAATAATTTGAGTTGTGAAACACCCTATTTTTTGTAAATCATCAACGCATCTATCAGCTTTCCTTCTTCACACAAAATAGTAAGGAAGACACCGGAAAGGGATTTTTCCAACATAAAAGCAGCATGTAACATATCTTGAAATAATTTCATTGGTGCATCTATGTTTCTTCCTTTATTTATAGAAGGAAACATGATTAAATATTTCTATGTACTTGCATTAGGTTTGTAGTTATCATCCTTCATCTCTTTGAATTTCATCAAATCAAGATTTGTGAGGCCTACTCTACCATACTGAGTTACAATGATAGTCCATGTATTAGTTGTAATATGTCAAGATTCACTCCTCATATATTCTAATATGCCTCTCATATACCTGAAATATTTTTCACTTCGTATGATTTTGATGGCCATGTTGTACGTGTCAGTAGTATGGAAGTAACTATACTGTTGCCTGACCCAAGAGAAAAATCTTAGGATAACATATCCATGTTTCTAACAGTTGTGAAAAGCTACAATCATAAGAGATAGGGTGAAGGTCACCTCACTTTCTTGTAAAGATTCTTCTAGAGAGCGTTGATTCTTGTTGTTTAAAATAATTTCGTCCATTTTCTAAAATTTAGATTATGCATAGTATTTTTCCAATATGCATTTTTCCTCCACATTAGAATCATACTGAATTTGTTTTCAACGATTCTTAAGAAAAAAAACATCGCCATATTTTTAAAGCTTATGGTTGTCTTCATCCATAACATTGTCGATATTGAAATGTGGAACCTCAGTATGACTGATTCTTGTTTTAGATTCCTTTTCTCCCTGAACAAGATCAAATGAATTTTTAACTCTCGTCTCTTCAACAACCTTATCTCGCTTCCCTTCATTTTCTATAGAATAAACAACTTGTTGGAAGATCCTAGCACCAATATTTATACTTTTGTCCTTCATCTCCAAAGAGAACTTACAATATTCCTCCAACCTACCAGATTTACAAAGCTCTTTAATGATTATAGAATAGTATTTCCAAGTGGGGTTTAGTCTCTTTCTTTTCTTGGCATTGAGAAGCTTCGATGCTTCACAAATGTGGCCCTATATTACCAACCCAACAACCATTGCTATGATCATTAGAACATAAGGTTCATGGCTACATTGTTGCATTTCATCAAAGAGCTTAATAGCCCTCTTTGTATCATTTTTCCCTAAAAAGAGTTAAACCAACACAATTTAGCTCAAAATAGTAGGAAGGAAACCCAATTTTTTCATGATATGCATTATTTCAAATTATTTCTTGAACTGACCTTTTTCAAGTAACCGTTGACAAGGATGCCATAAACATTTTCATCACAGGTGCACTTTTCCATTTTCATGACATTGATTAACTGCATAACATCATCCATTTTTTTTAATGCACAAACCTTTAATTAGCATGTGGAAAATCTCGACATCAGGCAAAAGGCTTATGTCCTTAATCTCATGAATCTATTCAAGAGCATCCTTAATCCTGTCTGCTATACAATAAATTTTTGAAATAAAAGAATAAAATTCATGCTCATAATGATGGGCTAACCTCAACATCCCATATATAAGTGCTCAAGCTCTCAAAAAGTTTCCTTGTTCACACCAACATTCCAAGAGAAGCATGTATGTGGGAAAATATGGAATAAAATTTTCCGAAAGCATCCACTCGTGGAGTTTATTAGCAAGATAAATATTTCTTTCCTTGTAGAGAATATAAATAATAGAATCATATGCATTTTTATCAGGTCTATTTCCATAACTATCCATTTCTTCAAACGTCTTCAGAGCTTTAACAGCCAACTTAGCCTTCACATATTGGGTTATCAATATGGTCCATGCTTTTACCGTCTTCGGACATGAATCTCTATCCATATCTTCTATTGTACCTTAAGAGACAATTCCTTAGCTGTGATAAGGAATCAGTGCTTAAGAAATTTATAAGATTATGTCACAAAATTATTTCTCTCTGTTTAATCACCCTCAAGTATTTATCATTAAACCATCAAATATCAAATATAATGAATGTCTCACAATGCTATCATTTTTTGATGTTCAATGAAATGACTAGAATAAAATGAAAGAAATAAGCCTAAACTGATATCTTGTTATTTAGAATATATCATTTCAAACTCCATAATAATTATGTGAAAGAAACAGTTAAAACAAAGGAGCTCCAATTAGGGGTTTTAACTCTTGCTTACATAAGTAAAAAGAGACTCGCTCCTCATTACTTCATTTTATTCACAGATATAAAACAAAGAATGTAAACGTGAATACATATGAACATAAACATGTTACATAAACTTGTTTCTCATTCATTAATCTTTGAAATCTTTGAGTACAAAATTATAGTTTGAAGGTCCAAAACTCAGAACCCTTCTTCCCCTGAATTATTACATTAAATACAATAAAAAGTAGTTTGAAACTGCTACAACTGATCCTAACTATGTCAACTCCTGAGGACTTTTAAAACTATCTATTACATACCGTCAAATGTCTTATTACATTTACATCATCTTTGAAAGATCATAACAACATAAAAATTGACACCCTAATCTATATGCTGAATGTGAATGGTTGACGATGCTGCTACATTTCCTAGATCAACTTGTTAGGTCCCTATATTACTAGTATAGTCCCTTATTGTTGTTAGGGTAATCCCCTTATCATTATTATTGTAGCCTTGTAACCCCCATATTTTTATTATTGTGCCCTTAAATTATTATTCTTAGGTTGGCTAGGATTACATTGTGGCACCACTAGGATTACATTGTGGCCCCATGGACTCCTATATATAGAAAGGAGGTTATGTAATTTGTATCATCCAAGAATTTCTCATTCATGTAGTGTATTATAGGTTGCCCCCTTGAAGTGGATTATTTATAAGGTGTCAATATCTCTTTTGTCTATTTTTGGAGCTGGCTTCACAACATTTGGTATCACACCTTTGGATTCTAGGGTTTTCGCTACTCCAAACCGGTCATTCTGGATTTTTCGGTATAACGTTTTTTCTACGAAGGTTCAGAAGATGAAAGTTTTAGAGTGCAAAACTAAAATCCTTAGGAACATCATCGCACAATTTCAGAGCTTTTTTCATAATAGTTTCAGAGATATGATCTATGGAAGTTAGGTCTTTTTGCAGGCTCTTGAATTTAACCTAAATAGGTCATCATGGAATTTTCTCTATAAATTTGTTTGTACGAATTTTTAGAAGTTGAAATGTTTACATATAGAAGCTAAACTCCAGAGAAACATCATTTCAAAATTTCAGATCTTGGTTCTCAATATTTTTGGAGATAGGATCTGTGGAATTTAGGTCCTTTTCAGGCTCTCGAATTTTATCTCAAACAGGTTATCGTGGGAAAATATTCATAACTGTCACTCTGAGCATCGGATTGGAATGATTTAAAAAGTGACCACAAGTATAGGGACTTTAGTTTCTTATCTATAAATTTCAGATCCAAATGAGGAAACAGTGATACATGGCAAGTCGTACAAGTTCTGAACTAGTCCATAATTGGGTCATTGTGGGAGATTGGACATAAATTTTCCTTGAAGAATGAAAATTAGGTCAGACCTATGAAATTTGAAAGAAGCTTCAGATGGATACTATAAGGCTGAATTTTAGATATTAAGGATCTACAGTTATAGAGATAATTCAATTTCAATATAGAGCTCCTCAAAAGAAAGTAAAAGGTTTGTATTGTTTTTTCCCGAATTGCATAAGTCTTGTTTGAGGAATCACGTTGAATTGATTCCAAGGGAATATTGTAGAATATATATCAGTATTAGATTCTAGAATGGCCCCTAAAAATAATTCAACACCCATTAAGCCTTTATAAGTCTCTACTATGACTCATGAAGATGAAGAATGGAAACATGACATATCAAATTTAGAAGAGAAAGTGCAACAAACTTCGCTCTCGCAAAGAGCAACAAAAAATGACATGGAAGTTTTGAAGAAAGGCGTGGAAACTAAGATAGATGGTTTGAAGAAAGGCATGTAATCTAAGATGGATGACATTGTAGCTAAGATGAATGAAAAAATGGAAAACTGAAGAATGATCTAAAAGCAGACATGGAAGGTTTGACAAAGTCGATACAAAAGATGTTTCCTAATGGTGAAAAGATAGTAGAGGAAACTCATGATGAGAACAAAATAAATGTTAATCCTGATTTCATAAACTCTAATGTTGGCAGGAAGAACCACCATATTCCAAAAATGGATATGAGGAAGTTTGATGGAAAGGATCCTGTAACATGGATACTACATATGGAGCAATATTTTTACCTCAATAATGTGAAAAACACACAAAAGGTACACATTGCAACTTTACATCTAGAAAAAAATACATTTGTATGGTATCGATGGATTTTCACCCGTAAAAAAATTGTCACTTGGTCAATTTTTACAGAGGAAATGATAGCACATTATGAGGATACAAAGAGCAACACTTTCTTTAGCCAATTGATAAATCTAAAACAAAAGGGTTTAGTGGGGGAGCACATTGAGGACTTCCAAAAATTCAATATAAGGATAACTAATATTCCAGAGGAACACTGGATTAATCTCTTCATAGGTACTTTAAAGGATAACATCCAACATGAAGCTCACGTTTTGGAACCTGATTCATTGGAGAAGGAATTCAGGTTGTCAGGAAAAATTGAATGTAAAATTATGGTGACAAGGAAGCCTAACACTCACTTCTATAAAGAGGGATGTGTTGCTACTCCTAGATTTCAAAAACCTACAAGGCTGAAACCACAAAAATTGAAAGAAAAAAGAGCAAAAGGGCTTTGCTATAGTTGTGATAGAAAATACACTAAAGGTCATAAGTGTGTTGAGAAGAAATTATTTTACATAGGATGTGAAGAGGAAGAATAAAATGAACAAGAAGAGGATATACACCAAGAACCAACCCTAGAAGTGGAAGGAATGAGTCTGACCATACGATGTAATGCATTGGTACGAATTACCACTCCTCAAAATCTCAAGATAGAAGGACATATTAAGAAGAAAAATGTAATAGTGTTGATTGATTCAGGTAGTACCCATAATTTTATTCATTGTAAGGTAGCCAAGGAATTGAATTGTTTCCTATACCCAGCACTAGAATGTCAAGTGATAGTTTCAAATGGAGGAACTATAAATTACTCTGGAAAATGCCATAATATGAAGCTAACCATGGTGGAATATGTATTGAATAGTCCAATTCTTTCCATTCCTATGGGAGGTGTTGATGTTGTACTAGGAGTACAATGGTTACAATCTTTGGGGACGGTAGCTTTTAATTTTCGAGAACTTTTCTTGAAATTTTTTTCAAAAGGAAAGGAAGTCGAATTACAGGGTATTGCAGGGAAGCTGGGAAAGATAATAAGCTTTAATTTCATGACAAATCTTATAAAGAAATAAAAATGAGGCATAATTGCATAATTATTCTCACTAGAAGTTCCAACATAAAAATAATCTATTTCTATAGATCTCCAAAATGTCTTGGACAATCATTCCAAGGTTTTTGAAACTCCCAAAGGACTCCCACCTATTCGTGATCATGATAATGCTATTCATTTGATTCCAGGAGGTGTTCCTCCAAACATCAAGCCTTATATATATTCTTATGTCCAAAAGAGCGAAAATGAACGTATGATTGCAGAAATGTTAGAGGCCGATATAATCCAACCTAATCAAAGTTCTTTCTCTGCTCCTATAGTATTGGTATAAAAGAAGGATGGATCATGCTGCATGTGTCCCAATTATAGGGAGCTCAATAAGCTCACCATTAAAGAAAAATTTCCCATTCCTATGATTGATGAATTATTGGTTGAATTACATGGAGCAATTTATTTTACCAAGTTGGATCTTTGTTCAGGATATCATCAAATTAGAATGAAGAGTGAAGATATTCTGAAAATAGCATTTTGAACTCATGAGGGTCATTATGAATTTTTGGTCATGCCTTTTGGCCTTACCAATGCACCTTCTACATTTGAAGGGTTGATGAATTCCATTTTCAAACCCTTATAGAAAATTTTCTAGTATTTTCCGATGATATACTAATCTACAACAGGTCTTGGAAGGATCATGTTCAACATGTTACCAGGGTGCTCAAACTATTGCAGGAGAAACAATTATATCCAAAAGCATCCATATGTTTCTTTGGAGTACAAGAGCTGGAATATCTGGGTCATATTGTATCTCATGAGGGTGTTAAGGTAGACCCTAACAAAATTAAAGCCATTAAGGAATCTAAAGTCCCCACAAACATAAAGAAGTTGTGAGGATTTCTCAGGTTAATAGGGTATTATCGCAAGTTTGTTAAGAATTCTGGGAGAATAGCAGCACCTCTAACAAGATTATTGAAGAAAGATACATTTTCATGGATTCCTGAAGCAACTAAGGCCTTTGAACATCTTAAAGAGACAATGTGCCTAGCACCGGTCTTAGCTACGTCAGACTTCACAAAAACCTTTATTTTCGAATGTGATGCCTCAAGAAATGGAATTGGTGTTGTTTTAATGAAAGAAGGAAGTCCCATTTCTTTTGAAGGTCGTCCAATCAAAGGAAAGTATCTACAAAAACCTATTTATGAGAAGGAAATGTTAGCAATACTGCATGCACTAAAGAAATGGAGAACTTACCTAATGGGAATACACTTCAAGGTAAAAACTGATCATGATAGTCTTAAACACTTTTTGGAACAAAGAATATCTTCATAAGAGCAGAAAAAATGGGTCACAAAGATGTTGGTTTATGACTTTGAAATTATCTACAAAAAAGGGAAGCTAAATGTTTTTGCAGATGCACTCTCAAGAAAGAATGAAGAGGTGGAAGCATTTATTTGTTCTATTTCTATTATCCAACCAGATTGAATAACCGAAGCAAGAGATGAATGGAAGAAGGACGAAGAAGTGTGGACACTCATTCAAAAGTTGTAGCAATATCCTATTACATCTGATACATTTTGTTGGAAAATTGATTCCTTATGGTACAAAGATCGCTTATATCTTTGTAAGAATTCCCAACTAAAACAAAAGATTTTTTTTTTTGGAATTGCAAAATTCTCCTTTAGGATGACACTCAGGATTGCTAAAGACTTACCAACAGGGTGAACAGAGAATTTTTTTGGAATGGCCTTAAATCTGATATTCAAAAGTTTGTGGCGGAATGTTTAGTTTTCCAGCAGAATAAAGTTGAGACAATTACAACCCTGTGTCTTCTACAACCTTTATCCATTCCAAGTCAACGTTGGGAGGATATTTCAATGGATTTTATCACAGGCTTACCTAAGTTTGAAGGAAAGAGTGTCATCATGGTGGTAGTTGATAGACTTACCAAGTATGCACACTTTTGTGCATTATCTCATTCATTTAAATCAGGTACAGTTGCTACTACATTTATGGACACAATTCAAAAGTTACATGGAAACCCAAGGGTTATTGTGTGTGACAGAGATCCCATTTTTACTAGAAATTTTTCAACGGAGTTATTTTCTTTTTTGGGTACTCAATTAGTTCATAGCTCATCTTATAATCCGCAATCCGATGGTCAAACTGAGATAGTAAATAAATGTTTGGAAATATATCTTCATTGTTTTGTATCTGATAAACAAACACAATGGGTCAAGTGGTCATCTCTCGCTGAATGGTGGTATAACACTTCCTTCCATACTTCAGAAAAAATGACCCCATTTATGACACTTTATGGATATCATCCACCATCCATCACATCATCTTTAAGAGAAAAATCAAAGGTTCAAGAAGTGGAAGATCACATCGAGCATCAACAAGAAGTTATCCAACTCTTAAAGGACAACCTGAATTTGGCACAAAATCGAATGAAACAACAGGCAGGTCAACATCGCAGCAAGAGAAGTTTTGATGTAGGAGACTAAGTATTTTTATGGCTACAACCATACAAACAAATGTCCCTCAAGAAAGCTAAGAAGGATAATAAATTATCGCCAAAGTACTATGGTCCTTACAAGGTGTTCCAAAAGATTGGTACTATGGAATACAAATTGGAGCTTCATGCTCCTTCACGAGTGCATCCAATTTTCCACGTTTCATGCTTAAAGAAGTTTATAGGTGAAAATATTCTAGTTCAAACAATATTGCTAGAACTTGATGAGGAAGGAAAAATCATATTAGAACCTGAAGCGGTCATGAAAACAAGAACTCAACAACTACGGAATCGATCAATTTCAGAGTATCTCATCAAGTGGAAGAACTTACCCACTAAAGATTCTACATGGGAGGATCAAAATTTTATACAGAAGCACCCAGAGCTACTCAAGTGTTGAGGACAACACTCTTTTGAAGGGGAGGGGTATGTTAGGTCCCTATATTACTAGAATAGTCCCTTATTGTTGTTAGTGTAACCCCCTTATTGTTATTATTGTACCTTTGTAACCCCCATATTATTATTATTGTGCCCTTAAATTATTATTGTTGGGTCAGTTAGGATTACATTGTCGCCCCACTAGGATTACATTGTGGCCCCATGGACTCCTATATATATAAAGGAGGTTTTGTAATTTGTATCATCCAAAAAATTTTCATTCATGTAATATATTGGAGGTTTCCCCCTCGAAGTGGCTTATTTCTAAGGTGCTGATGTCTCTTTTCTTCTATTTTTGGAACTGGTTTCACAACACAACTTCTGATTTTTCTTTCTTTGAAGTTGAAGGATATTTTTGCAAGTCTGTCATCCAAGCTCTGCACTTATTCCATATCTCTCCTCTTGTCCTGGGTGAATGTATCAGATTGTGATACTCTAGCCTAAAATCAGTAATTTAGTTGTAGGATGGTCTTTCTGTAGATAGAGTTTTTAGCAACCACAACAGCTGAAAATGTCTCTAAACAAAGTTGATCATCCTTGCTCCCTTGAGTACCTGAGTCGTTTCATGTGTATTATCAACTTTAATTTTTGTTAATAGCAGTAGGCTTTCATAAGAATCCCATGACAGCAAACCTCATCCTAGTGCCCAGCATGAAGGTAAACCTACTCTTCCTAATTTGTCCAATGACTTATCAAACTGACTTACTACTTCTTTGATTTCTATCAACTTCTTTTCTGTGGCTTTCCTGTAATCATTCTTGACAATCATCTTATTAATCTCCACTGCATATAAGATTCTATATTTAATCCCATTTTCCTCTAATTCTCGATCTGTTTTGGAATTAATAAATTCAATGAATCTTTTTCACCAAATAGCGTTATTGATTGTCTTCTCTCTATTTGCCATTACTTGTTTTTCAAATTCTTTGATAAGACTTTTCTCTTCTGCAACCACCATCAAAAATTTCCAAATTGACTTCATTTCAGAAATGATATCATTCCAAATGATATATTTTCCCTTTATTTAAGATATGTTTTGTTTCAATTTTTCTGTAAGGCTTTTTATCTGAGCATTAGCATTCTGATTGTCCATTTTGTATTTATTCTCTTCATTTTCTACAGCTTGAATAATATTTGATGGAGTCTCTAGATATACTTGAGCCTTTTTCAAATCCCTTTCTTCCATATACAATCTAGTATTCAATTGAGCAATCTATGCTTGTGGATCTTCGTTACCTAAAGGAAAAACAAATGTACAACTACGACTATCAATATTATTTTGCAACGATATTGCAGTTTGTTTTATTTTGGAGATTTCCTCCTCATTTTGCATAAGCTGCTATAGAATATTTTCCTTCTCATTCTCCACCTCTGCAACATCTGCAGCCATTGAATGCTCTCCTGCAGGTAATTTTAGCTTTTTATTCAATGTAGATATCTATGCTTTAGCACTTTGCATGAGCATCTGCACAACAGTCCTATCATTAGGGTCCACTCCAATCTTTACTATAATTTTCTTCATCTCCTCATTCTGAATTGTTAAAGCCTTAGAGTTCACTTATTCTAAATTCAGCTGCTTAATTACTTTTCCAAGCATATTCTCTACTTTCATTTCCATTGCATTAGTTTTCATCAGGTCCTTTACAATCAACTGAACTGTTTTCATATGTAGGTTCACCTTATCCAACAATGGGATATTTTTCACATCTACAGTCACATTTACAATATTGAAATTGCTAGAGGAACCAATTGAGATGTCAGTAGGGTGTGATAGGGAAATTATGAATTGATCTTTCTCAAGATACATGGCAGTCAAAATCCTTGTTTGATCTGGAGAAATTTGATACTCGGCTTGGGCCTCTGTACTGGCTTTCATCTTCTGGTTCCTCTCTGTAATTTGGGCAAACATTTGTTTGATCAACGATACTTGTTCATAAGAGGTCTCATGTCTCCTGGGTGAAGCAAGAACGTTTTTTTCCTCTCCCAATTGTAAATAAAAACCAGGTTGATTATATGCATGCTCCTCATTAAACATTGTCCTTTTCTCATCTTCGTGCTCCTCATATTCTAAATCAACTAATGTTTCTTTAATTATTTTATTAGAATTTTCTGATATGATGGGAGTCTAAATATTGGAACCTGTTGAAATCATTACTCCTTTTCTTGCTATCTTCTCTAAATTTTCTCTGCTTTCATGAGTGAAACCTTAGTATCCGTTCTCCACTCTTCTATTGGAAATTACACTATGAGGGTCATAAGCCCAGCTTTCCCCTAACAACAAATGCATCTCATATAATATTCTAGTAACCTCCTCAAATGGCTGTCTCATATTAAATATGAAAGGACCTACAGTCATGGGAAGTTTGAACATACGTCCCTTTTTCATGGGCACAAAGTGAACTTGATTAACATTCAACCTTTGTTGAATAAACTCCAAAGAAAATAGCCTCATGGGAAAAAATACTGAAACTTTGTAAGGCTCAACTCTTTCTCCATAAAACCATATTTCTAAATAATCCTAAAAAACAAACCAATCTCCAAATTACAGTTTGCCCCTAAATGCATGAATTCTTGAGCTTTGGGTAAAAAACAGGGTAGAAGAACTCCATTCAAAACTTTATATGCACTTGTCATGAAATAACTGGAAAAATCAAACATTCCAATTTCATTTTGTTCCCTCCTCACTATATTTTTCCAGAAAAATATAGAGTGCCTCTTCTTATTTTTATCCATAATATTCAGACCTAGATGCATAAATTCCTCCACATTTTTATATAAGAACAAGTAGATGATTAATGAAGGAAATATGGAAGAACTTGTTAATGATAGGCTCATTAGCCATGAATTTACTACTTCCTTCCAATAGGATGGAATATCCAGCACCATTCCTGGCTTCATCATCATGGCAAACATCCCTAACATTGATTTTTCCACCATCATGTCATCATCTTTACCAAGAATCTTTGCAATGCTACTTATAATTGACTGAACATCAGTATCAAAAAATTCCATAGGAAAATCCTTGATGTCAGGCTAAAATTTCTACGTGTTAGGCTTTAGGAAATGAATAAGCTGATTCAAGTCTTGACCTGTAAGGTTATCATAACACGCTACCAAAGAATCATCACATAATTGAACACATGACTCCGACTTAGGGTAACGAAGGGCTTGGTGGATTAACTAGGAAAATACTTGTAAAAATTTCTCTCCTTCACAATTCGTCATAAAATTTTTTCCAAGATACATAACATAAACCAACCACGATATAAATTTAGGAAAAACATGGTTTCTAGGGATTCATGCAGACAACAAACCAAAATTTACCAGGGTAGTATAAACGGGAGAGGCTTTGTCATTCAAGAGAACTTGTTGGTAAAATGGAAGATGAACCAGGGAACATTTTGTACCTTGGATATCCCTCTTAGTATCCATGAGAGAGATATGACTAGAAGAACCTGACAAAGATGAACGCTTAGCTATAATTCAGAACTATGATGAAAGACAACTTAAAAAGTGACAAAATTTTGATAAGGTGATGGTAAACTGAACAGGGCGCAACACAAATCAATCACAAATATCAACTTAATCCAAACTATTTTTGGAAAAAATGTGAATTTCACTTAAATAGGTGGCACAGATTTTAAAATTAAATGCTGACATGATGTGCCAATGACCTGTTGAGTTCACTTGACGTGGAGGACAGCTGTGAAAAACTCAGTGCCTTACGTCACTGCAGGGGATCTCGGGGTATGGAGAATTATCTTGGCTTGTTCCCCTGCATTCAATCTCCACCTCTCATCTGTGTCACCCCCGTGGTGAACCTGGTCAACTACGAAGGCACACTTCATTTTAACTCACACACTTGTTGTTCCTGCAGGTTAAGTCCTTTGATCGGGGTTGAAGAAATAATCACATCCCGCTTGATAAAATAATTGAGCTTTAATCTTGAATACATGACCCACTCGTATAAAGTTTAAAATATTAAAAATTTCAACTCTAATGTGATGAATCAAAATATTTTAATGCTAAAGTATAGAGACCTTGATACTTTAACATGTTTTAACAATTTTCTATTTTTTTGTATTTTCAAAATTGAGAATTAAAGAATATTGCAAATGATCCACAACATCTGGCTCTACTTGGGGATAGTGTTTTTTGCCACGAAACACTAAGAACTTCTAGATCAGTGCCTTCACTTCGGACATGGATTCACATGATTCTTGATGAAAAATATACAATTAGGAAAACCGAATATGTACAATCATGAACCTGATATTTTCAATGCTTGAAATAATGCCCATTAACAACCAGTTCTACTGCTTCCCCATCAATATTTTCTAGCATAAAAGTGTTATTTGATCTAACTTCAGTGATTTTGTAAGGACCATACCATATAGGATCAAACTTACTATTTTTTCCCTTCTCCTATCTCCTGGTATCACATCTTAGTACCAGATCACCAATTTGGAACATAATCTATTTTTCCTTTCTGTCAAAAATGGACTTCATTTTCTCTTGATATGTGATCAAATTGTCACTAAATTTATTTCTACTTTCACTCAATTCTATCACCTTATTTAGCCTTCTTATCAATGCAATAGGTTCCTCTTGTGCTTCTTGAAGAAAATAGATTATTGGTTTTGCTAACTGAGTGGGAAACAAAGCTTGGGTACCATATATTAACTCGTAAGGGGACTTAATCGTAGATCTTCTAGTAGTCATTCTCACTGCCCAGAGACAAAATATCAACCTTGAGTGCCAATTCTTCTGGTTCTCATTAATTGTATCCTTCAATATATTGACCAATTTCTTGTTAGATGACTCTGCTAATCCATTCCCCTGGGGATGATATGCTGTGGAATGAGACAATATCACATTATAAGTTTGACAAAAGTTTATAAACCTAATTGAGTTGAATACCTGAGCATTGTCTGTGACGATTTTCACTAGACATCCAAACATACTGAAAATATTTTCTTCCACAAACTTCATTACTACCAAATCATTTGCTTTTCTGGTAGGAATTTCCTCTACCCATTTTGTAAAATAATCAGTGGCAGTCAGAATCCACTTAAACTGCCCACTTTATGCTGGATTAATTTCTCCAATAAAATCTAATCCCCATTGTTTGAAGGGTTCTTCAATAAAAACAGGAAGAAGAGGTAAAGGAGCTAACCTTTTCTTTTCTGCAAACAACTAGCATTTCTCACAACTTCTAACAACTCTATATACATCAGGAAATGGAGAAAGCCAATAGAAACTTGACTTAAGAATATTATGAGTACTTACTTTCAAATTTTAATGACCTTCACACAAACATTTATGATACTCCTTCATCACTTCCATTGATTCTCCTTCTATCAAGCATAGAAACAAGACACTAGTGGGATCTTTCCAATATAACTTAGCATCAATTATAACGTAAGGTTGAGCTTTAAGTTTTAGGGCTCTATATTTTTCTCTATTGATCGAGGGAGGACAAGAGAAAAAACATAAATAATGAATATTATCCTTATACCAGTCTGAGAAGACAAATTTGTACTTGATTGCTGACCTTGTTTTAATCTGATTAGTCTCCTCAAAGACCTCATCTAATTGTCCAAGAAAATTAATTCCCATAGTTTAGAAATTAGATTTTTTTAGTAATTTAGCTAATCCCTTTCCTTTGACTAACTTAGTAGGCTTAATATCCAAATCATATTCTTGGAATTTGGAAATCCATTTTCCTCTTTTTCTCTCTACATCACTCTGAATCAGCACATCTTTTACAGTAGAATTAGGTACATATGCTACTATTTCAGAATGAAGTATATATGTCTTGAAAGCTTTCAATTATTTCACTAAGGCATATACCTGCTTCTCTAGGATGTTATATTTTAGCTCTACCTATTTGAGGACTTTACTAAAAAATGCCACTGGTTGCTCTTTTTCTTCTTCGTTCTTCTATAACAACACATCAACAATAGTGGAAGGTGATGTAGATGAAAAAAATTGGAAAGGTTTCAGATAATCTGGAGTGATTAAAACTGGAGCTTCTTGAAGAGCCTCTTTAATTATGGCAAAGGATTATTTCACTTCTTTATCCCATTTTAATTCAACATTTCTCTTCTCAAAAAATTGATTTTCCCTAGAAATATTTGGATATCTTTCTTACTTCTAGGTAATGGAATTGTTTGTATAGCCTCCACCCTTGCTGGATCAATTTTCACACCTTGGTTTGAAACTATATGTCCCAAAAAATTGCCTTCCTCTAGAGAAAACAAGGATTTCTTAGGATTCAATGATAACCTAAATTTTCTGCATTTCAAAAAAAACTTCTATAGGTGTTGTAAATGTTCATCGTTAGACCCTAAAAAAATAGTCACATCATCCAAATATATGACTACAAATTTTTCACCTACAAAAGCTATATCCATTGCCCTGTGGAAAGTAACTCCTGAATTCATCAGGCCAAATGTTATCCTGGCATATATAAATGTTCCCCAGGGTGTAGTGAGGTTTTTTTTCTTTCGATCTCCTTTCTCAACCGCTACTTGGTTATATCCAGAAAAACCATAAACCATGGATAACCTATAAGCTCCTGTCACTTTCTACAAGACATAGTCCATCTTCGGCAAAGGATAATTATCCTTCAAGGAGGCTCTGTTCAAGTTCCTAAAATCTACACACTATCTTATCTCTCCATTTTTCTTCCTTACTGGAACTAGATTTGAAACCCACTCTGATTACCTGAGTGGAACTATGATTTTTGGTTGCAAAATTTTCTTCACCTCTTTCTCAATAGGAGCTAGTAATAGTGGATTAATCTATCTGAGCTTCTGCTTGTGTGGCTTAACCCCATCCTTCAATGGTATTTTATGCTAAATAATATCTAAATCATAAGTCTTCAAATCTTCATATGACCATGCAAACACCTCTATGAACTTTTTGAAAATATCTGCATACTTTTCTTTATAATCCTTAGGAACTCCTTTGAATAACTTGACTATTTTTGGCTCCTCCTGAGTTCCTAAATTACAATCCTCCATCTCTCCATCCTGATATGCCTTCTTTTGATTTACTGCTACACCATTAGCATCAAAAAATCTTTCAAGATGAAATAGGCCCCTGGCCAATATACTATCTGTCAACTGAATTATTTTTTGGTCACAAATTATCTGCCTCAGGTTTCTAGGCAGATTATTTTGATCAGCTTGGTCACTTTCTTGATCAATTTGACTATTTTCAAAATTTCCAATCATTGTTAAAAATTGATTAATCTTCTCATCATATTCAAAAACCTGCCAGTGCTTTACATTATTATGGATTGAAGGCCTATGTCTCAACTCAATTTTATATCTCAGTCTCATATTAATTGGTGGCTTAAATGTGCTAGCTACAACTGCCAGTGAATCTGCCATTCTATTTTCTTCTCTTGCAATAAATTGAATGTTAAAGGCTTCATAATAATTTTCAACTAGATCCCACGCCTCATTTCTATAGGATCTTAATCAGGGATGCTTAGTATGACACCAAATCTTAATTTGTCTTATTATTAATTCAAAATCACCAAAGATGGAAATAGATTGTATTCCTATTTTTTTATCTATTTGTAAGCTCAAAATCAATGCTTCATAATCCACCACATTATTAGTTGAGTCAAATTCTAGTTTGGAAGAAAAAGGTAAAATATTACCTTCAGGAGATATAAAGATGAACCCATCTCCTGTGCCTTCCTTAGAATATGCTCCATCGAAATAACACTTCCAAATTTTATTTTAATGTAGCTCCTTTTGTAAACTTGCTGAAGAGAGCTGCTTCTATGAGTCTTCAAAAAATTATACATCTTCATGCAGCATAAAACAAGAGAGGTCCTCCTTATCTTGACCATAAATGGGAGAATTACCTGCATCTTTCTTGGTGGTAGTTTTCATGTATCTAGTTTCTCTATATAACCTCTTCTCTTCCCCATTGAAAACAGGGATGATGGCATATGTGAAATCCAACTTTAAGACACCTCCAATCTTCCCCCCCCAAGATCTAGACAACAACATACCAAATCTGGCCAGAATATCTGCAACTACTACATCCATCATGATACTCTTGGCTAGGATTTGGGCCAAGGAAACAACCATGTCTTTGATAAGACCTACACACTTCACCCTTTTTGAATCAAAAGAATAGAGGTCTCTATATGGCTTAGTGATTTGTAAGTTTATCTCTTTCATCATAGATAATGGTATAAGATTATGTGATGCACCAGAATCAAACATACAATTATGAATAATGAAATGATGCAAAAGTAATGATATATAAAAAGGTGCAATAGATGAGTCTACCTCCTCAACATGAGGCCTGAAAGTAACCACTGGTTTCTCTTCATGTAAATTCACAATATCACCCGCCGCATCAGACTGAGATGGATTAATAAAATCTACAATTTCTTTCTTATAACCAGGCGTTTTAGCCAACTCAAGAAGAGGTACCTAAATTTTAACTTTTCTAACTGTTTAGACAAACTAAAAGTTTCGTTTTGTTTGATCAAATTTTTAGGTTTTTCTTGATTTATGTTTGGACTTGTATGTTTCTCAGGAATAGTAACAATATTTTCAAAAATATTAGTGTCATTACACTTGTTTTGGGAAGCTTCAGCCTACTCCTTCTCATTTTCTTTTACTAGATTCATGGGCTACTTCCCTTTGTCTGATTTTTTTATTGAATTTTTCTATTGTGGAGTCGCCTTTGGTGAAGGGACTGACTCTGATTCTTTCTCTTCATCATCTTGAGTTCTCAACCTCTTTTTTGATCTCAACCCATACTTCTTATCCAACTCTGCTTGCATAAAATCTGTAAATTGTTTACAATAATCATCCATCTCTTCCTAATCAAATGGAATATTGGCTTCTTTACATTCCTCTTCACATCCTTTTTCACATTCTTCTTCTGCATCACCATCCATATATATGGAAGAAATTTGTTCTTCATCTTCTTTCTGATCATCATCAGCAGAATGAGAAGGTGTTGCTTCTATATATAAGGGTGCTTGAACTTGATCCTGATCTCTTCTCTCCCTCCACAAAATCTGTAGAGGTTTCTTTCTAAATTGGGGATTAAAAACCCCTCTATTTTGATATGTGGGTCTCTTGTTATCCAATTCCAACTTTACTAATTTATTTGACAAATTTTTAATGACCTTGGTCATGTCATCAATCCTTTGATCTTGAATTGACTCTTCCTTAGCTTTACCTTTACCTTGAAATGACTGCTTTTCTTGAGTTTTCCCAACAACAATCATATTTTATTCAATATCCAATGCATCCATTTCAATTTTTTCAAGAGTATGGGACCTTCTTTCTCTCAAAGTAAAACTAAAATCTGATACAACTACCCCGGAAAAAACAACTCTTGCTCCGATAGGAGGAGGTCTCATTTCTGTAGGCAAACTATTATACAATTTATTGAATCTTTTAATGAAATCACTCATATTTTCATCAGGTTTTTCCTTAATAGCATTAAATTCTGTCAAAGAATAACCATGGTCTCTCTTTTCACCCCATCTTTGGATGAATTGTCTGTATAACTCATCTCAATCATTAATTGAGCCATTTGGTAACCCTTTAAACCATTTTCTTTCCTCTCCACTTAGATACAACACAAAAAGTCTCATTACTACATCTAGATGTTCAACATTGAAATTTTTAGAAAAAGTGCAAAACAAAGGGAAGTGTTGTTATGTAGTTATTTCATCTTCTCCAGTAAACCGAGGAAGCAACTTAAGGTATTCTTGAGGCATTGAATTAACTGGTTGTGGAAGATTTAATGGTGCAATATGTTCATCAAGAAAGTAGGGGCTACCATGTTTATGTCCTGATTGACTACTCCTTGAGTAGTGGGAATCTATGAAATAGTTGTAGGTGTTGATAAATGGAGCAAAACAACTGATAAGTGAAGAGGCTGATAAACTAAAGCAGAAGAACTAGAAGCTGTAATAGGTTGAATCTCTATAAATTTAAATGATACATATTCAAAATATTTCTCTTCTAACTTTGGTTATTGGAAATGAATGGATGAAGGCAAGGATTCCTGTTCCGAGAAAGTGAGTTCTCAGGAAATATCCTTGGATGGAAGAGTATGAGAACTGCTACCAGGTGCAGGCAGTGTGGCATTAGGTGTAGAAAGTGTTTTTGATTTCTGGCGCTTTTTAGAAACCATTTTTTCTGGATTTGAAAGGGTAGGAACTTTCTGCTGAGAGGTGTCAGACCTCATATGTGGCCTCCTAAAAGCCAAAATTAGAAAATGAATAATTTTTTTCGAAAGCATCCACTCGTGGAGTTTATTAGCAATATAAATATTTCTTTCCTTGTAAAGAATATAAATAATAGAAACATATGCATTTTTATCAGGTTTATTTCTAGAATTATCCATTTCTTCAAAGGTCTTCAAAGCTTTAATGACCAGATTAGCCTTCACATATTGATTTATCAATGTGGTCCATGTTTCTACCGTCTTTGGACATGAATCTCTATCCATATCTTGTGTTGTACCTTAAGAGACAATCCATTAGATGTGATAAGCAATCAGTGCTTAAGACATTTATATGATTATGTCACAAATTTATTTGTCTCTATTTAATCAACCTCAAGTATTTATCATTAAACCCTCAAATATCAAATATAATGAATGTATCACAATGCTATCATTTGTTTACATTGAATGAAATGACCAGAAAAAAATGAGAGAAAGAAGCCCAAACTGATATTTTGTTATACAAAATATATCATTTCAAACTCTAGAAGAATTATATGAAAGCTACAGTTAAAATGAAGGAGCGCCAATTAAGGGTTTTAACTCTTGCTTACATAAGTAAAAAGAGACCTGCTGCTCATTACTTCATTTTATTCAAAGATAGAAAACACATAATGTAAACTTGAACACATATCAACATAAAAATATTCCATAAACTTGTTTCTCATTCAATAATCTTTGAAATCTCTAAGTACAAAATTATAGTCTGAAGGTCCAAAACTCGGAATCTTTCTTCCCCTGAATTATTACATTAAATACAATAAAAATCATTTCAAAGCTACTATAACTAATCCTAACTACCTTAACTCCTGAGGACTTTGAAAAATATCTATTACATACCCTAAAAATGTCTTATTACATTTACATCATCTTTAAAAGATCATATCAACATAAAAATTCACACCCTAATATATATGTTGAATGTGAATAGTTGACGATGGTGCTACATTCCTAGATCAGCTTCTGATCTGTCTTTATTCGAAGTTGAAATATGTTTTGGCAAGTCTATCGTCCAAGCTTTGCACTTCTTCCATATATCTACACTTTTCCTGGGTGAATGTATCATATTGTGATACTCTAACCTGAAATCAGTAATTCAGTTGTAGGATGGTATTTCTGTAAATAGAGTTTTTACCAACCACAGCAGCTGAAAATGTCTCTGAAGAAAGTTGATCACTGTTGCTCCATTGAGTACGTGAGTCTTTTCATGTGTATTATCAACTTTAATATTTCTTAATACCAGTAATTTTTCATAATAATCCCATGACAACAGACCTCCTCCTAGTGCCCAGCATGAAGGTAAACCTGCTCTTATTAATTTTTCCAATGACTTATCAAACTGAATTACTGCTTCTTTGATTTCTATCAACTTCTTTTCTATGGCTTTCCTATAATCATTCTTGACAATCATATTATCAATGTCTACTGCATATAATATTCTATCTTTAATCTCATTTTCCTCTAATTCTTGATCTTTTTTGCAATTAATAAAGTCGATGAATCTTTTTTCCCAAATAGCCCTATTGATTATCTTCTCTCTATCTGTCATTACTTGTTCTTCAAATTCTTTGATAAGACTTTTCTCTTCTGCAACCACCATCAAAAAGTCCCAAATTGACTTCCTTTTAGAAATGATATCATCCCAAATGATATCTTTTTCCTGTATTAAAGATATGTTCCCTTTCAATTTTTCTTTACGGCTTTTGATCTCAGCATTAGAATTCTGACTATCCATTTTGTATTTACTGGCTTCATTTTTTGCAGCTTGAATCATCTTTGATGTAGTCTCTAGATCTGCTTGAGCCTTTTTTCGATCCCTTTCTCCCATCTTCAATTTAGTATTCCATTGAGAAATCTGTGCTTGTGGATTTTCGTTACCTGAAGGAAAAAAAAATGTAAAATTATGAATATCAATATGATTTTTCAAAGATATCACAGTTTGTTTTATTTCGGAGATTTCCTTCTCCTTCTGCATAAGTTGTTTTAGAATATTTTTCTTCTGACTCTCCGCATATCCATCCTATGTAGCCATTGAATGCTCTCCTATAGGTAATTTTAGCTTTTTCTTCAATGTAGATATCTCTACTTCAACACTTTGTAGAAGCTTCTGTAAAGTAGTCCTATCATTAGGGTCCACTCCAATATTTACTATAATTTTCTTCAGCTCCTCATTCTGAATTGTTAAAGCCCTATAGTTGTCTTTTTCTAACTTCAACTACTTAATTGATTTTCCAAGCATATTCTCTTCTTCCATTGTCATTGCATTAGTATTCTTCAAGTCGTTTACAATGAACTGACCTGTTTGCATATGTAGGTTCACCTTATCCAACAATGGGATCTTTTTCAAATATACGGTCACATTTGCAGTATTGAAATTGCTAGAAGAACCAATTGACATGTCAGTAGGGTGTGACAGGGAAATTTTGAATTGATCTTTCTTAAGATCCATGGTAGTAAAAAGCCTTGTTTGATATGGAGAAATCTGATATTCGGCTTGGGCCTCCATACTGGATTTTGTCTTCTGGTTCCTCTTTGCAATTTGGGAAAAAATCTGTCTGGTCAATGGTACTTGTTCATGAGTGGTCTCATGTCTAATGGGTGAAACAAAAAAATTTTGTTGCTCTCCCAATTGTAAAGAAAATCCAAGTTGATAATATGCATGCTCCTCATTAAACTTTGTCCTTTTCTTAGCTCCCCGCTCCTCAACTTCTAAATCAACTACTGTTTCTTTACTTCTTTGATTAGAATTTTCTAATATGATGGGAGTTTGAATATTGTTGAACTCATTACTCATTTTCTTGCTATCTTCTCTAAATATGGCCTACTTTCATGAGTGAAATCTAAGTATCCGTTCTCAACTCTTCAATTGGAAATTACACTATGAGGGTCATAAACCCAGCTTTCCCCTAACCGCAAATGCATCTCATCTAATATTTTAGTAACCTCCTCAAATTCTTGTCTCATATTAACTATGAAAGGATCTACAGTCATGGGTAGTTTGAACATATGTACCTTTTTCATGGGCACAAAGTGAGCTAGATCAACATTCAAACTTTACTGAATAAACTGCAAAGAAAATAGCCTCATGGGAACAAATACTAGAAGTATGTAAGGCTCAACACTTGCTCCATGCAACCTAATTTTCGAATAATCTTAAAAAACAAACCAATCTCCAAATTTATAGTTTTCCCTTAAATGCATGAATTCTTGAGATTTGGGTAAAAAACAAGGGGGAGGATCTCCATTCAAAACATTATATGCACTTTTCATGAAATAACTGGTAAAATGAAACACTCCAGTTTCATTTTTTTCCATCCTCGCTATATCTATCTAGAAAACTACAAATTGCCTCTTCTTATTTATATCCACAATATTCAGACCTAGATGCATAAATTCCTCCACATTTTGATATAAGAACAAGTAGATGATTAATGAAGGAAATATGAAAGAACCTATTAATGATAGGCTCATTAGCTATGAATTTACTTCTTCCTACCAATAGGATGGAATATGCAGCACCATTCTTGGCTTCATCATCATGGAAAACATCCCAAACATTGATTTGTCCACCATCCTGTCATCATCTTTACCCAGAATCTTTGCAATGATGCTTAGAACCGGATAAACCTCAATATTAAAAATTTCCATAGGAAAATCCTTGCTGTTAGGCTGAAACTACTGTGTGTTAGGCTTTAGGAAATGAATACGTTGATTGAAGTCTTAACTTGCAATGTTACCATAACATGCTACCAAAGAATCATTGGAGAATTGAAGACATGACTCTGAATTACTGTAACAAAGGGCTTGGCGGATTAACTGGGTAGATACTTGTAAAACATTCTCTCCTTGACAATTCATCACAAAAAAAATTCCAGGATACATAACGGAAACCAACTAGGATATAAATTCAGGAAAAATATGGGCTCTAGGGATGCATGTAGACAATAAACAAGACTTTACCATGGCAACATAAACTGGAGAGGATTTTTCATTCAAGAGAACCTGCTGGTAAAATAGAAGATGAACCAAGGAACAGTTTGTATCTTGAATATCCCTCTTGGTATCCATGAGAGGGATATTACTAGAGGAACCCAACAGAGGTGAATGCTTAGCCATAATTCAGAACTACGATGACAGACAACTTACAAGGTGACTAAATTTTGATAAGGTGATGAAAAAATAAATAGGGCATAGCACAAATCAATCACAAATATTGACTTAATCCAAACTGTCTTTGGAAAAGGTATGAATTTCACTTAAATAGGTGGCGCGACTTTAAAAATTAAATGCTGACATGACGCACCAACGAAACATTGAGTTCACCTAATGTGGAGGATAGCTGTGAACAACTCAGTGCCTTATGTCACTGTGGGGTGTCTCGGGGTATGAAGTATTATCTTGGCTTGTGCCCCCGAATTCAATCTCCATCTCTCATCTGTGTTACCCCCGCAGTCAACCTGGTCAACTGCGGAGGCACACTTCATTTTAACTCGCGCGCTTATTGTGCCCATGGGTTGAGTCCTTTGATCGGGGTTGAAGAAGTCATCACATCCCACTCAATAAAATAATTGAGCTTTAATATTCAAGGGAAGACCCACTTGTATGAATTTTAAAGTATTAAAACTTTCAACTCTAATGCGACAAATCAAAATATCTTAATTCTAAAGTATATAGACCTTAATACTTTAACATGTTTTTAACAATTTTCTATCGTTTTTCTATTTTAAAATTGAAAATAAAATAATATTGCAAATGATCCACAACATATTCCAACAAGTGTTTCACACGGGAAAAGTCCTTCTCCTTGCCTGCAATGTAGGTCATTGCATTGTATGTATCATAAGTGTGTCTATAACTACAGTGAAGCTTGTCCCAATTGAAAAACTTCAGTGCCAAATGTCTCACTATCAAGCCTCTCCTCACAACCTTCTCCACAATCAGAAGAGTGAAACTAATGCCATAGTTTTCCAACAACCCTTCCATTGCGATCAAAGGATTATTTTCGATAAGGATATTTGTAATCCTATCAACATTAGGTCCTAAAAATTCATCTTTTGTGTTTTTTTTTCAATTTTCCCTTGTTTTTATCTAAGTCTAGAATTAATTTAAGTTTTAAATAAGTTTTTAGTAGCTCCATTTTTTTCAGAATAGTTTTTGGTCTACAAAATTTCAAGCCCATGACACTACATTTTCTCAATTAAAAACAAGCATTGTACTTGTGCATATTATTGAAGCATTCTTATATACATTAAGACTCACCTTTTTTCATTTATTTCCAGTTGTTTCAAGAAAATATTCTTGAATGCTTATGTTTAGTGAATCTATATCCATAAATTATTTTACCTTTAAGCATATCTTAGAATATGTAATAAATAAAGCTTATCAAAATTTTATTTTCAATTATTAAGTTATATGTACCATGTTCTATAAATGTTAAATTTAATATATTTATTATTTGATATATTTTATATTGAAAGAATTATATATAGGTTTTTTATATAGATATATTTGAATTTAGTTGTGAATTTGATTTAATTTCTGTATGAGGTGTTTTTTTTTTTTTTTCAAACATGGACACAAACCCGGTGACTATGATTCTCGGGGTTTGTACAAGGTGAATTCTGCTATTTATAATAGTGTTGAATACCCTTCCACATCTCTTCTTTGTTGGAGCATGATGAGACAAGTTTGTGGTATCATAAGTTTAGGGAAATAACATTAAACCTTTGTCGAAAGAGCCTCAATCTACCTAGCCACATTAATTTGATCAAAAGACCCTTTTGGATCACTCAACTTGAGAAATTAGTGATATTATCATTCTATACATGCAAACCTTGAATATGGGGTGTAACTCTTACAAAAACCTTGGCATTTCACCATTTTCTAATACGTGCTAATTTATTGAATCTATCTGATCAAACATCATTTATATGAAAATGTTGGTTACATAGCATCCTTGGGATTTCATCATTTTCTTAGGCATGCTATTGGGTCGAATCCCTCTAATAAAACACCATTTATATGCAGGTCATGGTTGAGTTTTATTCCTATGTGTCTAATGGATTCTAGAAAGGGAAGAAAAAGCTTAATGGAATTAATTCAACTATATTTCTATGGCATAAAGCTTGTAGTGTGGTTTCCAATGTTCCCCTGTGTGGATATATTCACATGATTGTCCTTGAATATTTCAACAATATGATAAATAAACCAATATCCAAACTAAATATAAATAATGTAATTCATCCAACAATGAAGCTTTTAATACCTTGCTACTTTTTTAAAATAAAATACCTAGAGTCAACATAATGTGAATGTGGATTCGTTTCGAATATTTTTCGCTCAAAAAAACTATATGTATATGCATCTATGCATGTATGTTAGTTTAACACTAGCAAGAATAGATCATTATTAGAAGATCCATGAGATTTAAGAAGATATGTGCTATGGATTATTTGATTGGCTTCAAGGAACTACAATAATGTATTGATAAAGACAAACATAAATGTTTTAGAAGTTGGAACTAGTATCGAAACTGGTCAAGAGTCAAACTAGACTAGAACCATCTAATAAACTGGTTTACTAAAAATACATACAAGACGAAAATTGTCATATAAAGTATATTTTCATGTACAAAAATGTAAACAAAAAATATTAGGCACCTAATGAAAATATTTCACATTTTTGTTACTATATGCTATATAGCATGTAATGGTAAATTAAAAAAAATGGAATTGAGTGCAATACATATTTGAAACAAAATACATAAACATCAAGGTTCTAAATGGTGTTTGGAGTCTAAAAGAAGTATTCTTACTGGATAAAACCTACAATCAATAACTACATACCAATTATTGTCATGCTAAACCTATTTTTGAATCAAATCTCTTCACTACTGCCTTCTAGATTCTACTCATTCAAAATTGATCAAAGACAAAGGTGTGAGACAGATAGGGAGCATCATTATATAATTTTCACTTATGATTTTGAGAGATATTTTTTTCCTTTTTCTAATTCCCCTTTTTATTTGAATTGGTGGGTATGGACTGGTTTAGTTTGGAACTGGTTGTCTCAACTAATGTTGCAAACAGCTTTATTTTATTGCATAGTAATAATGAAATTGTGATTTTTTTGGCTAGCCGATGTTAGCCGATTTTGACTGATATTGTCTCGATTTTACAATTTTTTTGATTTATGGACCTTTGCCAAGTTTCTCAACTAGTTCCATACTGAATCAACATCTAGTGTAGTTACTTTGAGGGTTGAACTGGTTGAACCTATTGGTTCTGGTTTAACTAGATTTTAAAACACTACAACCATGTGAAGACAATCTTCACTAATATAATAAATTATGAAAAAAGAGAAAAAAATAAGTTTTTGCTGAGATTTTTGTATTGGAAATCTAAGAGCTTATCTTGATCATCATCATGTTTCTTCTAACTATTCTTTACTTTCATTACCTAGTGTTGTGAAAACTAAATGTTATGGATGGAATCGGAAAAGCAAATTCTAGTCTTTCAGATAATGTCTATTGATAATGTGTCATTATTAAAGATAATTGACTCCATTGCTATCATAATTTTTGTGGGAGATAATGTTCGATCAACCTTGATAGTCACTTCTTATTAAATTTGTCTAGGGGATTAAGAGCTTGAAGTGAGCAATATGTTGGGATCCCCTATTCCTGTATTTTCTCAAGCCTTTTGTATTTCTCCGTTTCAATCATTTATTTTATTTTGTTTCATATTTATAACTTTTTAGTTTCTTTTCCATTATGAACTACACTTATGAGTTTCATTGACCAACTTTTTCGGTCATTAGAGGATAAATTAAATGCATTTAATCTTATCTATCCAACTTTGTGTAGTAATTTTGGCACTGTTGTATCTTCAAAATTATTCGCACGGGTTTCTCAGTTTTCATTTCCATGCCTCAAACTGGTCCATGCTCTCAATCTAAATGTGAATTGAGAAATATTCAAAAAATTTAATTTATATTCTTGTGGGATATTATTACCATTTGGCTCCCACTCTATGCATAACTACACTATAAATTTTATCTTTCTTAGCCATCCCACAAATTATACCACCTATAAGTTCCAATGGTTGTAGATCAAGTGACAAACCTTCACTTAAAAAAATTACAAATCACTGAATAATTCAACTTTGGGATTGAAATCTATAAGTTAGGACACGATTGAAATGATATTTGATTAATTATGTATTAGTAACTACCTAAGCCTGAGTCTAAAAGTAATAGTAATATATAAATTTTATAGAAATAATTACTATCAATTACAAGGTACATAACTTGTTATTTTAATTTTAGTTGGAAAGAGATTTGTGTAGTTAGGATCAATTGTTTTTACGGTGTAGTGCAACCAATAATTCTACATTCTTGTTGAATTGTCTCTGACGAGAAATTAATTCTCATACTAATCATTTTTGTAAAAAATTAAGTCATGTTGATTGCGATAATAATTTCCAAGGTGCTTAGTGTTATCATTATTTCTTATCAACAAAATTATGCAATGCCAACTCACCATATCCCACATACTTCAAGCCGTACTTTATGCCTTTCAAGTATCAACATGCTTAACAGGTTTATAATTAGTCTTCTTGATTTCAGCCATGAGTAGGGTCAAAATATTCACTATGAAACATATGTTAGGCCTAATATTCATGAGAAACATCAAGGAACAAATCAACTGCATATTCATAAGATAATGAACCAAATGTGAAGCGAAATTAACATATAACTTCATATTTCGAACCACACTAGTAGCCAAGGGTTTGCAATCCAACATAAAAAAATATCTTCAAAATCTATTCTATGTTTTTCCCACGTCCAAGGAAGACCTTACTTATTCCCTGAAAAATCTCTAGACCAAGAAATAAATTCATAACGACTATGTTATTCATATCAAATTTGTGAGCTAAATTGTTTCATCATGCATGGGCTTCTCAAAATTTCCTGCAAGTATGATATCATCTACAAACATGAGCAAGACAAGAAAAATATATTTATCGTATAAATCACAAAGGGTTATGATCTACAATAGCCTTGGTGAAATCCAAACTCAGTAATTACTCATCAACCCATGAGTACTATGCATGTGTTGCTTGCTTCAACCCATAAACTACCTTTTCAACCTCTTAATTGATTAAGGCACACTTCATCTTCAATTTGGTCATTTAGAAAAGAAGTCTTTAGAAGGTGCTTTTCCTACCAAAAAGTGGTTGTGATATATGAAATCTAAGAGTAGAGATAACCTACAAAAGGTATTGTTATGATGTCGGTATGATGTTGTCACAAATGGTGTTGGCCCTCCAAACGAAAGGGTTGTTGTTTCATTTTTTTTTCATGCTTTAGGATGAAAATACAATGCTCTAATTTGATCTAGAATCTGCAACAAGGGTTATATTAAACATGTTCGCGGTGCTTTATTTCTAGGCTCATTTTCATCAAAACTTGTTGGAAATGAGAATTGGACACTTTTTGTCTTTTCTCCTAGTCTGAATTATTCTTGACTAATTATTAAGATTTCATTTCTTTCAACTAATCCTTTTTCATTAATAGGTCTGAAACAAACATTTATTTTTTAAAAATTTTCAACTGTCCTTCAAAGCTAACAAGTTAGTATGTGTTATCATCATGCATGAGAGAATTATGAGCAGAAATATCATCATGAAAGATCATAAATGGTCGTAGTTATAGAAGGTGGAAGTTATCAATTCCCATAATGGAAATTTTGCATCAACTCATAGGACAACTACTTTTTGACTTGAGTGATAAAAAATATTTCTATCTCTTTGAAATGGAGTCATTTTACACAACAAAAGCATCAAGCATGTGCATACTAGATATTTTGAGGTATATGCCTGGAAAATTATTGTTTTAATATTTGGTCATACATTTTGTTTTCTCTTGTCATAAATTTTATTGTTGAAATCAAGTTCATACTTTTATTGACATGTCTATTTTAACACCAGAAGGACCAAAGGTTGACCCTTTGTACGAAGATATGGAGAAGGGTGATGAAGACTAGAATGAATTCAATGATATTAATAAGCTTATTATTTGTTCTCCACTCTAGACAGAGTATAGAATCCCATTTCCTCATCTCTACAACAACAAGCATAGAAAAGTTAAGCTTTGTGTATATCACCACCCCATGGTGACGTACATAAAAAATTAAGATAAAAATTTACCAACATTGTATTTTGATCCTTTGTTTCATCAAATGTCTTTTCATAAGACTAATTCCCATGGTCAGAAAACTTACAAGGATGATGATGATGATGATGATACTTATTTTCTAGAAGGCATGGAACCTTTGACGCACAATACACCACTTTACACATACAACAAACTAATTTATTTCATTATCGTTTTCTCTATGCCCATTCAATATGCGATCAGGTCATATGAGATGAGTAGAAGATATTCCTCTTGTTTCTGATTGGTACAAGGAACCCTGGTACACAGTTTTCTAATGCATGACACATATTCATGTTCTTTAGTTGTGTTTTTCATGTGCCATGGATTTGATTCCTTCAATGTTTCATGTCATGTAGTCCTCCCACTTATCTAATGAAGATTTGTGTGAGCTGTCAAAAGATCCTAAAATGTTATGTGTTGAATGAAGTTCATAACATGCCTCCAAAGGATCAAAAGAAGAGATACTTTGTTTGTTTCCTACAAGCTACCAAAATTTTCCAGAAAGATGGGCTACATTGGGCAGAGGTTTGCCTTCAAGTTTGTAGACAAGGTACTATATGTTGAATATTCTTGTTCATCGAAAGAACCTGAATTATTTTCATATTGATTACGATTTCAATTTAAATCATGTGAAGACTCTCACATCAAAAGATTGGAAGTATTCATGTTTTGAAAATTATTTTCATTTATGTTATGAAAGTTGGCAACTAATAAAACTAGTTTCTGATGCAAATATCCAATTCCGACTAGGAAATATAGATGCTTTCTAGTTGGAAAATGAATTACAATATACATTTTAAAATGAATTCTAGTTGATTGGTATGTATCATTACAATTATAGGCTTATGAAATAAATAAGAATGTGTAAATATCTGAAACATTTGATTTATTATTGTTTTAACAATGGGCCTGTTGGGAAAGGACTTGAATGTGGATTTTAGGCTCCAATATGGAGAGTATGGTTGTTTGTCCTACGTGGTATAATACCACTAATATAAAGGTGGCTTGGAAACTTTATTTGAAGGCCATCACTCAAAGGGAGTGGAAAACATTGTGATGAAACAAAGGATTGAAATTCATTTTGATTTGGAGCCTAGAGCAGCTGTAATGCATTATGTTCTTGATGCAATGTCAGGTGATTTTAATTTTTCCCTTCTATGATAATTGGTAGGAAAGGGATGTTTTTGTTTTTTGGAATGTATCAATTAAATTTAAATCACTTAGATGTTGATAATAAATAGGCTTCAGTTAATCTATTCGATATATGTTCAACCCTTGATGGGCATTCAATTTCTCCTCTTCCTAACACATTTTCTAATGATTAATTTGGTTCTTTGCTTTGAATTTTCTATATCCTTTTTTCTCCCGCTATTTTGTTTTATTGTTACATAATTTTTGAGTCTCTTAGTGATTTTCTTATCTAATCATTGACATACTTTGTCATATTGTGATAGAGGCATCAAGTAGGGCCTAACATTGTTGGAAGGTAAAAATCCCCTTAAAGGTACATGTGGTAATAGATCTTTCAATTAAGCATGACAAATTTTACTATTTTCTGTATTTATGTCCTTTTTTATATCTCAAATTTATAAATGAAATAATTGATTAGGTACTTCAGATGTGTGGCGTATCAGTGCCAATTGAGAATATGGTTCTTTTTATGTAAAATCAAAAGAAAATTGGTGGAATAGTGTTGCTCATTATAATCGTGAACGCATAAGGCGTGGTGAAATGGTGGAAAAGTTAGTCTGTTGGAAAAATATAGGAAGGTTCACATGTCTTTGGCTCAAATCTTAGTAGGAATGACTTTATTTCTCCTACATTATATTTAATGGAAAAATTTCAATGTTAAATATCAAAGAGGTTTACAAATCACTAATCAATTATTTTGATTTCTTAATAGGAACAGAAACATAATTACTTGAAAGATGGCCCCTATGTAACACCTGAGGAGATTGTGGCCATCTATACCAGTACTGTGCATTTTATGGAATTGAGAAAATTTTCTCCCATTCCTTTTCCACCATTGTCATATAAACATGACACGAAAATCCTAATACTAGCACTCGAATGATTGAATTAATCTTACGGTGTTTCTATATAATTAAAACAACAAAAGAAGGAAGATTTGGGTCATATCGAGTAGGCATATGGTAATCCACATGAGACATTATAACATATAAAACGTCATCTGCTTATACAACATGCCTTAAAATAAGTAAGTTGTATAATTAATCACTTCTAGATGCTAAATCAATGGTGTTGAGATGTTGTCTGCCTGGGTTTCTAATAATTGGTTGTGTTTGACACTGCAGGTGGGCATTGAGTTTATAGACTTGTAATGCTATATGATCCATGTGTGTGAAATTGAAATTCTTAAGGAAATTACAGATGCATATCTTGATCGATATTTTTTTTATGAAGGTGACAAACACCATCTCTTTCCAAACTGGATCAAACCTACAAATTTAGAGCCACCTCCACTTTTGGTATATAAGTAACAATCAAAAGAATGCATGTCATTTCCTCTTGATTCTTGAAAAAGTATGATGGAAAGAAATTCGGTGAGGACTAGATCCAGGTTTACCATGTCAGAAACTATGGTCATTAAGATGAAAAACTTGGTTTGAAGATATCCACCATACAAGCTAGGGCCACCCGTACTTATTATTTCCATATACCTTTTATCATAAAGAATAATATACTGAGGACCTGTAACATATGGATGACCATGGTAGTCACTGAAATGAAATTTACTAGAATACATGCCATGTCCACAAGTTTTTTATATTTAATCTCTGCATCAAGTATGGCCATTTATTATCATAAGATTTACCACATACGAAAATGGCATCATTGACATCATTTTAAAGAAGTCTAGAAAGGTAAACATAATGTTTTTCACATTTACAACTTCCCTCACATTTGTTTGTTCTTGAAGCTCAAGCACTTTCATAAAAAAATAGGCAAAGTCAGACAAAATAATGGTCCACTCTCTTTTCATTTGCTAATATTAAAATGAATTTTTATTACAGCCATTGTCTATTTGTTTGTTTTGGTTAAAAAAGGGTATGATCTTGGCTTTATGTGACTTTCAATTTATCATATGTAGCATGTTCAGAAATGGGAAAGAAGAATGTATGGCATTTATCTTGCAGAAATTGATCTTGAATGAAATGATACAAAGTTTAACCAGCTACAATTTTCTTTAGTAAAAGCAGATGAAAATATTAAAAATTTTCCTAATAGTACAACATATATAGAGTTTGAACATAAGTAATATATGGATTTTTTTTGGTGTTGCAAATATATCCTTCTATATACCCAAGATATCACAACAAGAGAAATATACAGATATTGTAGAAGTCATTTGAGGACCTCATTGACGTTGATTTTTCTGATGTCCTACATGGTTGATACCTTCTGATATGTGTGGAAGGCTTTAAATATGAATTAATGTGTTCTTAAAAAAATCATATTCAAATTTTATAGATATAAAATATCAAAACAAATGTTAATGAATTTGTTTAATTTTTATTTGGCTCTATTGTGGGAAGTTTATAGGAAATGTGATTGAAAAGGATGGGGAAACAATGCAGAGCATGACCTGGATATGATTCATTTTCTCTTACATATCCTTTAGGAACCAGAGCTATGGACTTCAAAAATGTTTATAGTAGGGATTCCTATGGTTTTTAATGTTGGGATTCTTTCACTTCATCATTATCTTGGGCAAGAAAATGTTTTAGGAATGACATACAAGACATTGGTGGACAGGTCAATTTTTTTTTGTAATTGGAATGTCCATTCCATGATATTCTCTCTTTATTGCTTGATTGTGTTTTAGATGTTTCATTTTATTTTATTTTTTCTTTTAAATATGAAATTGAAAATACTTGGAACCATGTCCATTTAAACAACAACCAAATCTTGAGTATGAAATTAGTATTACACGATATTGATTGAAATCCTTATAGTGATTTTGTGTTAAAATATTTTCATGACTATTAGAATAGTTTACTTTCGTGTTTCTATTTGAGCACATGTTGTTTATATACTTGAACATGTTCATGTGTTATAAAATGGAATTTCCTTGTGAATAAAAAAACATGGATTGAACATCTCACCTCAAATTATTTGTTTTCACATGTTATCTACATCTTGAGAATTTTAGCATATAACTTAGTTGACATGATTGTGCATAAGCTTTCCCTGAAGGTTCAATACTAATTTACTAAGATGTTCTTTTCTATGATGAATTTTTTTATTTTTTTTTATACAGGTCATCTGACCACATTATAGTGGCCAATATCGCCCAACTAAAGAAAAATTGTTCGACTTTCTTACTTATATGGGGAAAATGGCTTTGACATTGCTGACATTGAGGTATATGATGTATAAAATATTTATAGTCTAATTTAGTTTATATTCTACTGTTAATTATCTTTCATGTCTAATACTTTGTATTATATCTTCTTTTGTTTTCAGAAAAGAAACTCCGTATTGATGCTAAGAAGAAGGAATTGAAGAAAGAGGAGAGAAATAAAAGTAGAGTGAAAAATAATAAGAGAAAGAGAGAATAGAACTGGTTTGGTGATATTGTTAGAGACAATATCCTGCATAAGAGACACATATGTAGAGGCCAATGCTCATGTATTCAAATATGGTGAATTCAAATGAAATTCCTTGACAATACAGTGATAATGTTTTGAAGTGATGAAACATCACTTCATGTGTGAATTGTAGTCCAAGAAATATTAAGTTGGAAAATCATATTGTAATACTTTAACATTTCATATAATATAATTTATGTGGTTGAAATTATTTATAGTTTCACTTGATATTGTAATTAACATATGCAACTTTGTGTTTTCATATTAGATGAACATGTAAATTGTATGACATTTTTTAAATCATACTAATTAATTTACATTGATTACTAATGAACACATAAAATCAATCTAAAACTAAATCAGTAATTTATATTGATTAATGATGAACACAAACGAAATAAATATACGACTAAATTAGTCATTTATAATGACTATTAATTAAAGTAAATTAAATGAACTTAAACTACTAAATTATTCGTTTATATAAAAAGTCAAACTACCAAAAAAAGATAAACTATGACTGCAAATGATAAATTTGTGATTACAAATGATGACTAAATCTTGCATATATATGGCTATTAGTAGCTAATTTATAGTGTCTTATAACATGGCCAAAATTTTGTCATATTTCCTTGGTCATTAATTGGTTTCAAACGATGACTAAAATTTGCATATATGTGACTATTAGTAGCTAATTTATGGTATCTTATAACACGATAAACATTTTGGTCATTAATTTTTTTTCTTAGGTGATCATATAGTAATATATTTTGTTGTATATTTGGTCATTAATTGTGGAAATTAATGACTAAATTAATGACCAAATGTATTACTAAATATACTACTAGATGATAAACTTGAGACAACCAATTATTGACTAAGCCAAAAATGAGTAAAAATTGGCCGTGTTATAAGATATTGTAAATTAGCTACTACTGGTCATCAACTGAAAAATGGTTGTTTATATGCAAATTTTAGTTGCTCTTTTACTAATTAATTAACCATTTTGTACTATTGGTGGGTATGCAAGTGTTATTCAACTAAAATCAAATTATTGAGATGCTACAACCCTTAAAAAATTCACACACTACACTAACACCATCAACAACAACCAGTGCACAATGTTAAGAGAAAATTCCTAGCAACAAACCTAGAAAATCACCAATTTGTGTGATGTTAGTGACCCAATAATCTTCGGATTGAGGGGGGACACATTGACGAATTTTTTGTGTCTATAAGATAACAATTCAATTTCCATCATAGAAAATAATAATATGAGGATTAATACATGCATCAAAATGCAGATTAGATCAATTGGGAGTCTCATCAAATGCACCTTCAATCATGTGAGAAAAAAAATGATGGTGGGTTTGTCTATGTTCTTCAAATTAAATCCCTTTATTGGGATGTTGTCTCCAAACAAACATTAATACACTACATTAACAACATCAACAAAAACCAGTGTGAAAAGTTAAGAGTGAAGACATACCAACAAAATTGACAATTATGACATGTTCATCTTAACATATTGATATCTTATCGATATAAAAATTACTTGGAACAATAGAGGATGCATTGCTGGAGTGAGGATGACCACACTTGTTGAAGTGTTGAAACTAAAATGGTTAATCTTTAGATGTGGGGACATTCAAATCAATATCTAAGCTAACATTTTTTCTTTCTTTCTAGGACTAAGGAAACTCTTCTTCCTCTTCAAAGATGACTCATAAGAACCCAACCCAAAGGTGAAGTCATAATCCATAATATGAATATTATTAATGTCATACAAATTTTTTTAGCCAAATCAATCAATGCTTCTGTCTTTCTCATAGTAGAAGGAGGACTATTTTGAAACTGGTCTAGATAGCCAAACAACTCCTCTCTCAAAAAATTAAGTTCTTCAACATTATCATCATTCGTATTACTTGCGTTAATATCTTCATGAAGGTTTGGTGCCTCTATAATTATCTTAGAAGGGACATTCAAAGTATTGGGTGTGGTATCAATATCCAATAAAGGGCTTGAATCCATTAATGAGGAATGAAACAAACTTATCTTTATCTCATGATTGAAAGTGTTGCCCTAAATAGAACATGGTAAATCAAAAGTGATAAAAATTGTGTGATGAAATGTGATAAGATACTCCTTATCTATTTTACTTTGACTCCTCACCAACTAAGCATGAGATATTCTCTCATGTGGTCTGCAATCATAGTCTGGAAATATTATAACTTTTTCCATTCATAATTCAAGATGCATCTCTTTCTTGTGGTTGTTAAAATATAGTTATTTTTTAAAAAATTTCCTTGAATCGATAACATGGCTCAACATTTTTTAGGAGTATAGACTTTTCAATCCATCCTACGAAAAAATTTCTTTTGTCTATCACATAGAAAGTTTGTCTTGAGATAACCATGGTATGATTCCACACCATTATGTGTCTCCTGGTTTGCATGAGGAAAATGACGACAAACTTTAACCGACATCCCTACATGGAAAAAATCAGTTACAAATACACGTTCTACTTATGAAACAAAGAACATACAACCTAGAATAAATATTACGAAAACTTGCAAATATTTTCACTGACAATCGAATTCTTCTGAAAATTGTCCAAAACTTCTCCTCAATTGAAAATTTGGTGAAAAGTTCATTAATTGCATTATCCACTTCATGAATATAACAATAGTTCATGATATTTCCAAGTTCATTGAACATCTCTTCTGATTATTCTGAGCTACTCGCTAGCCAATTAAAAATTTTTATCCATGCCATCCTTACATCTGAAAGGCACAATATCACTTCACATTCATGATTCTCCTACCACATTTAATTAATTTTAAGTGAGGAATTCTTAGAATGAATGAAAAATTCAATGTCAAATAATAATATTCATTTTCTCTCAAAGAAATGATTTCAGCCATAACATTATCAACCATGAATACATTGACATTCTAATTAGGATGAAGCTAAAAATACTTATGCATGAGGCTTGTTAGTGTCGGTATCTTCATCCCTCGGTCAGTGATCAAATTCTCTTCTTGCATTGCATATTAGGTGTCTCACTCAGTCAGCTGAATTCCATTAGGAGCATGGATCATTTGATGGTAGTGGCTTGCTGTACATTTTCCCTCATTTCCTTTACCTTCCGGCCCATTTCCATTCATCAAGATCATCTGTAGTCACTTCTTTTCATTAAATATGGAAGATTCATTTCTACGGTTTCAGTTTCATTAGGTCTAGGGTTTCATCAAAAAGGTCTTCAAAATGTCCAATAACGGTCAACAGGTGCATGAGGAGGTTGAATAAAGTTTCAATACCAATAAATTTCATAATCGCATGCTCATAAATGTATTTTAAAAGAGAGTATTTTAGGTTTTTATGTATAAATTTGATGTAATTTGAGTTCTCTTATATGTAAATAACTTCAATGGCAACCCTGGTCACCTTGCCAGGCTTCGCAAGCTTCATCCCCTGTAAGGCAAACAAAAAATCAAGTCATTTAGTTCATTGAAGGCACAAATAAAGTAAACTGCCCAAAAAAAGAGTTGAAAAATTAAGTCATAATGCCAACATTATAAAAGTGGGTTTTATGAATGAAAAATCAAAATATCTTGTATATAAGTCATTTTTCATGTTCAAAGAGCTCATTTGCATTCAAAGAATATTTTTTTAGCAAAATAAAGTCGTGTTGGAGAAAGGAAGCAAGTTTGAGGTAGAACTATGCAATTTCAAGGGCGCGGCATATCGGGTGAGAGGCGCGGCGCATACAAGTGGCGTAGCGCATTGGGCCGTCCTCCACAGTGTAAAAAATACACTGGTGCGACACATATAACAAGCACGACGCATAGAGCTGCAAGCCATTTTCACCACAAATTCATCCAGATTCTCAATTTTCTCGGTTTCCTCTATTCCAAAGTAAGTCAACAACTCTTAAAATTCCAATGAAAGTGTGTCTTAAGATGGTTATGATGATTTAGTAAAAAAAAATTGAACACTACTTCCTTGCAATTTTTTCTCAAGACATGATTACTTAGGGTTTGTAAATTTGTTTTTGTGGCCATCACTCCCTCACCTTTTTATTCCCTTATTTCCTTCCTAGTTTCATTAAACTATTTTACTATCCCCCATATCCCTAAATTTATTCACCCCTATCCCCAATTCCCATTATCCCAAACCCTAGCTACAAAATTCCCAAACCCTAATCGCTATTCCAAAAGCCTAAAATTTTTTCCTAAAACAATTCAATTCCCAAAATTCTAGTAAAAAAAATTCCCAAAATCCCTCTTACCCTCTCCCTTCATAGTCCCTCATACATTTTCATACACTCGGTAGTAAAAGATCAAAGACACCTAAAGTCTCTTCATACTCATCTAAGACAACACAAATTCTGGCAAACATGGAGTCTGATCTTCCCTATGACCGCGATGAAGAGATACATAGTGACTCTCCAACCCAAATGCATGCACCAAGGAGACCTCACAAGGGTGGTAAACATATAAGAGAGGAGCCTACTTCACTTGCCGAGCTGCAGGCTTGCCCTCTTGCTATCACATGCTTCCAACACCAATCCTATTATCAGTTCTGTGAGATGGTTGCTAGAGTCTAGTACCATCATGAGCTGGCCAGGTTTTTTGTGCTTCATCTACATAATGGCCAAGTCACTCTTGCAGGTGTGACATTCACCTTGAAACCGGAGTCTCTTTCTCTAGCAACCGACATTCCAAATATCGGTGAGCAGTGGAATAAAATGCAGATAGATAGAGAAAAGTATGAGCCTTACACCAAGGCTAGTTATCAGAGACATCTTAGCAGAGTTTTTCCTTTACAGTATCTCAAGGACTCATATGCTCCCTTGATGAAACTCATAACTAAATATTTCAGCTGTGAGGGCCGGTTTTCTCGCCTATATGCCTATCACATTAGATTGTTGATGCACTTTACTAGGGTGAGAATAATGAATCTCCCCTACTTCATTTGCCAAAACATTGAGAAGATGACCACCATAGTGCACAAGAAGACTCGTCAATAGTAGTATAACAGTATATATAATTTTTCACTCATCAAAATTGTTGCCATGGATCAGCTTGTTTTGCAGGACATCTCATGGGAGGATTTCATTTCTCATGAGTTCTTCACAGCTCCTCAGGTACCTCCAGAAGCTTTTCATGAGACAGGTGAACCTTCACATCAGCAGGAGGGTCATGAGACATAGACCGCTAGTGTGTCGATGTTTTTGACCTATCAAAAATTCAATAGAAGGTAGTTTTTCACAGCAAAGAGATTATTATCTCCACTCGGGGTGGAAGGGGTCTCACTTCCTCCATCATCAGAGAAGGTACAAGACAAGGGAAAGTTTCCATTAGATGATGAGGGGCATTCAAGAGGGAAAGAGACAAATTTCATTCTTATTCAGGATGATGACACCGATTTCGGCTCACCAAGCTCAAAGCTTAAAGAGATCATTCGGGAGTAGCAAGAGGAAATCCATGGTTTGTCTCTCAACCTAGAAAGAGCCAAGTGGATAGTAAAATACCTTAATCAAAGAAACAAGTAGCTAGAGGACCAACAAACCATTATGAAGCTGCAAAACATACGAGAAAATTGGCAAGCTGCCAAGAGGAGGAAAACCAAATTGACACCACTTGAACAAGAAATTGAAGCTGATCGTGAATCCTGGCTTGAAATGATAAAAATACATTTGGAAATGGTGTTGGAGAAAGCTAACAAAGAGAAAAACATGTTGAGGCACATGGTCAACCATTACTGGGCGAGAAACCATGTGTGCAAAGAAAGAATCAATAACTTGAAGGCCAAGTTGAAGAAGGTATCAAAGAGGTGAAAAGAGCATGATAAACTTCAGATCTTGGCCAAGGCTTCTTTGGCCCACCATAGCACTTAATGGAGGACACTCAGCTCAAATTTCAAAAAAAATTGGACACTTTTTGCATTTTTGGATTTTTTGGGCCAAAATATAGGCTTTTCTTCCCAATGCGCTGCGCCACCTAGCACTCACTTTTGATGGGGGACTCCTTTTAATGAAAACTCAACATTTTTGGATTTCCCATGGAAAAATATGCATGCTCACAAATTTCCAAGAAATTTTGACAAGTTTTGGGCTTCCAAAAAGGTCGAAAACACCCCAAAAGTGACATTTCTGCCCCTTTTTTGACACACAGGCAGCAGTCCTGGGAGAAATCAGTTTTGGAGGGGAAAATAGAGGAAAAATTAAAAAATTCCACTTGTTCTGAAAGGTAGACAGGTAGACCTTTCCAAAAAGCCCACTTGGAGAACATTTTGACACCGGGAAGGCCTCCAAAAGTAGCTGCAAAAATGTTCTACGCATAGGGAAATTAGCACGGCGCATAGGAGGAATTTTGCTCATTTTCAGTCAAAAACTCTGTTTTTTGCCTATTTTTTTCACAGTTTGACTTTTTTCCTTCTAGTTGTAAAAATTATGATGTAATTTAATGTGAATTGAGGGATTTTGATGTAATTATGCTAAATTTTCACTCATATAGGTAGATTCATCCATGGAAATGTAGTTTGTAACTGAATGAATCAGTTCCCAAGTTCTTAGAGGCAAGCTGTTTCACTGCCTACTTTTTAGTTTCTCAATTTAGAATTTTTTGGAACAGCTCCTAAACTCATGAGCTCAACCCCTAGAGGCTAGGATGAGTTTTTTTTTCCTATATCTTATGCTTTTTTAGTCATTAGCATAGTTGGATTTTTGTGAAAGCTTGGAGCTTATTGTACATTCATCTCTGCAGTTTGGCAAAGGAATAGACCAAGGTTTGCAGCACTTTATGCGATTCTTGTGGAATCTTGATTTGGTATTATGTTTTCTTCTATAATTGTAAGTCTACATGTGTTTTATGTATTCCATATCTCTCTTTATCTCATCTTAAACTAAATCAAACAAAGGTAAGGGTAGAATACATTGAAAGTGCAGTGCTCTACCTTGGGTCTGTTTAGTTATCTATGTTTTCAGTTGTTTGAAGAGGATCCATCAGAATTTCATGCCCTCTCCAACTTCTCATCAATCTAAGAGCTCTCCATCTCACTCAATTTGAAGTACCAAAATCACTTGCCTACCTTGCCCCATAGAGCTCTCTACAAAACTGAGCCTCATTCCCCAGACCCAAATCTACCTTTCACATTTGAGGCAACAAAACATCATCAAATTCAATCAAACACCTTTGTACACATACCAAGCCTAAAATTAGTCATCCCATCAATCATCTCAAGCTTTCATTGGCCATATTTTCTAAGATTGACAAGGAGAGAGCCCTCTCCCGACCTGGTAGGGCTAGATACCAGGTTAAGCATGGTTTGATGTTACCCTAGATTCTGCCTTTCTCAGCCTGAGATTGATTTAGGCTTTAACATAATGGCGACCATACTGGGGAAGAAAAGTTTTTTTTTTCTTTATAAACTACAGATGGAGCCTAAAGTTAGCCAGGTAGCCTTCGAAACGGTCTTGATTTGCATTAGCGAAAGTAGATGAATGATGCTTCAGTGAATCTCTGGTTTAGTTTATGAACTGAACATCTGATTTCCTCAATAAAATGTAATCAAGCTCAGATCTGATTTTTTATGGTGGACAACGATCAGACACTGCAAGGCTGAAACCATTCACTTGGTGACTCTAAATCAGTTTCGAGATCAGATTCCAAAGACTCCACGGGAGGATGAACCTGACCAGCAGAGACAGGAAAGGAAAATATGGAAAGATCAGGTATTCAAGTTGGAATTTCATCCAAAGCATTTTTTTCTTTGTCATAAATTATTTCTTCTCTTTTCCTGAGAATGTCAAGAAGTCTTTGTAAAGTATATTATATTTGAGAAAAGATCCTCGCCTGCATTTGATTCCTTCCCTTTGAAGATTGTCAATACTAAATATTTGCATGCTTTTGAGCTTGATCAAGACCTTTCTTCCGAATCCTGTGATGACCATCTTCAAACTGATGAACCTCAAGAGACTAAGACTGATTCTGTAGCATTTTTAGATACCCCTATACCTTGTAAAATTCCAGATCGATACAAGCCTCTGATTTTACCTACTATATCTCATGCTTTCCCCAAAAATCATGACCTATATGTACCAAGATTTCATGGTGAATGCGACAACATCACTACTAAGAGACATGTTCTGAATTTTGAGTCTTCTCTTGACCTTTTTCAAATTCATAAAGAGGATTTTAGTATTAGGCTTTTTGCTCTTTCTTTGCAAGGCAAAGTCAAGAGGTGGTTCAAAACCCTACCTGATGCGAGAATCTCAGATTTCCAGCAATTCATCAAAGCTTTCCTCGACAGGTGGGTGGTCAAACAGAACCCTTTCTTGATTATAGAAGAGTATAACCAGCTGAAAATACTGCCAGGCGAGACAGTACAATATTTTTCTGCCAGATTTAACCAAGTCTATTATTCGATACCAGTTAATATAAGACCTCCTCTTGGATCTGCTCTTTTGCACTACCTGGGTGCCTTTGATCCATAAATGGATTTTCAGCTGAGAGAAAGGAATCTTGCAACACTTGAAGAGATGCAGAATAGTGCAGTAGATGTAGAGGCTCATTTGCTGATCCGAAGGGCAAAGTTGAAGGAAGAAAAGATGAAAAACATAGATCCAGAGGAATCGACATCTCTAGAGGTAAAACTTGAAATTTTGGTAAGTTCAGTGGAAGATATGATGTAAAGGATCATCACAAGGAATGAGTATACTGTTCAAGCCCATGGCTCGCGGATTAAAGAAGAACAAGTTGCTGATCCAAAACGTTTTGTTTCTTATCTGAGTTGTCATGGATCTGATAATGATTGTTTTATAGATCATCTTGGAGAAGAGAAATCTATTGATATGACATGTATGATTTATGATGTGTTTTATATGGATGATTTGCCTCAGTTTGATCAATATAAGGATGACTAAGTTCTCCAAATAGAAGCTAATCTTACAGAGAAATCAACAGCTAGTTTCTGGGAGGAAGAAGTTCACTTTCAGTAGCTCGAATACATTGATCAACCAATGCATATCAGCTACGGAAATGAAGAGGAAAGTGCAGTAAATTTTGAAGTAAGTGAAGGACCTTTGCCTTTTTGTTTTGATTTGTTTTAGTTCATTAGAGACAACTTCCATGAAATCAGAAATCAACTATCGACAAGTCTTGATTTGGACCATCTTGAGGGCAATAAAAACCTTGTTCAAGACTTCTCATATCTATATTTGCAGTCTCTGAATGCCATTGATTATCAAGTTGTAGATGAAGACATGGAAGCTGGCACATATGATCAAATGATACAAGATGATTCTGTACCATTTTGTTTTGAATCTTTTCAGTTTTTGAAGGGCAAACTGCATAGTATATCTTCAAATGAGCAGCCTGTAGGAAATCATGTAATCTCATCGAAACCAATAGAAAATGGGTTGCAACAGTATTTTCAAGTTTTTCACGGTCCAATAGCTAATGTGTTGGATGACGTCTACAGTCAATGTCTTTCTCCATTGACTATATGTGAGCTTGAAATGTGTACTGATACAAACTTGATCCGACAGCTGGTCTCTTTGTCATTTTCAGCAAGAGTCCCGTCATAAAGCTCAAAACAAAGTTTGCATTCATGGTATGAGGAGAAGAAAATTAATCCATTGGATGAGTTGAGTCCTAGTGTGCATGAACTTCAATATCCTTATGCATTTTTTTTGGAGGCGGATAGACAATCCATAGTATTCAACGGATCTGTTCACAAGTTTTCATGGGGGTTTCCTTTCAGTAGTTCTCTCTTGTTGTTCATAAGCAAGCACTTGCGAAGAATTCAAGTAGTAGCCAGGATGCTTACATGGTTGCATTGGTTGTTCCATTTCACTTGATCTGGTGGTGAAATAGAAAAATTAGAGTAGGTTTCGATGAATAAGTTCAATTATGAGCATCTTTTCCAGTCTATCAATTTTGTTTTAGTTTTCAGTCTTAGTTTTGAGTCAGATTTCGGTCCTAAAAATTGAGTCAAGAGTTTGGTTTTGGTTTGTTGAAGCTATTGAATCTATATCCCAATGGACGAAGGCACTGCCTACTTTCCTAGAGATCTGTAGTTATTGGCACCTCCAAGGAGCTACCATCCCCATTGGAGCCAATGTTAGTGTCGGTATCTTCATACCTCCGCCAGTGATCAAATTCTCTTGTTGCATTGCATATTAGGTGTCTCGCTCAGTCAGCTGCATTCCATTAGTAGCATGGATCATCTGATGGTAGTGGCTTGTTGTACATTTTCCCTCATGTCCTTTACCTGCTGGCCCATTTCCATTCATCAAGATCATCTGCAGTCACTTTTTGTCTTTAAATTTGTAAGAGTCATTTCTAGGTTTAAATTTCATTAGGTCTAGGGTTTCATCAAAAAGGTCCAAAAAATGTCCAATAACAGTCAGCAAGTGCATGAGGAGGTTGAAAAAACTTCCAGTACAAATAAATTTCATAATCACATGCTCAGAAATGTATTTTTCCTCAAAACCCTATTTTGAGGAAAAACAGAGTATTTTAAGTTTTTATGTATAAATTTGATGTAATTTCAATTCTCTTATATGTAAATAACTTCAATGGTAACCCTGGTCACCTTGCCAGGGTTCAGCAGCTCCATCCCCTACAAGGCAAACAAAGAATCAAGTCATTAATCTCATCAAAGGCACAAATAAAGTAAACTTCCCAAAAAACAGAGTTGAAAAAGCAAGTCACAATGCAAACATTATAAAAGTGGGTTTTATGAATGAAAATCAAAATATCTTGTATATAAGTCATTTTTCATGTTCAAAGAGCTCATTTTCATTCAAAGAAGAAATTTTGAGCAAAAGAAAGTCGTGTTGGAGAAAGGAAGCAAGTTTGAGGCAAAACTGTGCAAGTTGAAGGGCGCGACGCATTGGGTGAGATGCGCAGCGCATACAAGTGGCACGAAAAATTAGGCCGACCTCCACAGTGTAAAAAATACACTGGTGTGACAAATATAACAACTACAACACATTGGTTTTGTGGTGAGGCGCATAGAGCTGCAAGCCATTTTACCACAAATTCATCCAGATTCTCAATTTGCTTGGTTTCCTCTAGTCCAAAGTAAGTCAACAACTCTTCAAATGCCAATGAAAGTGTGTATTAAGATGTTTATGATGATTTAGTAAAAAAAAATTGAGCCCTACTTCCTTGCAAATTTCGCTCAAGACATGATTGCTTAGGATTTGCAAATTTGTTTTTGTGGCCATCACTCCCTCACCTTTTTATTACCTTACTTCTTTTCTAGTTTCATTAACCTATTTTACTATCCCCCATATCCCTAAATTCATTCACCCCTATCCCTAGTTCCCATTATCCCAAACCATAGCTACAAAATTCCCAAACCCTAATCGCTATCCCAAAAGCCTAAAAATTGTCCCTAAAACCCTTCAATTCCCCAAATTCCAGTTAGCAACATTCCCAAAATCTCTCTTACCCTCTCCCTTCATAGTCCCTGATACATTTTCATACACTTGGCTGCAAAAGATCAAAGAAACCTAAAATCTCTTCATACTCATCTAAGAAAACATGAACTCAAGAAAACATGGATTCTGATACTTCCTATGACCGAGATGAAGAGACACATAGTGACTCTCCAACCGAAATGCATGCACCAAGGAGACCTCACAAGGGTGGTAAACATATAGGAGAGGAGCCTACTTCACTTGCTGAGCTGCAGGCCTGCCAACACCAACACCAATTCTGTTATCAGTTCTGTGAGATGGTTGCTAGAGTCCAGTACCATCATGAGTTGTCCAGGTTGTTTGTGCTTCATCTACATAATGGCCAAGTCACTCTTGCAGGTGTGAGATTCACCTTTACACCAGAGTCTATTTCTCTAGCAACCGACATTCCAAATGTCAGTGAGCAGTAGAATAAAAGGCAGCAGATTGACAGAGAACAATATAAGCCTTACATCAAGGCTGGTTATCAGAGACATCTTAGCAGAGTTTTTCCTTTCTAGTATCTCAAAGACTCATATCCTCCCTTGATGAAACTCATAATTAAATATTTCAGCTTTGAGGGCCGGTTTTCTCGCCTATATGCCTATCACATCAGATTGTTGATGCACTTTACCAGGGTGAGAATGATGAATCTCCCCTACTTCATTTTCTGAAACATTGAGAAGATGACCACCATAATGCACAAGAAGACTCCTCAGCGGCAGTATAACAATATATATCATTTTGCACTCATCAAAATTGTGGTCATGCATCAGCTTGTTTTGCAGGACACCTCATGGGAGGATTTCATTTCTCATGAGTTCTTCATGGCTCCTCAGGTACCTCCAGAATCTTTTCATGAGACAGGTGAACCTTCGCATCAGCAGGTGGGTCATGAGACACAGACCGCTAGTGTGCCGATGTTTGCCACCTACCAAAAGGGCACTAGAAGGTTGTTTGCAGCAGCAAAGAGAGTATTATTTCCACCCGTGGTGGAAGGGGTCTCACTTCTTCCATCAGTAGAGTAGGTACATGACAAGGGAAAGTGGCCATTAGATGATGAGGGGCCTTTAGGAGGGAAAAAGACATATTTTATTCTTATTCAGGATGATGACACCAATTTGGGCTCACCAAGCTCAAAGCTTAAAGAGATCATTCAGGAGCAGCAAGAGGACATCCATGGTTTGTCTCTAAACCTAGAAAGAGCTAAGTGGATAATAAAATACCTTGAGCAAAGAAACAAGCAGCTAGAGGACCAACAAACCATTATGAAGATGTAAAACATATGAGAAAATCGACAAGCTTCGAAGAGGAGGAAAGCCAAGTTGTCACCACTTGAACAAGAAATTGAAGCCGATAGTGAATCTTGGCTCAAAAAGATAAAAATACATTTTGAAAAGATGCTAGAGAAGGCCAACAAAGAGAAAAACATGTTGAGGCACATGGCCAACCATTATTGGGCAAGAAACCATGTGTGCAAAGCAAGAATCAGGAACTTGATGGCCAAGTTGAAGAAGGTATCAAAGAGGCGAAAAGAGCATGATAAAATTTAGATCTTGGCCGAGGCTTCTTTGGCCTAGCATAGCACTTAATGGAGGACACTCAGCCCAAATTTCAAAAAATTTGGGACACTTTTTGCATTTTTGGATTTTTTGGGCCAAAACACAGTTTTTTCTGCCTAATACGCCACGCCACCTGGCAGTCGCTTTTGATGGGGGACTCTTTTTCATGAAAACTCAAAATTTTTGGATTTTTCATGGAAAAATATGCATGCTCACAAATGGCCAAGAAATTTTGGTAGGTTTTGGGCTTCGAAAAAGGTCAAAAACACCCCAAAAATGACCTTTCTACCCCTTTTTTGACACATAGGAAGCAGTCTTGGGATAACTCAGTTTTGGAGGGGAAAATGGAGCCCAAATTAAAAAATTCAACTTGTTATGGAAAGTAGATAGTCATAATTTCCAGCAAGCCCACTTGGAGAAAATTTGGACACCGGGAAGGCCTCCAAAAGAAGCTACAAAAAGGCGCTACGCATAGGGAAATTAGTGCGATGCATTGGAGGAATTTTGCTCATTTTTGGTCAAAAACTCTGTTTTCCCCCTAGTTTTTTCACAATTTGACTTTTTTCCTTCTAATTGTCAAACTTATGATGTAATTTAATGTGAATTGATGGATTTTGATGTAATTATGCTAAATTTTCACTCATAGAGATAGATTCATCCATGGAAAAGTAGTTTGTAATTGAATGAATCAGTTCCCTAGTTTTTAGAGGCAAGTTGTTCCACTGCCTACTTTTTAGTTTCTCAGTTTAGAATTTGTTGGAACAGCTCCTAAACTAATGATCTCGACCCCTAGAGGCTAGGATGAGTTTTTTTTTGCCTATATCTTATTTTTTTTCAGTCGTTAGCATAGTTTGATTTTTGTGAAAGCTTGGAGCTTATTGTACATTCATCTCTACAGTTTGGCAAAGCAATAGACCAAGGTTTGCAGCACTCTATGGGATTCTTGTGGCATCTTGATTTGGTATTGTGTTTTCTTTTATAATTGTAAGTCTACATGTGTTTTATGTATGCCATATCTTTCTTTATTTCATCTTAAACTAAATCAAACCAAGATAAAGGTAGAATACATTGAAAGTGCAGTGCTCTACCTTGGGTTTTTTTAGTTATCTATGTTTTTAGCTATTTGAAGAGGATCCCTGAGACTTTCATGCCCTATCCAACTTCTCATCAGTCTAAGATCTCTCCATCTCACTCAATTTGAAGTACCAAATCACTTGCATACCTTGCCCCATAGAGATCTCTGCAAAAATGAGCCTCATTCCCCAGACCCAAATCTGCCTTTCATATTTGAGCCAACAAAACATCATCAAATTCAATCAAACACCTCTGTACACATAGCTAGCCTAAAATCAGTCATCCCATCAGTTGTCTCAATCTTTCATTGGCCATATTTTATGAGATTGACAAGGAGAGAGCCCTCTCCCGACCTGGTAGGGCTAGCTACCAGGTTAAGCATTGTTTGACGTTTCCCTACATTCTGCCTTTCTCAGCCTGAGGTATATTTAGGCCCTAACATAGTGGCGACCATACTAGGGAAGAAAAGTTTGTTGTTTGCTTTATAAACTACAGATGGAGCCTGAAGTTACCCAGGTAGCCTTCAAAATGCTCTTGCTTTGCATTAGCGAAAGTAGATGAATGCTGCTTCAGTCAATCTCCGGTTTAGTTTATGAACTGAACATCTGATTTCCTTAGTAAAATTTAATCAAGATCAGATCTGATTTTTGATGGTGGGCAACGATTAGACACCGCAAGGCTGAAATCATTCACCGGGCGACTCTAAATCAGTTTCGAGATCAGATCAAAAGACTCTACTAGAGGATGAACCTGACCAGCAGAGACATGAAAGGACAATATGGAAAGATCAGGTATTCAAGTTGGAATTTCATCCAAGACATTTTTTTATTTGTCATAAATTATTTCTTCTCTTTTCCCAGGAACATCAATAAGGCTTTTCAAAGTATATTTTATTTGAGAAAATATCCTTGGCCTGCATTTGATGCCTTCCCCTTGAAGATTGTGAATACTAAATATTTTCATGCTTTTGAGCTTGATCAAGACCTTTCTTCTAAATATTGTGATGACCATCTTCAAACTGATGAACCTCCAGAGGCCAAGACTAATTCTGCAACATTTGTACATACCCCTATACCTTGTAAAATTCCAGATCGATACAAGCCTATGATTTTAGCTCCTATATCTCATGCTTTCCCTAAAAATCATGACCTATATCTACCAAGATTTGATGGTGAACGCGACAACATCATTGCTGAGAGACATGTTCTGAATTTTGAGTCTTTTCTTGACCTTTTTGAAGTTGATGAAGAGGATGTCAGTATTAGGCTTTTTTCTCTTTCTTAGCAATGCAAAGTCAAGAGTTGGATCAAAACCATGCTTGATGCGAGCATCTTAGATTTCCAGTAGTTTTTCAAATTTTTCCTCGACAGGTTGGTGGTCAGATAGAACCCTTTCTTAATTATAGAAGATTATAACTAGTTGAAAAGACTGCCAGGGGATACAGTACAACAATTTTCTACCAGATTTAACGAATTTTATTATTCGATGCCAGTTAATATAAGACCTCCTCTTGGATCCGCTCTCTTGCACTACCCAGGTGCCTTTGATATGGAAATGGAGTTTCAGCTAAGAGAAAGGAATCTTGAAACACTTGAAGAGATGTAGAACGGTGCAGTAGATGTAGAGGCTCATTTTTTGATCCGAAGGGAAAAGTTGAAGGAAGAAGAGATGAAAAACATAGATCCGGATGAATCGACATCTCTAGAGGTAAAGCTTGACATTTTGGTAAGTGCAGTGGAAGAGATGATGTAGAGGACCATCACAAGGAATGAGTATAATGTTCAAGCCCATGGATCGCTAATTGAAGAAGAACAAGATGTTGATCCAAAACATTTTGTTTCTTATCCGAGTTGTCATAGATCTGATAATGATTGTTTTATAGATCATCTTGGAGAAGAGAGAGCTGTTGATATGAAAATTATGCTTTATGATGTGTTTTATACTGATGACTTGCTTCAGTTTGATCAGTATGATGATGATTATGTTCTCTAAACAGAATCTAATCTTACAGACAAATCAACAGCTAGTTTCTGGGAGGAAGAAGTTCACTTTCAACAGCTCCAATACATTGATCAACTGGTGCATATCAGCTATGGAAATGACGAGGAAAGCGCATCAAATTTTGAAGTAAGTGAAGGATCTTTGCATTTTTGTTTTGATTCGTTTCAGTTCATCAGAGACAAATTCCATGAAATCAGAAATCAACTGTCGAAAAGTCTTGATTTGGACAATATTGAGGGCAATAAAAACCTTGTTCAAGACTTTTCATATCTAGATTTTCAGCCTCCGAATGCCATTGCTTATCAAGTTGTAGATGAAGACATGGAAGTTGGCACATATGATCAAATTATACAAGATGATTCCGTACCATTTTGTTTTGAATATTTTCAGTTTTTGAAGGGAAAAATGCATAGTATATCTTCAAATGAGTAGCTTGTAGGAAATTATGTAATCTCATCGGAACCAATAGAAAATGGGTTGCAACAGCCTTTTCAATTTTTTCATGGTCCAATAGCTGATGTGTTGGAGGATGTCTACAGTCAAAGTCTTTCTCCATTTACTATATGTGAGCTGGAAATGTGTACTGATACAAACTTGATCAGACAGCTGGTCTCTTTGTCATTTTTAGCAAGAGTCTCGTCATAAAGCTCAGAACAAAGTTTGCATTCATGGTATGAGGAGAAGAAAAGTAATCCACTGGATGAGTTAAGTCCTAGTGTGCATGAACTTCAAGATCCTTATGCAGTGTTTTTGGAGGCGGATAGACAATCCATAGTATTCAACGGATCTGTTCACAAGTTTTCATGGGGGTTTCCTTTCAGTAGTTCTCTCTTGTTTTTCATAAGCAAGCACTTGCAAAGAATTAAAGTAGTAGCCAGGATGCTTACATGATTGCATTGGTTGTTCCATTTCACTTAATCTGGTGGTGAAATAGAAAAATTAGAGTAGGTTTCGATGAATAAGTTCAATTATGAGCATCTTTTCCAGTCTATCAATTTTGTTTTAGTTCTCAGTCTTAGCTTTGAGTCAAATTTCGGTCCTAAAAATTGGGTCAAGAGTTTGGTTTTGGTTTGTTGAGGTTATTGACTCCATATCCCAATGGATGAACACGCTGCCTACTTTCCCAGAGATCTGTAGTTCTTGGCACCTCCAAGGAGCTACCAACCCCATTGGAGTCAATGTTAGTGTCGGTATCTTCATCTCTCCGTCAGTGATCAAATTCTCTTGTTGCATTGCATATTAGCTATCTCGCTCAGTCAGTTTCATTCCATTAGGAGCATGGATCATCTAACAGAAGTGGCTTGTTGTAAATTTTTCCTCGTGTCCTTAAACTGATGTCCCATTTCCATTCATCAAGATCATCTGCAGTCACTTTTTGTCTTTAAATTCGTAAGAGTCATTTATATGGTTTTAGTTTCATTGGGTCTAGGGTTTCATCAAACAGGTCTTAAAAATGTCCAATAACAGTCATCAGGAACATGAGGAGGTTGAATAAAGTTTCAGTACCAATAAATTTCATAATCGCATGCTCAGAAATGTATTTTTCCTCAAAACCATGTTTTGACGAAAAACAGAGTATTCTAGATTTTTATCTATAAATTTGATGTAATTTTAGTTCTCTTATATGTAGATAACTTCAATGGAAAACTTGGTCACCTTGCCAGGCTTCAGCAGCTCCATCCCCTGCAAGGCAAACAAAAAATCAAGTCATTTAGTTCATCAAAGGCACAAATAAAGTAAACTTCCCAAAAAATAGAGTTGAAAAAGTAACTCACAATGAAAACATTATAAAAGTGGGTTTTATAAATGAAAAATCAAAATATCTTTTATATAAGTCATTTTCCATGTTCAAAGAGCTCATTTGCATTCAAAGAAGAAATTTTGAGCAAAATAAAGTCGTGTTGGAGAAACGAAGCAAGTTTGAGGCAGAACCGTGCAAGTTCAAGGGCACGAGACATTGGGTGAGAAGCGTGGTGCATGCAAGTGGCACGGTGCATTGGGCTAGCCTGCATAGTGCAAAAAATAGACTGGCGCGACACATATAATAGGCGCGGTGCATTGGGTTTGTGGTGTGGCACATAGAGCTACAAGCCATTCTCACCACAAATTCATCCAAATTCTCAATTTTCTTGGTTTCCTCCAGTCCAAAGTAAGTCAACAACTCTTCAAATGCCAATGAAAGTGTGTCTTAAGATGTTTATGATGATTTAGTAAAAAAATTTCAAGCCCTACTTCCTTGAAAATTTCGCTCAAGACATGATTGCTTAGGGTTTGTAAATTTGTTTTTGTGGCCACCACTCCCTCACCTTTTTATTCCCTTACTTCTTTTCTAGTTTCATTAACCTATTTTACTATCCCCCATATCCCTAAATTAATTCACCCCTATCCCCAATTCCCATTATACCAAACCCTAGCTACAGAATTCCCAAACCCTAATCGCTATCCCAAAAGACTATAAATTGTCCCTAAAACCCTTCAATTCCCCAAATTCCAGTCAGCAACATTCCCAAAATCCCTCTTACCCTCTTCCTTCATAGTCCCTCATACATTTTCATACACTTGGCAGTAAAGGATCAAATACACCTAAAATCTCTTCATACTCATTTAAGACAACACGAACTCTGGCAAACATGGATTTTGATACTTCCTATGACCGAGATGAAGAGACACATAGTCACTCTCCAACCGAAATGCACGCACCAAGGAGACCTCACAAGGGTGGTAAACATATAGGAGAGGAGCCTACTTCACTTGCCGAGCTGCAGGCCTGCCCTCTTGCTATCACATGCTTCCAACACCAATCCTGTTATCAGTTCTGTGAGATGGTTGCTAGAGTCCAGTACCATCATGAGTTGTCCAGGTTGTTTGTGCTTCATCTACATAATGGCCAAGTCACTCTTGCAAGTGTGAGATTCACCTTTACTATAGAGTCTATTTCTCTAGCAACCGACATTCCAAATGTTAGTGAGCAGTGGAATAAAAGGTAGCAGGTTGACAAAGAACATTATAAGCCTTAAATCAAGGCTGGTTATCAGAGACATCTTAACAGATTTTTTCCTTTCCGGTATCTCAAAGACTCATATCCTCCATTGATGGAACTCATAATTAAATATTTCAGCTGTGAGGGTTGTTTTCTCGCCTATATGCCTATCACATCAGATTGTTGATGCACTTTACGAGGGTGAGAATGATGAATCTCCCCTACTTCATTTTCCGAAACATTGAGAAGATCACCACCATAATGCACAAGAAGACTCCTCAGTAGCAGTATAACAGTATATAGCATTTTGCACTCATCAAAATTGTGGTCATGCATCAGCTTGTTTCGCAGGACATCTCATGGGAGGATTTTCATTTCTCATGAGTTCCTTCATGGCTCCTCAAGTACCTCCAGAAGCTTTTCATGAGACAGGTGAACCTTCGCATCAGCAGGTGGGTCATGAGACACAGACCGCTAGTGTGCCGGTGTTTGTCACCTATCAAAAGGGCACTAGAAGGTTGTTTGTAGCAGCAAAGCGAGTATTATCTCCGCCCGTGGTGGAAGGGGTCTCACTTCCTCCATCAACAGAGTAGGTAAAAGACAAGGGAAAGTGGCCATTAGATGAGGAGGGGCCTTCAGGAGGGAAAAAGACATATTTTATTCTTATTTAGGATGATGACACCGATTTGGGCTCACCAAGCTCAAAGCTTCAAGAGATCATTTGGGAGGAGCAAGAGGACATCCATGGTTTGTCTCTCAACCTAGAAAGAGCCAAGTGGATAATAAAATACCTTGAGCAAAGAAACAAGAAGCTATAGGACCAACAAACCATTATGAAGATGTAAAACATATGAGAAAATCAGCAAGCTTCGAAGAGGAGGAAAACCAAGTTGACACCACTTGAACAAGAAATTGAATTTGATCGTGAATCTTGGCTCAAAAGGATAAACATACATTTGGAAAAGATGCTGGAGAAGGCCAACAAAGAGAAAAACATGTTGAGGCACATGGCCAACCATTACTAGGCAAGAAACCATGTGTGCAAAGCAAGAATCAAGAACTTGAAGGCCAAGTTGAAGAAGGTATCAAAGAGGCGAAAAGAGCATGATAAACTATAGATCTTGGCTGAGGCTTCTTTGGCCCAGTATAGCACTTAATGGAGGACACTCAGCCCAAATTTCAAAAAAATTGGGACACTTTTTGTATTTTTGGATTTTTTGGGCCAAAACACAGGTTTTTCTGCCCAATATGCCACGCCACCTGGCAGTCGCTTTTGATCGGGGACTATTTTTGATGAAAACTCAAAATTTTTGGATTTTTCATGCAAAAATATGCATGCTCACAAACGGCCAGGAAATTTTGGTGGGTTTTGGGCTTCGAAAAAGGTCAAAAACACTCAAAAAATGATCTTTCTGCCCCTTTTCTGACACACAGGGAGCAGTCTTGGGATAACTCAGTTTTGGAGGGGATAATGGAGGCCAAATTAAAAAATTCAACTTGTTCTGGAAATTAGATAGGGAGAATTTCCAACAAGCCCACTTGGAGAAAATTTGGACACCGGGAAGTACTCCAAAAGCAGCTACAAAAAGGCGCTGCGCATAGGGAAATTAGTGCGACGCACTGGAGGAATTTTGCTCATTTTTGGTCAAAAACTCTATTTTTCCCCTAGTTTTTTCACAATTTGACTTTTTTCCTTCTAATTGTCAAAATTATGATGTAATTTAATGTGAATTGATGGATTTTGATGTAATTATGCTAAATTTTCACTCATAGATGTACATTCATCCATGGAAAAGTAGTTTGTAACTGAATGAATCAGTTCCCTAGTTTTTAGAGGCAAGTTGTTCCACTGCCTACTTTTTAGTTTCTCAGTTTAGAATTTGTTGGAACAGCTCCTAAACTAATGAGCGCGACCCCTAGAGGCTAGGATGAGTTGTTTTTTTCCTATATCTTATTTTTTTTCAGTCGTTAGCATAGTTGGATTTTTGTGAAAGCTTGGAGCTTATTGTACATTCATCTCTGCAGTTTGGCAAAGCAATAGACCAGGGTTTGCAGCACTCTATGGGATTCTTGTGGCATCTTGATTTGGTATTGTGTTTTATTCTGTAATTGTAAGTATATATGTGTTTTATGTATGGCATATCTCTCTTTCTTTCATCTTAAACTAAATCAAACAAAGATAAAGGTAGAATACATTGAAAGTGCAGTGCTCTACCTTGGGTTTTTTTAGTTATCTATGTTTTTAGCTATTTGAAGAGGATCCCTGAGGCTTTCACGCCCTCTCCAACTCCTCATCAGTCTAAGAGCTCTCCATCTCACTCAATTTGAAGTACCAAATCACTTGCCTACCTTGCCCCATAGAGATCTCTGCAAAAATGAGACTCATTCCCCTGACCCAAATATTACTTTCACATTTGAGCCAAAAAAAGACCATCAAATTCAATCAAACACCTCTGTACACATAGCTAGCCTAAAATCAGTCATCCCATCAATTGTCTCAATCTTTCATTGGCCATATTTTATGATATTGACAAGGAGAGAGACCTCTCCCGACTTGGTAGGGCTAGCTACCAGGTTAAGCGTTGTTTGACGTTACCCTAGATTCTGCCTTTCTCAGCCTGAGGTATATTTAGGCCCTAACATAGTGGCGACCATACTAGGGAAGAAAAGTTTGTTGTTTTCTTTATTAACTACAGACGGAGCCTAAAGTTACCTAGGTAGCCTTTAAAATGCTCTTGCTTTGCATTAGCGAAAGTAGATGAATGCTGCTTCAATCAATCTCTGGTTTAGTTTATGAACTGAACATCTGATTTCCTTAGTAAAATGTAATCAAGGTCAGATCTGATTGTTGATTGTGGGCAACGATTAGACAGAGCAAGGCTGAAATCATTCACTTGGCGACTCTAAATCAGTTTCGAGATCAAATCCAAAGACTCCACTGGAGGATGAACCTGACTAGCAGAGACATGAAAGGACAATATGGAAAGATCAGGTATTCAAGTTGGAATTTCATCCAACACATTTTTTTATTTTTCATAAATTATTTCTTGTCTTTTCCCGAGAATGTCAAGAAGGCTTTTCAAAGTATATTGTATTTGAGAAAATATTCGTGGCTTGCATTTTATTCCTTCCCCTTGAAGATTGTGAATACTAAATATTTGCATGCTTTTGAGCTTGATCAAGACCTTTCTTCCGAATCTTGTGATGACCATCTTCAAACTGATGAACCTCGAGAGACCAAAACTGATTCTACAACATTTGTACATACCCCTATACCTTGTAAAATTACAGATCGATACAAGCCTATGATTTTAGCTCCTATATCTCATGCTTTCCCTAAAAATCATGACCTATATCTACCAAGATTTGATGGTGAACCCGACAACATCATTGCTGAGAGACATGTTCTGAATTTTGAGTCTTTTCTTGACCTTTTTGAAGTTGATGAAGAGGATGTCAGTAATAGGCTTTTTTCTCTTTCTTAGCAAGGCAAAGTCAAGAGTTGGTTCAAAACCCTGCTTGATGCGAGCATCTCAGATTTCCAGCAGTTTGTGAAAGTTTTCCTCGACAGGTTGGTGGTCAGATAGAACCCTTTCTTAATTATAGAAGAGTATAACTAGTTGAAAAGACTACCAGGGGATACAATACAACAATTTTCTACCAGATTTAACCAATTTTATTATTCGATGCTAGTTAATATAAGACCTTCTCTTGGATCTGCTCTCTTGCACTAACCAGGTGCCTTTGATATGGAAATGGAGTTTCAGCTAAGAGAAAGGAATCTTGCAACACTTGAAGAGATGAAGAACAATGCAGTAGATGTAGAGGCTCATTTTCTGATCTGAAGGGAAAATTTGAAGGAAGAAGAGATGAAAAACATAGATCCAGATGAATCGACATCTCGAGAGGTAAAGCTTGACATTTTGGTAAGTGAAGTGGAAGGGATGATGTAGAGGATCATCACAAGGAATGAGTATAATGTTCAAGCCCATGGCTCGCTGATTGAAGAAGAACAAGATGCTGATCCAAAACATTTTGTTTCTTATCCGAGTTGTCATAGATATCATAATGATTGTTTTATAGATAATCTTGGAGAAGAGAGAGCTGTTGATATGAAAATTATGCTTTATGATGTGTTTTATACTGATGACTTGATTTAGTTTGATCAGTATGATGATCATTATGTTCTGCAAACAGAAGCTAATCTTACAGACAAATCAGCAGCTAGTTTCTGGGAGGAATAAGTTCACTTTCAGCAACTGCAATACATTGAACAACTGGTACATATTAGCTACGGAAATGACGAGGAAAGTGCAACAAATTTTGAAGTAAGTGAAGGATCTTTGCCTTTTTGTTTTGATTCGTTTCAGTTCATCAAAGACAACTTCCATGAAATCAGAAATCAACTGTCGACAAGTCTTGATTTGGACCATCTTGAGGGAAATAAAAACCTTGTTCAAAACTTCTCATATCCATATCTGTAGCCCCCCAATGCCATTGATTGTCAAGTTGGAGATGAATACATGGAATCTGGCACGTATGATCAAATGATACAAGATGATTTTGTACCATTTTTTTTTGAATCATTTCAGTTTTTGAAGGGTAAATTGCATAGTATATCTTCGAATGAGTAGCCTATAGGAAATCATGTAATCTCATTGGAACCAATACAAAATGGGTTGCAACAGTATTTTCAAGTTTTTCACGATCCAATAGCTAATGTATTGGATGATATCTGTAGTCAAAGTCTTTCTCCATTGACTATATGTGAGCTTGAAACATGTACTGATACAAACTTGATCCGACAACCGGTCTCTTTGTCATTTCCAGTAGGAGTCTCGTCACAAAGCTCAAAACAAAGTTTGCATTCATGGTATGAGGAGAAGAAAATTAATCCATTGGAAGATTTAAGTCCCATTTTGCATGAAATTAAAGATCCTTATGCAGTTTTTTTGGAGGCGAATAGACAATCCATAGTATTCAATGGATCTGTTCACAATTTTTCATGGGGGTTTCCTTTCAGTAGTTCTCTCTTGTTGTTCATAGGCAAGCACTTGCGGAGAATTCAAGTAGTAGCTAGGATGCTTACATGGTTGTATTGGTTTTTCCATTTCACTTGATCTAGCGGTGAAATAGAACAACTAGAGTAGCTTTTGATGAATAAATTCAATTATGAGCATCTTCTCAAGTCTATCAATTTTGTTTTAGTTTTCAGTCTTAGCTTTGAGTTAGATTTCGGTCCTAAAAATTGAGTCAAGAATTTGGTTTTTGTTTATCGAAGTTATTGACTCCATATCGCAATGGATGAACGCACTGCCTGCTTTCCCAGAGATCTGTACTTCTTGGCACCTCTAAGGAGCTACCATCCCCATTGGAGCCAATGTTAGTGTCGGTATCTTCATCCCTCCATCAGTGATCAAATTCTCTTGTTGCATTGCATATTAGGTGTCTCGCTCAGTCAGCTGCATTCCATTAGGATCATGGATCATCTAACAGTAGTTTCTTGTTGTAAATTTTCCCTCATGTCCTTTAACTGTTGTCCCATTTCCATTCATCAAGATTATCTGCAGTCACTTTTTGTCTTTAAATTTGTAAGAGTCATTTTTATGGTTTTAGTTTCATTAGGTCTAGGGTTTCATCAAACAGGTCTTCAAAATTTCCAATAATAGTCAGCAGGAACATGAGGAGGTTGAATAAAGTTTTAGTACCAATAAATTTTGTAATCGCATGCTCAGAAATGTATTTTTCCTCAAAACCCTGTTTTGACGAAAAAAAGAGTATTCTAGGTTTTTATCTATAAATTTGATGTAATTTTAGTTCTCTTATATGTAAATAACTTCAATGGAAACCTTGGTCACCTTTCCAACCTTCAACAGCTCCATCCCCTGCAAGGCAAACAAAAAATCAAGTCATTTAGTTCATCAAAGGCACAAATAAAGTAAACTTCCCAAAAAATAGAGTTGAAAAAGTAAGTCACAATGAAAAAATTATAAAAGTGGGTTTTATGAATGAAAAATCAAAATCTCTTTTATATAAGTCATTTTTCATGTTCAAAGAGCTCATTTGCATTCAAATAAGAAATTTTGAGCAAAACAAAGTCGTGTTGGAGAAAGGAAGCAAGTTTGAGGTAGAACCGTGCAAGTTCAAGGGCACGAGACATTGGGTGAGAAGCGTGGTGCATGCAAGTGGCATGGTGCATTGGGCTAGCCTGCATAGTGCAAAAAATAGACTGGTGCGACACATATAATAGGCGCGGTGTGTTGGGTTTGTGGCGTGGCACATAGAGCTGCAAGCCATTCTCACCACAAATTCATCCAAATTCTCAATTTTCTTGGTTTCCTCTGGTCCAAAGTAAGTCAACAACTCTTCAAATGCCAATGAAAGTGTGTCTTAAGATGTTTATGATGATTTAGTAAAAACATTTCGAGCCCTACTTCCTTGTAATTTTTTCTCAAGACATGATTGCTTAGGGTTTATAAATTTGTTTTTGTGGCCATCACTCCCTCATCTTTTTATTCCCTTACTTCTTTTCTAGTTTCATTAACCTATTTTACTATCCCCCATAACCCAAAATTCATTCACGCTTATCCCCAATTCCCATTATCCCAAACCCTAGCTACAAAATTCCCAAACCTAATCGCTATCCCAAAAGCCTAAAAATTGTACCTAAAACCCTTCAATTTCCCAAATTCCAGTCAGCAACATTCCCAAAATCCCTCTTACCCTCTCCCTTCATAGTCCCTCATACATTTTCATACACTCGGTAGTAAAAGATCAAAGACACCTAAAATCTCTTCATACTCATCTAAGACAACACAAACTCTGGAAAACATGGAGTCTAATCCTTCCTATGACCGAGATGAAGAGACACATACTGACTCTCCAACCGAAATTCATGCACCAAGGAGACCTCACAATGGTGGTAAACATATATGAGAGGAGCCTACTTCACTTGCCGAGCTGCAGGCATACCCTCTTGCTATCACATGCTTCCAACACCAATCCTGTTATCAGTTCTATGAGATGGTTGCTACAGTCCAGTACCATCATGAGTTGGCCAGGTTGTTTGTGCTTCATCTACATAATGGCCAAGTCAATCTTGCAGGTGTGACATTCACCTTGACACCGGAGTCTATTTCTCTAGCAACCAACATTCCAAATGTCGTTGAGTAGTGGAATAAAAGGCAACAGATTTACAGAGAAGAGTATGAGCCTTACATAAAGGCTGGTTATCAAAGTCATCTTAGCAGATTTTTTCCTTTTTGGTATCTCAAAGACTCATAGGCTCCCTTGATGAAACTCATAATTAAATTTTTTAGCTGTGAGGGCTGGTTTTCTCGCCTATATGCCTATCACATCAGATTGTTGATGCACTTTACCAGGGTGAGAATGATGAATCTCCCCTACTTCATTTGCCGAAACATTGATAAGATGCCCACCATAGTGCACAAGAAGACTCCTCAGTAGCAATATAACAATATATATCATTTTACACTCATCAAAATTGTGGTCATGCATCAGCTTGTTTTGAAGGACATCTCATGGGAGGATTTCATTTCTCATGAGTTCTTCAGGGAGCATGAGTTTTCCTTGGGAGAAGCAAGAGGAAATCCATGGTTTTTCTCTCAACATAGAAAGAGCCAGGTAAATAATCAAATACCTTGAGCAAAGAAGCAAGTATCTAGAGGACCAAAAAAGCATTATGAAGCTGTAAAACATACGAGAAAACCGGCAAGCTGCCAAGAGGAAGAAAACCAAGTTGACACCACTTCAACAAGAAATTGAAGTTGATCATGAATCTTGGCTCGAAAGGATAAACATACATTTGGAAAAAATTGTAGAGAAGGCCAAAAAAGAGAAAAACATGTTGAGGCACATGGCCAACCATCACTGGGTGAGAAACCATGTGTGCAAAGCAAGAATCAGGAACTTGAAGGCTAAGTTGAAGAAGGTATCAAAGAGGCGAAAAGAGAATCATAAAATTTAGATCTTGGTTGAGGATTCTTTGTCCCAGCATAGTAATTAATGGAGGACACTCTGCCCAAATTTCAAAAAAATTTGGACACTTTTTTGCATTTTTGGATTTTTTGGGCCAAAACACAGGTTTTTCTGCCCAATGCGCCACGCCACCTGGTGCTCGCTTTTGATGGGGGACTCCTTTTAATGAAAACTCAACATTTTTGGATTTTTCATGGAAAAATATGCATTCTCACAAATGGCCAAGAAATTTTGACACGTTTTGGGCTTCCAAAAAGGTCAAAAACACCCCAAAAATGACCTTTCTACCCCATTTTTGACACACAGGAAGCAGTCTTGGGAGAACTCAGTTTTGGAGGGGAAAATGGAGGCCAAATTCAAAAATTCCACCTGTGCTGGAAATTAGGCAGGTAGAAATTTCCAACAAGCCCACTTGTAGAAAATTTGGACACTAGGAAGGCCTCCAAAAGCAACTGCAAAAAGGTGCTACGCATAGGGAAATCAGTGCGGCGCATTGGAGGAATTTTGCTCATTTTTGGTCAAAAACTCTGTTTTTCGCCTAGTTTTTTCACAATTTGACTTTTTTCCTTCTAATTTTCAAAATTATGATGTAATTTAATGTGACTTGATGGATTTTGATGTAATTATGCTAAATTTTCACTCATAGAGTTAGATTCATCCATGGAAAAGTATTTTGTAACTAAATGAATCAGTTCCCTAGTTTTTAGAGGCAAGCTATACGACTACGTACATTTTAGTTTCTTAGTTTAAAATTTGTTGGAACAGCTCCTAAACTCATGAGCTCAACCCCTAGAGGCTAGGATGAGTTTTTTTTTGCCTATATCTTATGTTTTTTCAATCATTAGCATGGTTGGATTTTTGTGAAAGCTTGGAGCTTATTGTACATTCATCTCTGCAATTTGGCAAAGGAATAGACCAGGGTTTGCAACACTTTATGGGATTATTGTGTAATCTTGATTTACTATTGTGTTTTATTCTGTAATTGTAAGTATACATGTGTTTTATGTATGCCATATCTCTCTTTATTTCATGTTAAAATAAATCAAACGAAGATAAAGGTAGAATACATTGAAAGTGCAGTGCTCTACCTTGGGTTTGTTTATTTATCTATGTTTTCAGTTGTTTGAAGAGGATCCCTAAGACTTTCATGCCCTTTCCAACTCTCATTAGTCTAAGAGCTCTCCATCTCACTCAATTTGAAGTACCAAATCACTTGCCTACCTTTCCCCATAGAGATCTCCGCAAAATTGAGCCTGATTCCCCAGACCCAAATCTGCCTTTTACATTTGAGCCAAAAAAACATCATCAAATTCAATAAAACACCTTTGTACACATACCTCCTAAAATCAGTCATCCCATCAGTCGTCTCAAGCTTTCATTGGCCATATTTTCTAAGATTGACAAGGAGAGAGCCCTCTCCCGACCTGGTACTGCTAACTACCAGGATAAGTGTGGTTTGATGTTACCCTATATTCTTCCTTTCTCATCCTGAGGAAGATTTATGCCCTAACAAGACTCTCGAGCTATACTGCTAAACCTTGTGATGTATTACATGACATCACCACCCATGAAAATGTTACCCAACATTGTTTCTCATCAAACACCATAATAATTTATAACTGATACTGTGATATTAAATAAAATGAATTTTATTTTAAGTCATTAATTATATTGAATAATTATAACCAAAATTATTTTATTAAAGAAATAACTGGAAAAATACTCACCCCATATTTATTTGTATTGAACGTTGAGTCCATCGATATCAAGATAATGTTGGATAACTTGACCATAGTTTCCAACATCCTTTTCTTTTTATTCCAACTATAAAAGGGATCTCTCCATCATTGAGTTTGTCGTAGAATAACAAATCATTTTATTGTTTTTTCTACCAGAGATTCACACACATTTAATCTTTTCTATGTAGTTGATAATTTTATTTCATCATACGATTATATATTTTTACAATGGTGTTTCTGTATAATAAATTATCCCTATTTCAAATTGTACCATATATGTCAAGATATTTCTTAATATGCATTTAACAAACATAGTTATTTTGTAGTTGAAGAAAAAAACAAATTTCTAAATAAGAAATCACGTCCCTTGAAAGCTTTGGATTATTTTGAGGAACATCATCACCGAATGTGTTGTGTTTTCCATGACAAGGACATCCTTTCCAATATTCATGATAATAAATTTTGTATGTCTATGTCAGGATCCTGAACCATAATAATTTAAAATAAAATGGCATTTGAAACCCCTCTTTTCGGAAATTGAATGCCTTGATTTGGTTTTCCATTCTTCTATTTTTTCATTTGGAACATATGAGAAATAATAACTACAAAATTAAATTTGAAATGTCAGCACATATGATAAATGATAAAGCTCTATTAATATCAACATATATCGTAAGTAAACACTAGCCCTTGTGATTCGGGGTTTCTTTTGTGATGCATGAAGAAACATGGAGCATATGGATTTGATTCCTCTCGTTTTATAAATTAATTAATTAATTCTTTGGGAGTTTTTGCAACACTCACAATATTCATGTTTTTTTTTTATAATTAAGAAAAAAAAAAAATTTACTATAAAAAAATGAATTTCTCTTTAGGGTCATGCACCTTAAGAGCCATGAGCGTCTACCATTTATTTTCCATGTTGTCTCAATTTCTCTAAAAAAATGTGGAAACATATTAGGAGGTTGAACGGATGAAAATCTATAGCATATGTCAAAATATGCTTTAAATCAAGGCTCCAATGGTATTAGACTAAAGGAAATGTCAATATAAAGCCAAACATGCCCCAAGATATGAGTGAGAAGACTCACACATCAAATGTCAAGTTTCTTTCATTCACAAAAAAATTCTTTGTTCAAATTGTAAAATGATTGTCCCATATAAGAGATATCATCTAAGTTGATAATATGGGTCTATCACACACTCATATAGGCATACAATATTACTGTAAAATAGTCATAAAACATACTTCCAGTCACTACTCAAATTTCTCCATGTTCCAGGTTCCAGACACATCTCTCAATAAAGGTAAAGTTAGAACTGTGTCCCAAGAGAGAACCAAAACAACCTTAATTTGATGTTTTGATTGACATTCAAGACCATGTATAGAATTAGCCATTCATTCTATGGAATAAGACTCTCATGCAATTGTTCCCAAGACAATATCACTAAATACACTAAGGGACTCCATAAATAAGTTTTAGGAATATTCAAACTATAACCTTATAAACCTTTACATGAGTTGTTATAATAATATAAAGAAATATTATTCAACAAGATCAAAATACAACTATAGAGGTTAAAGGCTTTACAGATTAAGAGCTCGCTTCCCCCCCTAAGAGCAAAATTGGAAAATTATGGATTAAGATGGTAGAAATTGTGTAACTTCAATGGGGCAGTAAATAAATGTAAGATGTAGACTAAGAATCAACCCTCTGCTATTAAAGGAAAATAACACACTAGTTAATATCCTTGTCACCTAAAGGTACTTTCAAAGTTAAGGTTATGATAAATAGAACTCAGATATATATATGGAATAATCCTTTTCCATGTATGATAATCATTTGATCACTGATAATAACATCATTTTTTAAGTATTTATTTAGTTGTTGGTTGGCCAAACATATAGTTATATTTATCTATTTATCCCATATCTTTCTTCAACAAAGTTGAAAATGTATTTTTGAGTAGGCATGCCTAGCCTATAGCTTACCAAAACTTTCTCACATATTCAACCCAAATAAAATCAGAGGAGATGAAGAGGTAAACACGACAATAGGTTTATCGTAGCTTCATATATATTATAGTTGTATATTATAGGTCTAACATAGATTCCTATATATTAGGTCTAGAATAGCTTCATATGATATGTTATGGATATGTAGAGGAAAAACTTGCCATGTGCTAGGGAGATGTACTGGAAAATGATTTCTAGCACTTCTTATAGGTGCTAGAAAATGATTTTATAATGCCTAAAGGAGCCTTGGAAAATCATTTTCCACTGCCTACAAGAGCACTAGAAAATCATTTTTCAAGCTCCTACTGGACATTGATAAAATTTGTAGTAAGAGCCAAAACGAGTCAAAATTGGTCAAAATTCATCAAGTAAAACTTCAAAACCTTTGGTATTTTCATTATACATGAATATCATCATTATGGTCAATTAAAACATTGTATATCATCTCATTTTGGAAAACATTAAAGGAAAAAGGTAAAAGGTAACAAGGCGGTGGTGTGAACGTGTTAAGGCAATGGTAACAAAGTGGTGTATTGGTAACAATTTCCAAAGCGCTGAAGAACCCAAATGCTAATCTGCAATAGACAACATTTACTCTCTCATTATCATGACATCAAAACAATAGAAACTTAATGATTACAATTGTTAGACGGTATGAATTAAACCCTAAAACATGAATTTAGCTCGTTTTTGCTACATGAAGTCAAACATACTGCATGATATACTGCATACTTAATTTAATCGACTAAAATATTTCTCCTTTTCAATATACTACATACTACGTGATATAATGAACAATTTATAGACTCGGGAAAATGAAACTAGAGTTTATGGACTTGCCGCGTAGTGTTGAGGAGATGTTTGTTTTCATTTAATTTATTTTTCACAATAGTTTGCATGGCGTGGAGGCTAATTTTGATTGGTTTATGCATAGGCATTTATGTGATCCTACATACTTATCATGAAACAAAAAAATCCAAGGCCTCGTTAGTAAAATGAAGAAAAAAATGTGTTTGTGCATAAAAAAAAACAAGATTACGAACAATGGAAAAATATAAAAAAGTGTTCATGGGTGCATATGACCATAAAAATACATTTTTGATGTGCCACTCGGATGAATAGTGCGACTCGCTAGTATAAGATGCCACTTGTGGTTTATTAAAAATGGGCTTTACTTGGAGATCGTAAGTCACCCTGATACGAAATGAAAAAATGTTGAAGGCTTCAAGCTATTGATTCTTTATACCATATTGATAACAATTAACAATGAAAATGCATTCAAGAGGAAATATTGAGGCAAGAAGTGACATGCTAGAGTCATGGATAGAAATATGTTCTCATGACTTCCATATCATTAAACTATATTGGATATAATTAAAAAGGATACATGCAGGAGTTATTGAAAGTTATATATGTACTTTCATGCCTTAATGATAAAGGGGAGATAACAAAGTTACATGTGTAAGCCTTTTTCTCTATTTCCCAATAAAGTTGCTTTATTTGTGCATAAATCGATAAAAAAATAACCATTTTTTTCTCTAATTCCTAGTGATGTGACCTTTTTTGATGAGTTTTACGCTACAATTGAGACTGTGTAAAATTATTGTGAAGAAGTTGTGATGTTTGATGTTGTTATTTTTGTCTATACAGTAACTTATTTTTCTCCAACAGTGTAAACAATGGCTGTTGAAATTTGGGCAGTGACAGGAAGTAATGTGAATTTTTTTTATGACAGTGTTATATTAATATTGTGTGCCTATCTTTTATGAATGTGCTAAAGTAATATTGTATGCCTATATGACTGTGTGATAGACCCATGTCCTCAACTTAGATGAGATATCTTATGTGACAATCATTTTACAATTTGAAAATTGATGTATGAGTCTCCTCACTCATCTCTACTAGGGTGAATTTTCAAATTTCATGTAATGGCGGCTGAAGAAAATTTTCACACATTTTCATTTCCATGTGGATAGAAAACTTGGAAAAATTTTCATGTAACATGAACAGAATGACCTCCATTTCCAAGGTGGTGGAGCACACAAAGGCTAATATGAAACATACAATGAGGTAGTTATTAGGTTTTTCCTTAGGATGTGGGAATAATCAGACAGAGGGGAAAGAGTGGACGCCTAAGTCGTTATGAGCCGAATGGAGCAAGAGTGTTACAAATTTATGGTGGTGACAAATTCACATTTTTCAACGAAGCAGGCTCGGAGTCCAGCATTGAAATGTTCACCAGGCATAAAATTAAACTCTCATATGATTCTATTGATACTTTTTACGGTACCAATGCTAGGGTTTCCCCTAACAGATGAAATCATTGTAGAAGAAACTAAAATTCCCATTGAGGGAGATAGGTGGTTCAAAAGGAAGCTAGTACTGGGGGAGAACTTTAATTTTTTCCTAAAATAAAATTTTCATGACCCTTGTTGGGGCGTGGGGGTCCGCTGTGGCATTTTAAAACTAGAGTGGGTGAAACCAATGTGAAATATTCAACTTTATATGACATGCCATGTCTAATTTTCTAAGGCCTTTTTGTATCACGTGAGATTTAAGATACACATGTTCAGTTTCAATAGGATGAATCTCCCTTATTTCCTACATAAAAAATTAATGAAAATGGTGGCATGTGAAAGAAAAAGGAAGGTTCTATATCCCATGATTTCTATTGGGTACCAAATATGTACACTTTTCTCTCCTATTTTCAAACACCTTTCTATCCCTTTGTATCATTAATTGTTCTAAAACACATGAGGTAAATCCCTTATTATTTTATTATATGGAATACTTGATTAATGAAGTAATAGTCCTAGAGGTTCTACCTATGCAAGTATTAACTTCGTTATTTCTACGGATTCGGCAAGTAAAAGGATTATATTTTCAAGTCATGAAGAAAATCTGAATTCTCAACATGCTACAATAGGGCAACAAATTCCAACTTACCTTAGATCTATTTTCATGCTTTTTGTGGTTTCCTCTCGGTAACTAGTTTGTTGTTGTAACAAATGCGTAATTGTAGATATTTAGTTGTTAGATGAAATACAATTTCATGAACATTTGTATAAAAACGGCCTGAGGGTTGTGAATTGGGGTTAAGTAGAAAGAGACAGATATTGTAACATAAGCGTTTTTAATCAATTGAATGCACAATGTTTTCTATTCTATTTGTGAGATGTGAGTTTACCACAGCCCTGATTAGAGAGTATGGCCCACTCTTTTGATCAGGTGCTGCGTTATTTCCCTTTTGCTGCTTTCTTATTTTTGTCTATTATTGTAACTGCTATTTCGATATGATTACGTAATTGTTGTGAATGCTTTTATAGTTCCGCGATTTATATTTAATTGTATTTATAGTAGTTTTCTTATTTTAATTATTGAGCTTTCGATTCAATAGAAAATTATGTTATTTATCTTTCATATACTATGCACATTAGTCTTGCAATATCCAATGCACATGGATTGACAATTAATGTGTAAAAGGGGTTTGAATATTTTTTCACAATTGGACCCCAAATTTTTGCGCTGTTGCTAGGGAGGTTAACAAGGTGCAATAGTAGGATCTGCAATTGATCTATGGATTGATCTCTCATCTTGGGGAGGGAATTTATGTCCCTGCCCTATGTCCTAAGCGTAGTGTTATGTTTTTTTTTCTTTTTCATTTTTTTTAGAACTAATCTATCATCTTCAGGAGGGTATCTGTTACCCTGCTCTAAGTCCTGAGCATAATGTTCTATTTTTTTTTCCCTTTCATTGCTTTTCTAGAGCTAATCTCTTGTCTTGGGGAGGGAATTAATTACCCTACTCTAAGTCCCGAGCATAGTGTTCTGTTTTATTTTTATTTTTCATCATTTCTCTTAAAACCAATGTCTCATTTTACGGAGGAATTATGTTACTCTGCTCTAAGTCCTGAGCTTAGTGTTTCTCTTTTATTCTTTTTTATTATTTTTCTAAAGGGCCAATTTCTTCTCCTAGGGAGGGCATTTGATCACCCTAATTTAGGTCCTGAACTTTGATTTTATTTTAGCTTATTTGATTTTATTTTTGGACCTACTCTCTCATCCTAGGAGCAAACTATCCGTCTAGCTCCGGGTCCAGAGCGCTTCTATTATTTTAATGAATTATTCCCACCAATTGTATGAACAAAGCTCTGAATAAGAGGGGAAGAGGAAGACCCCCAAAGAAAGGAACGGATTTGGGAAGGAAGATGTATATGTAGGAGATCATCACAAAAGATGAATCAAAATCACCCTCTGTAAGGGTTCAGATGAAGTCCGAAGGGAAATCGGTTGTGTAGCCAGTGCCATCCATGGTACGAGAGGAAATTATTTCAATAATACAAGGAATAAAAATGTATCAGTGGAAGTAATACCCTTGCTGCGAGTAGATTGGGAAGAAATAGCAGGAAGAGGGTCAGAAGAATTGAGAAAATCCAATTGTGAAGAAGAACTCCTGAAGGAGTTCACATCACCAGAAGACCAAGGCAGTGTTGTGAAACCTCCTACAGTTGAATCACCGCAATTACTAGTTTCAGAACTAGTTGAAATCTGGAGTGAGTATTGGAGGATATTCATGGCGCCTAAAATTTCTGTCGGAAATAGTGAGAGGTGGGTGAATCAATATTTCTTTCAATTAGAGCATCAGTTAATCTTCAATTATTATCATTGTTTGTACAATGATAGCAGCAAACAAAAGCAACACAAATGCAAAAAATTTTAAGGTGGAAACCCACTCAAGACAAAAACCACCTAATGCTTTTCTAATAATTATTTAATATTCAACTCCAATTGAAAATAAAGCTCCAACTTCCTAGAATCTATAAAATCATTCTTCTCTAGCTCGCACTGGATGGACACTCCAACGCCCGATATTCTTCAGTATTTGACTAAGTGGATGCCCTAACAACCAATGAGCTACAACTCACCCTAGCACCACCCTACCACCCTGTAGAAGAATAAAATAAGAATGGACTCACGTAACAGGGAAAATGGTCCACTTTATAATGATATAGAATGATGTAGAAGAATAAGACACACTAGACCATAACCCCAACTATGACACAACCATCTAATGATAATCATAGACCTCCCGGCACTACCTCTTCAATTCCTGGTAGATAGACACTAGTACAATTTTTACAATAATGTATTTACAATGACTTACTACAATGATACCTTTACAGTGACTGTATGCAATGTTGCCCATGTGAAGACTTCATGTGATGAAATTCTTGCTGCTGATCTGCACCTTGATTGCTGCTCTTGTCATGCTACCCTCCGCTACACCTTTCTTTGCTTTGCTTCCCTAGAAATTCTAATCCTTCGCAGCCCTTAACAACCCATGACCTAGATTTTTCTTGCCTTCTAGGAGCCCGATATTGAATTTAGTGTATCTCTATTATTTCAGATCCCCAATATGTGATTTTTGGTGTTGTATTATTTCTCTACGTCTTGCTCCAAATTGCATAGGTTTGACCCAATTTTGATTCTTCAAGGGAGAGTTATGCCCAATCTCTCACAATGCCCTAATTATGGACTGTTTTAGTAGAGAAAACTTATATGACATGCCACGTGTCATTGTTTCTTCATTCAGATTTGAAATTGATAGGAAAAAAGCTAGATTCCATGCACTATCTGCTGATTTTTACAGAATTCCAATCTGATACATAGATAGATAGTTATGATGATTTTCCCAAGGTAACTTTTTTGAGATGAATTTTAGGTGCCTGCAAAAACACTTACTTCCATAGTTTATATCTATGAAACTATTGTGTACCTTGATTTGAAATTGTAATAGGATATTCCTCAGGATTTCTTCTTCGCCTCATAAAAATTTCAGCTTCTGAACCTTCGTAGAAAAAACGTTAGAGTGAAAATACCAGGATGACTTGTTTTAGATGGCAGAATCCCTTGCATAAGGAGGATATTAGGATCAAAATTTACATAAATGCACAGGATGAGAGGGGCATCCACAAGTGAAAATAGGAGGGATTTTAGAAGCTTAAAAAATATTAATTATGACTTTCTAAGGACCCATGCCACAACCTCATGGGGTTTTATCCCACTAACTAGGGTACAAGATTCAAACATGAATATCTCTCAAACTGTGAAGAATTACGTGGCGTGCCATATGTCAATGGAAACATATCGAAAAGAAGAAACCACTAAAATAATTCTTGATCCATAATACATTAATTTGGTAGGTCAAAATTCCAATGAATTATTGGGTAGCTCTTGGTGCTACTTATGTTGACATCAATGACAACCACTGATCAACAATTTCTTCTATTGATTTCCCAATTGGAAACATCATAGGTGATGCACCAATGAAGCCCATTACTTTAGTAGCTCTGCCTAATCTTCATGGGCTTTCCTCTAAAGACCCTGAGACATTCCTTTTCAAATTTGACATTATCTGTTGAGGGTACGATTATATCGCCGATTCTCATAAGTTAAAAATAATCCCTGCTACCTTAAAAGGGACAACCCTATGATGGTTCATGGGTTTAGGAGGGAATAATATCTCCTCATGGGATGCAATGAAGGAAGTCTTTTTGGAGAAATACCAAGATTACTATAAATCCCATAACATCAAGGAGGAAATTTTTAAGTTTTCATAGAAAGAGGAAAAGAACATGGAAGATTGTGTGGAATGATTCAAATATATACTGCAGAGATCAGGCCATAGTGACTTGGATAAAGATATTCTAAATATATTCCTTCTCCGGGCACTTAGGGAAGATTCCCTGCAACTTCTGAACATAGTCGAAAAGGGGGACGTTTCGAAAGGAGACTTCAACACTATCTATGAGTTGTGCATTCATTGTTCATGAGTGGCTGCAAGAAGTGGACAAGTAATTCAGTCATTAAATACTTCTGGTGGAGGGGTTACAAAGGAAGAAATCAAAAACCTACTAGATAACCTACGGATTGATATCCTAAGCACATTATCTGCCCATATGGACACTTTGCAAGGGAAACAGAAACAAATGGAGTTGGAGAAGATTATGGCTATATTCTTCCCACAGCGCAGAAAGAAAAATCCATTGAAAGAATGCCAATTAAACATAGTTGAAGCCTGCGCAATTTGCAAATAGACCCATGCGACTCGTGCCCTTCCTTGTTAGGACTAAAGGAAATTTTTCAAGGGGCAAGTGAAGAAAATGCGGTAGATCAACTATACTTCATGGGACTAAAAAAGGCATGGAAACCTTGACCACTAGCTATGAATATAGGTATGCCTCAGAACCCATGTAAATATTTTAATAATTTTAATATGGGTCCCCAGTGTGTCCCGTTTTCAACAATGTGGACTCAATATCAATATCCCCCTTGGAAAAATGGGCTCCTCAGACTAGTTCGAATCCTTCGTGGAATCATAACTGTTGTGGACCCTCTCCTACTAGAAAATTTCCCCAATATATCCCTCAATTGCAACTTTAGTTTCCCTCCAATTACCTCCAGGAAACCCATCGCTTTGACCCTAGCTTCCTATATATCCCAATATGAATCTTAATAATGAAAGGGTCCAACAAAAAGACACCCTTAACCTTCCATCATATAGAATTTATACCAGAGGACTTAATGAGATAAAATTACGATATGGGCGGGTAGTAAATGCTTTGACTTCACCCATTATCATAGAACATATTTATAGTGAAGTTATAGAACCAAAACATAAGACAGTTCGGGATAAACCAGACCAAAACATGACAAATCAAACACCTCCCCAACCTGATCTTAACCAAGGTTGTCTAGTTACTCCACCATATCCTGAAAGATTAACCCTGAATAAACAAAGCCCTCAAGCAGAGTTTGACTTCTTGGGGGAATTGTAAAATCTCTTCGTTAAAATACCCCTGCTTCAAGCTATGAGGGACGTACCTATATATGCAGAAACTCTCAAAGATTCATTCTCTAAGAAACCTGGGAAGAAACCAAGGGATTCATTAACCATTCATGTGATGGGTAGAATATCTTACATAATGTTAGGAAAAACAATGCTTATAAAATATGGGGACCTAGGGAACCCAATTAAAATAGTAAAAATCAATGGGGTTGAAATCCCAAAAGTACTGGTAGATTTGGGGGTTTCCATCAATATCATTACCTCTGAAACAATGAATGCATTAGGTCTCAAAAAAATTAAACCAACCCCTACTATCTTGGAATAGGCAGATAGGTATACAATTAAACTGTTAGGGAAATCAGAAGATGTTTCTATTTTGGTGGACTCATGGCACTATCTTGTGGACCTCCTTGTATTATGGACATTATCCTCAGCTAGTCATCGTCCATTGATCTTAGGGAGACCTTGGCTCTCAACTACAGATGCCTATATTGGGTGTCGATCTGGACATATGATTGTATCAAATGGGATGGTTACAAATAACCTTACACTCTATCCTCCTGTGGAACCCAACCCATCTAAAAAACTATTAGCCAGACAGAAACCTCTACCAATAGAGGAGTGTGAACCTGAAAATGGAAAAGTTAGACAAATTCTTACGATTGGGCAGGCCCTTTAATTCAAAACAGAAACTAAGGATGATACCATTAACACTTTTATTAATGATCCAGGTTCTATTTCTGATTCAACTCATCAAATTTTAGAGTCTATTATGAGCTATGACAAACATGAAAACATCAAACCATAAGATCAAATTGAATACATTCTTGTAACTTCAACCCTTGATAGTATTCCGATTGAAATTGAACTAGGGAAGACATTCAATATTAACCTAAATTTGTTAGAATCCAAGACAAGGAAGCATTTAAAATTCCTTCAAGACCCTTAAGAAGATTTTTCCTAGGATTATATTGACATTAAGGGGATCCCTACTATTTTATGTACTCATCATATTTATATTAAGGAATATTGCCGCCCTATGAGACAGCCCCAGCGGAGAATGAATCCTTCTCTAAAGAACATTTTCAAGGAAGAATTACAAAAATTACTGCATGTATGTTTCATTTACCCCATCTCAGATAGCCAATGGGTGTCTCCACTGGTTATCGTTCCCAAAAAGAATGGAAAATGGCAGATTTGTGTAACTCAAAAATACCATTTCCCCTTGCCATTCATTGACCAAGTCCTGGACCCCCTGGCTAGGAAGAATTTCTTCTCCTTCCTAGACGGGTTTAACAGTTATAATCAGATCCAGATAGTCGTGGAAGACCAAGATAAAATAACCTTCACATGTCCACGGGGGACCTTTGCATACGTGGTCGTCCCATTTGGTATGTGTAATGCACCTACAACCTTCCGGAGGGAAATTATGGGATTTTTTCTGGCTTAGTCAATGACAGTGTTGAAATATATATGGATGATTTTACTCCATATGCGAACTCATTTGAAGACGGATTGGAAAATTTGGAAAAATTACTCAATAGATGTAAGTAGACCCATGCATCTCTGAGTACAGTCAAATTCCATATGATGAGGGAGGAAGGAATAATATTGGGACATTTTCTCTCAGCTGCTGGAATTCGAGTTGATCCAGCCAAATTTAAGGTAATACTATAGTTCCCAGTACCCAAGATACCCACACATGTATGTAGATTTATTGGTTGTGCTAGTTATTATAGATGTTTTATAGAAATTTTTTCTAAAATAGCACATCCACATTTTCAATTGTTAACAAAAGATGTAGAATTTTTGTCGGTAGAAGACTGTGAAGCAGATTTCATGAACATCAAGGGACTGGTTTTCAAAGCTTCGATCCTTTGAGGACCTGATTGGGAATTACCATTTCGGATACATGCTGATGCCTCTCAGAAAATAGTAGGAGTAGTTTTAGGACAATAGGTAGACAAAACACCGTATGTTGTTTACTATGTTAGCAAGAATTTAATTCCTGCTAAATTAAATTACACGATGACTGAAAAATAATTCCTGACTGTCATTTATGCTGTCAACAAGGCCTAAAACTACATCACCAGGTATCCTACTTTTGTACATACTGATCATGAAGCAATAAGGTATTTGATGAATAAGCCTATCACTCCTATTCACATTACAAGATAGTTGCTATTGCTTCAAGAATTTGACATCACAATGGTAGACAAACCAGGAAAATATAATGTAGTTGTTTATTTTCTATGTAGAATGGATAACAATGATGAATGCACACCTATAGAAAATAGTTTTACAGATGAGAATATTTTTGCAATTTCTACTAGCCCTCTATGGTGTGGAGTCCTAAAAAGGTATGCTTTTGATCATTATTTCAGTGGCTTTTTAATAGAATTTGTGAACCTTTTTGTGTCATGAATTTGGAAATTAATAAGGAACTATAACAAAACACATTAGAATTTATATGCAAGACTTAGCCACTGATAATGGTTATTTTCTATACAGGAAAAGGAGAAAACGAGGGATTTCCATTCCAAAGTAAAGGACAATGTTGAGATAACTGCTGTCCCTCTGGACGAGAACCGAACGCAAACAAGGATAAACAGATCGAAGCAAACCGGCTCGGAAAAGAAGGAGAAGACACCAGCTCAGCGCAAAAGAAAAGACAGGATGAAGAGTTAACTATTTGGCGAATCCCTCAGGATCTTCGATCCTGAGGGATCGTTGCTTTATTTACCTTGTCACTTGGACATCTCCGCCGTCGTCCTTATATAAAAAGACAGCACTGTTAGATAGGGAGATATAGAGATGAAGGATACGTTTTATGTAATTTCTGTAAAACATCAGCTTTGATTATTAAGTTTCGCTGAGAACTGGTTCAATGTATTTTTGACCGATGCATTAATGAAAGTTTGGTGATTATTTCGTCCCTGCTACTGGATTAACTTCAAGCGGTGTATCCTTGGAGGCTAAGGGCCCAGCCCCGAAGGACACTTGCTTCTGTACCATTACTGCTTTATTCCTGTGTGGTTTGTTTATCATTGTATTTGGTAATTCGGTATGTTCTATAAGTTCATGTTACATGCTCTGTTAAAGGTTGAATCATTGAGGTTTTTACCAACAGAATCGTGGGTTGACTCTGCATCAAGTTATTAATCCTTTTCGGAGTTAATTGCATGTTCTTACTGTTTTGTTACGGAGCTGTTATGCTGAACATTCATGTTTTACATTTGTTGAGGCAGTGTTCTTTACAATCGTTGGATTCAGTAACAATAGCGTTCTATTTAAAAGCACAATTGTATTTCTGTTGATTGTTATTCCAATGTATTGTGCGCGTTTCCGATTTATCAGTATTGTTCCTTAATTCATTAATCGTTGTTGCTGTTCCTTTAGTGTGATTCGTGTGATTTGTCTTTGGAGTGAAGAATGTTATTTGATTGCATAGAGAGTATCTGAGTTAATTGGTTATAGCCCGCGGGACTTAGTTATTTCAATTGTTGTTCCATTTTAGACTTGCTGTTCTATTCCAGAATTGTTGTTCAATCCTTTATTCGCTTTGCTGTTCCATTTACTTGCAGTTGTTGGTTTGGTGTGAGAGATGATCTAGGCTGTAGTGAGCATTGGCAGTTACTGTCTAGCTCCCAGGCTCGTGATCCATGCTCTATTTTCCTTTCCATCAGTTTCCGAAGGGATGGGTTATCACTGCCGAACCCTTGACTGATAAACTGTTGAGTTTTCTGAGTGTGTGGTTTATTCTTTGAAGTAATTTAGTTACAAGTAAGCATCCGTTTACTCTTGTATTTCTTAAGCACTGTACTACTAGCATTACTCTGACAAATGATAGCCTCAGATTGAGTCACTCTTTGTAATGACAAAACGCTCCCGGATTGACATATTAATGTGAGGTAATTAGAGGTGAAAGAGACCCTATTTATAGCTCTACATTTTGGCGCCGTTGCCGGGGAAAGAGTGTAGCCATTTGTTTTTTCAGAGTAGTGTATGAGCCTGCTAGGGAGGAGTTGGATCCTGAAAACGGAAGGTAAGAACCTACGTGCGGAGCATGTAAAAGACCTGCTCCACTATCCGCTTTCCTAACAGGGTTGTTTTTGCTTTGTTTGAATAGAAGTTGGTAGTTCATTTTTGAGTGCATGACTAAGCAGAAAAAGCCAGAAAAGAACATCAAACCCCCATCCAAACCTGAAAAAGCTAAGGGGCCGGTGACCCTTGGCCGAACGACCTTCATAGACGAAATCTATAAGAAAACAGAATCTCAGCCATCAGTAGGCCTCAAGAAAAACATTTCCAAACCGCCTACTAGTTCCCTTCAGGCAATAGGATCACCATCTGTAGCCTGCGCTGAGGTGCATAGTCAAACTGAAGAGCAGGACTTTCAAGAAGTTGAAAATTCTACTCCAGAATTATTGCAAGAAGGGAACTCTAGCAACTTTTGTGAGGGAGAAGGAGAAACAGGGGAAACGAAGGAACCAAAATCCCCTATTGAAACAAATCAGCCATTAGATAGCCCAGATAAGGGGAGTGCTGCGAAAATCATTGTTGAAGGAATTCAATCTCCTCAGACACCTGGTATTCCCATTATTCCAGATAAAGGAAGCGCTGTTAAAAAGATCCCTATTAAAACCGTTCCCACTCAACCTAGGAATACCCTCCTAGATATCCCAGAAGGTTATTGGCATATATTCGATTCCATGGCTCAAAACCAACCAAACGCTCAAAACCAGCCAAATACTCAAACCTCTACATTACAATATCCTATAGTGGATTCTGCAGCAAATGCACCCATGAAAGCTATCCCTCTTCAGCATATCCCTACATTTCACGGACTCACATCAGAAGATCCGGATGCATTCTTATTCGAATTCGATGTGTTATGTAGGGGGTACGATTACACCACCGATCCACAAAAATTGAAATTATTTCCCTCTACATTGAAAGGGGCTGCTTTAAGATGGTTTATGGGGCTAGGTGGCGGGGTCATCAACAATTGGGATCAAATGAAAGAATCCTTCTTAAAGAAATATCAAGATTATTGTAGGTCTAGAGAATTAAAAGACGAAATATTTCAAATGACAGCCAGAACAAATGAAACATTAGAGGAGTATGTGGAACGTTTTCAGTATAATCTACAAAGATCTCCTTATGCATCGCTACCTTTACCTGATAATGTGTTAAAAACTGCATTAATGAGGGGCATGAAGGAACAATGGATTGAAACATTAAACATTATGGGCAAAGGGGATATTTATCAAGAAATTTCTTGGCCGGTATTGATTTGTGTATCGGGGTTCGAGAGCTGAAATAAAGCAGAAATGAGAATATGATCGGTTTGCAAGAGATAACAAAGTATCGGCGGAAGGAGTAACACGTACGAAAATTGAAAATTTGTTAGAAAATTTTAACTGGTATTATGGGGACACTAACACGACGATGTGGTGCGGAGCTAAACGAAGGAGAGGCCGGCTGGGGGGGCGGACGGAGATTTCGCGTGCGCCTTGGCCCCCGATGCGAGAAAAAAACATAGCCACAAGAGGTGTCCGCGGATCGGTCAAACATGCGCCATCTGTACAAAAGATCACCTTACGGAGAGCTGCCCCTCACTTCCTGGATTGAGAGCGGTATATAAGGAAGCAGAAGAAGAACCAGAATCGGTGAATTCGATCAACCAGCGCCGCCAGTGGCAGCCGAGACAACCTGGTATGTTTCCGGACTCAACCTCTTTCTTTCAAAACCCACAGTATAATGCTCAACAATATGGTATGTGGCAAAATCAATCTCAACCCCCATTTACAAACTGGTCACCACAATCGTTTCCTTCTTCAAATCCATGGCCGAATCAAACAAGCCAAACTGGTTGGCCGAATTTCCCTTACACTCCACCATATTGGCAAAATGGCCCATATCCTTCACAATGGACTCCCTCTGCTTCAAAATTTCACAGGGACAAGATGGCAAGAACCGATATGCCATCCGGCTGGAACTATTCCGCTCCCCTCAACCTGCTACGCGCCGACCTTACAACGAGAATCCCGATCTAACTGGAACCGCAACTCCCGGTACCCGGTCCCAATCCAAATAACAAGCCCGAGTCCAATCTGTTCAAATCATGAGAAGCTTGCCGAAACGAGACCCGACTTAAGGGGTGCAATGACCTTCGATTAAGGTACGGAAGCGTGTAATTGAGCCCAGGGGAGATAAAACAGTTGTATTGAAGATCGATTACCCGGAGAACATCGGTCACAACAAAGAGGGATGTAAATAAGCAGCAAACCCATAATCGAGCAACCACATCCAACCACATCATCTCCTCCGTTCCCGATGGCCCACTCCCAGAACGATTAGCCATACCTCGACCCATACAATATCCTGACATTGACATTCTGGGAGAATTACAAAATCTGTACATAAAAATTCCATTCCTCCAAGCCATTCAAGACATTCCCATATACGCAAAAACTATCAAAGAATTGTGCATAAATAAACCAAGGAGGAATATAACAAATAATCCAAGAGTCCAAGTAGTCGGTACTTTATCTAATCTATTGTCTGGAAGAGAAACACCCCTTAAATATGAAGACCCCGGGAATCCAATTATAACTGTTCAAATTTATGGTCAGACCCTGTCTAATGCCTTAGTTGATCTAGGGGCTGCAATTAATATTTTAACGACCACAACTTGCCAAAAGCTCGGCATTACATCTGTAGAACCCACCTCCACTCTGTTGGAATTGGCTGATCGATCTGTGGTTAGACCAAAGGGTACTCTACATGATGTCATGGTCTCTCTAGAATCCTGGGAGTATCCAACCGATTTCCTGATAATTAATCCAAAATCCCAACTTGATGGACACCCGCTAATTTTAGGAAGACCTTGGCTCGCTACTGCCGATGCCTACATTGGCTGTCGGCAGGGAAATATGACCATAACCAGAGGACCGAATAGCAAAAATTTAGTTCTATATCCTCCAGCACAGCCAAGTGTCACAATGATTAAAACTAATAAAGACCCTGTATCATACCTTACCGATAACATCAGATCTCCATTAACTATACAAGAGGCACTCGATTTCAAAGATCAAACAGAAGACGATGCCATTAACAATTTCATTACTCAAACTGAACCTCGTACACAGTGTCACATGATAGAAGCAGCATTTGATAATGAATTGGAAGAGGATCCTTTGAAAGATATTCATGACCAAACGATACCTGTCACTCCTATTGCACATAGTAAAACTGTGGAAATTGCACCTGGGAAAACTTTAAACATCAATGCTAATCTCACACCTGAACAAGAAACAAAGCTCATCCATTTGTTAACAAAATACCAAGAAGCATTTGCATGGGACTACCCTGATATGAAAGGAATCGATCCCCAATTATGTACACACCACATTTATATAGAAAAAGATGCCAGACCTGTGCGTCAGCCGCAAAGGAGACTTAATCCCCATCTAAAAGATGTCGTAAAAATTGAACTTCAGAAGCTTTTAGATGTGAATTTTATCTACCCTATTTCTGATAGTAAATGGGTCTCTCCGCTTGTGGTGGTACCAAAAAAGAACGGGAAATGGAGAATTTGTGTGGATTATAGGGAACTCAACAAGGCAACACAGAAGGATCATTTTCCTCTTCCTTTCATAGATCAAGTATTGGATACTTTAGCAGGGAAGAAGTTATTTTCTTTCCTGGATGGCTTCAGTGGATACAATCAGATTCAGATTGCCCCTGAAGAGTAGGATAAAACTACTTTGACTTGTCCCTGGGGAACATTTTCCTATCGAGTTTTACCTTTTGGCCTATGTAATGCTCCTGCCACATTTCAGAGGGCTATCCTTAGCATTTTTGCAGATTTAATAAATGATGGACTTGAAGTGTGCATGGATGACTTTACACCATATGGAGATGATTTTGATCCAGCTCTAGACACCCTAGAAAAAGTCCTACAACGCTGCATTGTTACCAGACTTTGCTTAAGCAATGAAAAATGTTTCTTGATGATGACTGAAGGACTTATCCTAGGACACTATGTCTCAGCAGCCGGCATTCAGGTAGACCCAGCTAAAATCCAAATACTTTTGCTTATTCCCACTCCTACTACTCAAACAGAGGTACGCAACTTTCTTGGATTTTCCGGTTATTATAGACGATTCATAGAGCATTATTCACACATTGATGCTCCCTTATATGCACTGACTGGTAACGTTGATTTTCTTTGGACAGACAAATGTGACCATGCTTTCGAGGATCTAAAGAAGCTTGTATCCACAGCCCGAGTCCTTCGAGGACCAAACTGGGACCTACCATTCCAGATATCATCTGATGCCTCTGATACAGCGATTGGCGTAGTCCTTGGGCAGGAAGAGGATAAAAAACCATATGCTATCTATTACATCAGCAAAAATTTATCCCCTGCTGAATTGAATTACACTGTTACTGAAAAAGAATTCCTAGCTGTAATACATGTTGTCAATAAATTTAGACATTATATTACAGGCTATCTTGTTATCTTGTATACAGACCATTCTGCTATAAAATATTTAGCAAATAAGCCTGTCACAAATGCCAGAGTAACTCGATGGTTAATCTTATTGCAGGAATTCGACATCACAATCAAGGACCGCCCTGGCAAAGAAAACCCTGTAGCCGATTTTCTTTCAAAAATACCAAAATCAAGCGATGCAGCAGCAGTGGAAGATCAATTTCCGGATGAGCACCTGTTTGCTGTTGCCGTTCAAACACCCTGGTATGCTGATGTTGCCAACTACCTTGCAGTAGGTAAATTACCAAAACATTTAACTCCTAATGAGCGTAAGCAGATTATTCAGAAAAGTTCTCGATTTTCGTGGATTGGAGGCTATTTGTTTCACACAAGAGCAGACATGCATATCAGGCGATGTGTTAGAGAGGATGAAATCTTTGACATCCTAAAAGCCTGTCACGATGGACCGTGTGGGGGGCACTTTGCTGAGCGTAGAACTTGACATAAAGTATTGCAGACAGGATATTACTGGCCTACGATCTTCAAAGATGCAAAGAAGTTTGTCCAAGCCTGTGACAGCTGCCAGCGAGCAGGACGACCTGGTCAAGCTGATGAGATGCCTCTGAAACCACAGTTAGTCATTGAACCATTCGAACGGTGGGCTCTTGATTTCATTGGACCCATCAACCCTTCATCAAATCAGAAAACATATATTTTGGTGGCAACAGAATATGTCACCAAATGGGTTGAGGCAGAAGCATTGCCAAGAGCCACAGAGGATTCTGTCATACAGTTCCTGTTCCATCTATTTGTACGTTATGGCCTTCCAAGGGAAATAATTACAGATGGAGGACCACAATTTGCTGGGAATAGATTAGCTGCAACACTCAACAATTATCACGTCTAGCATAAAATCACTACTCCATATCACCCACAGGTGAATGGGCAGGTAGAAAGCAGCAATAAGATAATAGAATCAATCCTAACGAAAACCATTGCATCACATAGGCGTGATTGGGCTGCCCGACTACCTGAAGCACTCTGGGCCTATAGAACCACATGGAGGAGCACCACCGGTTACTCACCTTATCAATTAGTGTTTGGAAAACAACCCATTTTTCCCATAGAATTCGAAATCCAAACATTACGGACAACACAGGAAGTTGGCCTAGATCTAAGCGAGGCACAAATCAATCGACTGCAGCAGATCAATGAATTAGACGAAGTTAGGCTCTCTGCATTACAAAATACAACATTAATACAACAACAGCGAGCTAAATGGCATGATGTGCTCATCAAAAACAAAGTCTTCCACAAGGGAGACTGGGCTCTGTTATACGACTCTCGGTTTCAGGACTTCCCTGGAAAACTTCAGACTCGATGGTTGGGACCATACGAAATCCAGAAGGTGCATGACAACGGAACCCTTACTCTAATCACCATTGACGGTTCTGGATATGCATTCAAAGTAAATGGTCACCGAGTCCGTCTCTACCGTAAACCACTCACTCGGGAATCCTTCTGCCAGCAGCTACGCCAAGACACTGATATGGAGATCTTAGGAGAGGAAGAGAAATCTTCCTCACCTGTAATTCATTAAGGGTTCATTTCTTTTTTGCAATTTGTACATAAATTCTTGTTTTTTTTGTGATTCTTGTACATAAGTTTGAATTAAATATCTTCTTGTCATTTTTGCTGTTCCTTTTCTTTCATAAAGTTCGATTTTTGCCCTTCTAAAAATAGCATTTGCGTGTTTCTTATGATATTGGTTTTGCTTGCTCTGCTGTTCCTTTTGCTGTTCCTTTTCTAAAGGAACAGCATTCGGGATCTCTGCTGTTCCTTTTTCAAAGGAACGACATTATTACGTTTTCTGCTGTTCCTTTTGGTTACCACCGTTCCTTTTTCTTCAAAGAAGCAGCGTTTTTTTATTACTATTGTTCCTCTTTGGCATTTAGAGTGTTTTTATAGCCTTTTTATTTTTGCCGTTCCTTTTCCAAAAAGGAACGGCATTTGCATTTTTTGCTGTTCCTTTTTCTATCATCCATCATTGTTTCTTTTCCAAAGGAACACCACTCGCATACTTTTGCTCTCCTTGTGAAACAGCTTATTCCTTTTGCTGATCTAAATTGAGGATGCTTTGAGCCCGTCTTCTTTCTAGTCTTTAAGATACAACTATGTATTTGTGCAATGAAACATAAAATCACAACATACCGAAATCTGCAAACCATAAATCGCTATATCTATAAGGCTCTGCATTAGTAAGAGGACAAATGGAAGGACATACTTATTTCTTACCTTTTGTTGACATGGTCTTACTAATTTTGCCCTGATTGGTTATCTTTATCATGCTGATTCCCTTAAATTTTTATTAGTACTTGGGAATAAGAGCAAAGAGTTTATATCTTCCTATTGAGATAATAAGACTTCTTCCACCATTCCTACTCTTAAGGAGTGTTGAGCCACCCTTTGTGTATAAGGAAAAGTATTCGATAAAAAAGAAAAAATATGTGAACATGATATGTCAAGTGTCAAATGCAGGATAGGGGGTCTCATCAAGAGCCGGCCTACCATGATCATGAGGATGGAAGTGAAGTGGCATTCCCATTCTGGCCACCACACCAGGGATATGGTCCAAAAGGTATATCAAATAAACAAACCTTGGAACAGGAGGTCTCATTACGAGCCGACCTGCCCATGTTTCGCTCCTTCCTCGTGAATGGCATTATGGTTAACTGGTCACCAAGCCAGCATAATGGTCTACATTTTGACATAACAACATTCCTAAATATACACAAAGGATCATGGTTCCAAGGGTAAAAAAAAACAACTCTGCCAAGGTTATGGACACCTGTTGGCAGCAGAGTACTGTTAATGGTATTGAAGTCATCTTGCTTACACCAATGGGTAAGATACGAATACTCTTTTGTTTTTATATCATAGGGACTAATCATATGTCATTTCCCGATTTATACATCGCATGAATATTTATCATTACCAATCATGGCAACGGAAGTGACCATGACCACTTGAGATTGGCAAGTACGATACATGCCCTATCCATCAGCCTCAAATCATAACACAGCAGCCTCTTATATCATACGCGATCAATTCTCCGCCTCGATTTCGGTAATTTGTTGTCCTTTGCAACATAGCATAATTCCATATGCTGTTCCTTTCTGACTTGATTGCAGACGGGGTGCCGCTCCTTTATTTGCCGGCTGGGACAGCCTATCACACTGCGGGGGGGGGAGGTTAACCTCATCATTCCCTGTATTACGTATCCACTCACCATTCGAGAAAACTAGTATACGACGGTTTGGCATATTTTAACGGCATGGCATTTCTATTTTCGCACAAGTTGCTTTCTGTTTCACTATTGCATACTCTGTGTTTTCTTTCTCGTAACCTTGCGATTATCATCCTCCCTACATTTCAAACAGAAAACGTTTTTGCTGTTCCATTTAGAATTCGCAGTGAAACCATGGGAGGAAGGGCAATTCGAAGTGAGCCTCAACAGCTGACGATCTCCGCTGCTGCCCGAGAGATCCTGGAAAGAGCAGGATGGTTGAATTATTTCAATCGCCTACAGGAGTCCAATGAAACAGTAGCGATGGAATTTTTACAGAATTTACAAGATGACCACTCCACAGTAAGAGGGAAGCGGATAGCGGTCACTGATGCCATAATTGCAGAAGTTTCAGGACTACCAGCCACCGGACCGGTATGGACATTAAAAAAGGAACGATTACAGAAGGTCATGGAACTGTTCGAGGACGAAGGCCAGAATCTGATAATTAAGGGGAAGGGTATTCTGCCAACAACCCTTGGAGAACCTTGGACGGAGCTAGCAAGAACAGTGCAGAGTTACATTACCTGCGAAGGAAGGAAAGACGTGGTAAGACCACGACATCTTAAACTTTTAGTTGTTTTAAAGCAGAGATGCTCTGTAAATTTACCTGCACTCCTGAACTCCTTATTGCATGATGCTGCACAAAGTATAAAAAAGGCACAACACATAGAGTCAGTCGTTAGCCACCATGGGTTGATACGACTAGTGGTTAGTTATGGTCTCACCCAGCAGCAGAGCAGCTGGGAAGAACTGATTGCACTAATTGAGGGGGGATTGACAGAGCCATCCCCAAAACGCAGACATTCTATAAGCACACCAGAGTGTCCGGAAAAACGCAGAGAACATGTTGCTAGTACATCAGAACAACCAGAGATACATCCAGAATCGGCAAAGCCCAAGCATGCCATTGACTCACCCGAGCAACCAGAGGGACCCAAAAAATCAGCTCGGTTAGCTCAGATGAGAGGAAGCATAGATAAGCCCAGAAAGTCAGCCCGGTTGGCTCGGATAAGAGGAAGGCTGGAAAAGCTTCAGGGAAGCACCAGCCAACCAGTGATAATTGAAGATGAGCAACCCGAAGAAAAAGCAGCCGAACCTTCGGGAACAGATATAGAAGCAGAAACTGAACAGGAGGAAGAAATGGGACAGCGGGAAGATAGCCCATTATAAGACCTACTGGGAGATGATGACTTGGCCGCAGTCCTAGCCAATATGAGTAAGTATGGCCAACCTTCTAGTTCAGAGAACCCCCACGACAAACCCCAAGAATAAAACATGCCTGTTCATGATGAAGAGGAGGAAAATACTGAACGGGAACAATCTGTTCCCAGGTCACAAGAGGAAATTCTAGAGGAAGTGGGAGCAGAGACAGCATCTTCTCAGGAAGAGACAGAACCAGTCGAGGTTCCTACCCCTGAACAGCCAGAGCAGAGCAGTGAGGAATAACCCCAAGAGGAAGAACCCCAAGAGGAATATTTAGCAACTAGTCATGATCCAGACCGTAGCAGACAGACTGCTGTTCCTTCGAATGAAACATTGGAAATTAAGAAGTTGCGGAGGGAACGGAATAAATTGTTGAATACGATAACCCAGCTCAGACAACAAATTAGGATTCTGAAAAAGAACCAGAAGGTAAGAAAGACCGGAGGAAGGAAAAAGAAGGCCAACAAGCGGCCTGCTGTTCAAAACCCTACTGAGAATCCAGCTGTCGTTCCAAATGATGCCGAGGAACAGACGGGTGTTCACGTTAAAACAGAAAAGGATGATATAAGGGTCAGTGACAAGCAAATTCAGACAGAGGCACCACCCTCAGGGGTAATAAGGGTTATGAACTCCAAACAGCATAATAAGAAAGTTTAGGTAAAACTCCCGGCCTCCACTGACCTATGGCAAAAAGATCCGAAAACAAAAACCCTGCATAAGATGGTGAAGCAAGCCCAGCAAGAAGCCGAACAGCTTAGAGAGCAAACGGTTCCCCGAGAAAAATATCAAGAGTTACAACAGCAATTAAGGGACGTCAGTCAATCCAAAAGCCAGGCCTTTGAAGGTTGGAAAAAGGAACAAGAGAACGTTGCACAGGTAACCAGTAGACTAAATACTGTTATCAAACAGATGAATGACTTGTGTTCTTTATACAATGATGTTTTAGCATGTAGGGCTCCTGCTAAAAACTATGCTCTATTTTTATTAGAACGGTATTTACAATTAAAAATCAAAGCTGTTAAAGCAGGCACCCCTATACAAATTAACACCGTCAATGACTTTATAGACTGCTGTAAACATTATGGGGTGAAAGTCCAGAGATTGTTGTGTGAATTCTATTTGCACGACCTTGTGTTAAGTCAGGAGACTGAATTAAACCCTGGCCCTTTCATTGGAGACATCCAATTCCAAGCATTCATTTCATTCGGGGTTAATCAGATTAAGTGGCTCAAAGCCTATGACACTTTCCAGGGTCAGGAAAATGGTCTAGATTTAAGGGTTAGGGCTGAGCCTAGGAACCCAGTACAGTTGTGGAAAGCTCATAGATATCTTATAAAGGCTCCTGGTGCCATTGAAACATTAGGACCCATGCATGAGGCACTCATTCAAGAGAGTTTAGAGTATTTTCTTTCCATCAAAGACTTGGCTATTAATGCAGCCAAATTTCGATACCGAATCTCTGATCCAAACATTCAGCTCAGGGAACCATTTAAGTATGAGAACTTTGAGTTAGCTGCCGACCGTTTGAACCTCTATGGCGAGACCATTCTGAAAGCAGGATCATCCTGGTTAGGATATAGATTTCGCACTCCAATTATTTGGCACCCTGCACCCGGATACCAGGCCCTGTATGATATGCCTGAAGGGCAAACAGGTCAGTTCTTTGACTATCTAATCACTCAACATGGTTGTAGGCCTCCGAATGAGACTCCTTCTCCAGCATATTCTCTCACTGCTTTGCATGTCAACTACAATGTTTTCATGAGGACATGAAACAAGGTAAGTAGGGGGGTGTGTGGATTCCTAAAAAGGTATGCTTTTGATCATTATTTCAGTGGATTTTTAATAGAATTTGTGAACCTTTTTGTGTCATGAATTTGGAAAGTAATAAGGAACTATAACAAAACACATTAGAATTGATATGCAAGACTTAGCCACTGATAATGGTTATTTTCTATATACGAAGGAAGAAAGCAGCATTCAGTTAAAGTAAGATAAAGTTGAGTTATCTTCAGCCCTCCCAGAAGACGAGAACCAGCTGCAACAAGGTGACAAAACAGACCAAAACAAAATAAACAAAAGAAACAGAAGGCTGAAGCCAGCTCAGTGCAAAAAAAGAAGAAGCAGATAGAAAGAGAGAGGGTTAAACATTTGGCAGTGTCAGGAATTTGGGTCTGAAGGTGATGCCCTATTACCTTGTCCTTGGACTCCCGCCTGTGTCTTATATAAAAGACAGCCTTTGTTAAATAAAAGGATATAGGAGGCAGATCATTTCATGTAAAAAGTTTCCACATCAGGCACGAATTATTAAGTTAGGTGAGAAACTGGGTTCAATGTATTTTGGCTTGATGCAATAGTGAAAATTCAGTAACAATGGAAATCACGACTACTGGATTAACTTCAAGCGGTGTATCCTTGGAAGCTAAGGGCCCGACCCCGAAGGACACTTGCTTCTGTACCATTACGGCTTTATTCCTGTGTGGTTTGTTTATCATTGTATTTGGTAATTCGGTATGTTCTATAAGTTCATGTTACATGCTCTGTTAAAGGTTGAATCATTGAGGTTTTTACCAACAGAATCGTGTGTTGACTCTGCATCAAGTTATTAATCCTTTTCGGAGTTAATTGCATGTTCTTACTGTTTTGTTACGGAGATGTTATGCTGAACATTCGTGTTTTACATTTTTTGAGGCAGTGTTCTTTACAATCGTTGGATTCAGTAACAATAGCGTTCTATGTAAAAGCACAATTGTATTTCTGTTGATTGTTATTCCAATGTATTGTGCGCGTTTCCGATTTATCAGTATTGTTCCTTAATTCATTAATCGTTGTTGCTGTTCCTTTAGTGTGATTCGTGTGATTTGTCTTCGGAGTGAAGAATGTTATTTGATTGCATAGAGAGTATTTGAGTTAATTGGTTATAGCCCGCGGGACTTAGTTATTTCAATTGCTGTTCCATTTTAGACTTGCTGTTCTATCCCAGAATTGTTGTTCAATCCTTTATTCGCTTTGTTGTTCCATTTCCTTACAGTTGTTGGTTTGGTGTGAGAGATGATCTAAGGCTGTAGTGAGCAGTGGCAGTTACTGTCTGGCTCCCAGGCTCGTGATCCATGCTCTAGTTTCCTTTCCATCAGTTTCCGAAGGGATGGGTTATCACTGCCGAACCCTTGACTGATAAACTGTTGAGTTTTCTGACTGTGTGGTTTATTCTTTGAAGTAATTTAGTTACCAAGCAAGCATGCGTTTACTCTTGTATTTCTTAAGCAACTTGTACTACTAGCATTACTCGACAAATGATAACTTTCGGATTGAGTCACTCTTTGTAATGAAAAAACGCTCCCGGATTGACATATTAATGTGAGGTAATTAGAGGTGAAAGAGACCCTTTTTATAGCTCTACACCTATCAGGTGCAATTTTGTGATAAAATTTTGGTGTGTCTGCCGAGAGCCGGAAGATTATAATTTGAGCCACAGGGTGGTCTGAATGCAGAGCCCGGGAAGGATTACTGAAGGTAGCCATCCCTGGGTGACTCATTCTAAGGCTGCATCTGAAGGTGGCCGGGAAAGGAAGTATACGAGGAGTAATCATGACAGATCTTTTCTGTTGAATTAATAAATATCTACAGGCGATCAAAGTCATTTATGCAATATCATGTACTCATCACCAGACTCGCTTGTCCTCTAAAGTTTTAAGAAGTCACGAAGATAAAACATTTGTTGATGATAACATTCGGGGAAGTCTTGTTTAAGGTACGAAACATGAAAAGAAATAACTGAAATTGTCTTAGACCTACATAGGAGGTAATGATACACCTCGGCCTTAGTGACACAAAAAGAAAAATAAGAGTTTTGGGAAACCCGATCCTTACGAGTTCTTGTTAGAAAAAGAGTCTTTGGATAGGTTGAAGAACTTAGGCACTGGGTGCTGTTGAGAAGAAAAACTGGTTTTCCTCTTCACGAGTGAGTTCCAATTGTTAGTGGACAACAAAGACCAAACAAACCTCCTCCTAAAAGTTCCTCTTCCTCCACTTGTGTCCCAGCTACCACGGTCCTTTGTTTTACTCAACTTGGGCAGTTCCTGGATACAGTATCATAAATTGTCAGCAGGGCTAATGCTTGTTGAAGTGAAATTGGCACATAATGTGCCTAGGTATCTCTTTCCTACTTCGTTGTGTTTAGTGTTTTTCTAGTGTTTTTGTTTTTGTGTTTTTATGCTAAGAGGAATAGAACTAAATTGTTGGCAAAAGTTATTGGTCACACTAAAACATAGCAAATCTACTCTAAACTATGTATGGCACCTAAGAGCAGAAAAATGCTAATTCACAGTTACAAGCTTGACATGAAGAGTAACTCATAACATTAAACTCGGTCAATTCATTTCATTAGAGGTATGTTGAAACAGGCAGAAAATAATGGGTTGGTACTGTGGTTCTACTTTAGTAAACAACAACTTACAATATCACGAAGAAAATCTTATCCATGGTTAGAAATTTATTCAGACTGCTTTGAGAAAGATTATACGCAACAGTAAGAACCCTATGCTAAAATAACTTATGACACTAGAATTCCGCCACTCTTTTAACAACTCAAAATGTTACTATTAAGCCTCATTCAAGGGTTAGAATCTCTTGGATAGCTTTGGAAAAAGGTTGTTTGTAAAATTAACGAAAGTGCAGGCAGTCAAGGATTCAAATGGTATAACTAATTCTTGTCCATATGATAATGATGTGTTAGAAGATATTAAGAACAAGAGCGGTTGTAAAATAATGAGAGGCCTTTAAGTCATAATTTAACGAGGACTAGAATACAATTAATAAAACTTGAAATACAATGAACGGAGGCGAACTAAATGCAGTTAATATACATTACTACAAATCTATCTCATTCACGTGTTAGTGATATATTGGAACAATTCATGAGAACAAGATTGAGCGCCAATATTCGATGTAAGTAAACATAAAAACATGATTCGACTTGCCTAGATTAAGAATAAATAGAGTTAAAAATCACTTATCTAAAGAAATATGCCTAGGCAACTGGACGATGGGAGCCTCTACCATCGATTTGACACGAATCACTTAAACCTCCTCAAAATTGCTTCAGATCATGCATCAAGTACATGTTTCTTTCATTAAAGGAAAAGCGGCTTGACAGTATCATAGTCTTGGAAAACTAACAAAAAAACATCAACTAGGCTGTTTCTCGGTTCAACGAGTTATTTTATAAGAAAATACATAACGACAACGGTAAAAATAGGCATAGGTGTCTTTTATAGTCGTCGAACTAGAACTCCACATTGAGGACTCGTCGCTAAAGACACCTCGAAGTCCTTTCCTTGTAGAAGTTCTTCCCAGCAGTTTTAGCTTGTCCGACTTTCTTCGACGGACATTTGCTCGGCCCTGCGTGGAGAAGGAATGATGCGGGAGAGTTTTGGAGTCTGTTCATATACGTCACCCTCGAGCCGACACTGTGCTGTTCCGCTACTAAAATGGCTAACGGAATGCACAGTCGGCTATGAACGTCACATTCTGTATTTCTAAAGTATTAAAACAACAAAAACCATGAAAATACAATATGTTAATCAATTTCATGTAACCTTTAAGCAATCCTAATCGTCTTTATTGATTTTGAGCTTATGAAGTGATAAAAGAATGATGGATGAAGTGAAGGTTTGTAGAAAGTGAAGGCAATTCTGGGCTCAGCAACACCTTTCATTATGGCGAAATGTACCTACTCCTACTTTGCCCCTGCTGAATATGCCCCTCTTGTTCTTCCGGTTGTCCTACATGCCCTTCCTAGCAAATAATATGCTAGAATCAAAACTTGGGGAAGTGATGAAGGGGTTATAGATAGAAGAACATGTAGGCAATTTAATGACTTTATAGACGGGGGAGGAGGTTGACATGAAGGAGATGTCAAGATGATATTGTTTGCTCGAGCTTTACTGGTGCGATTGGGGAAGTGGTTGAAAGCCCTTTACGAGGAAGCATTCATAATGAGTAGAAACTTGAGGACTTTTCTGAAGATGAGGAAATAGAACTAATCCATGCAAGCCCTCATAGCAGTATAATAGTTTGAGAAAGAGGCTGTTGATGAAAGCTGTCCAAAATTTTTCAAAAATGTTAGCAATTTTGTGATTTATACCTTTATTCAAAACATCCCACAAGCCTTAGCTCAAATGAGATATTTTGAGCATTTGATTATGAATTTTCTATCTTGTAAAGGAAGAGAAATCTTCACTTGTTGGAAAATGCGAATGATGCGGTGAAGGTAGAGGTAAATATGATAGCGACAAAAAAATTCCAAGATGGGTATGATAAGTTGAAAGAAGACTTCTTATTTCTGATGAAAAAATTTGATTCAATGATGAAGACGATGGAAAAATTGATGGATAGGCTTTCCTTGGGAATACCTCTGCTCACTCATACAAAATGAGCCTCGGTTTATAAATCCTCAATTCGGAAAGACCTCAAAACAACCAAAGGCCAAGTGAAAACGAGGAAATCGGTAGCCACGACCCTCCGGTGAGACCTCATTTCGACGAGAACTTAGTTGATGAAGATGATGAACTGAAAATTCAAAAAGTCCATTCGACATAACAGATGAAGACATGTCTAGAATATTCTTGACTAAGGAGGAACATGATGAGTCAGACCATGAAGTGAATAAGGGTGAAGAACCATTTGACACTAGAAAATTTGGCGGAAATTCGGCAATGATTAAATCGCTATTTCGCCACATAGTGCGTCGCAAAGCTGACAGGTTCGAGAACGGACAAACCGTGGTTTCTCTGCGTCACCGATTTGGCAGCAATAAAAAGTGTTACTATCGACACCTCTTCCGTCGCTTCGAACAAAGCGTCACTCTTCCGACGTCTCTCTGGCCAAGTCGCGCCTCCGACATTTATGGCTTGTCGCCGCCAGGTGAAATGTGGTTCAAGGGCACAGGCCGTGGGCCTCTTGGCGCCTAAAAGCCGTCGTAATTCCGACCCAACGTGAGCGCGACGTTTGGGCCGTCGCTCTTCCGACGTGCCGGGATGTTGTGGTCTTCCAGACGATATGTGGTCAGAACGTTTGGTACGTCGCTCTTCGACGTTTGTGTCTGTCGCAATTAGACGATATGTGGTGCGACGTTTGGAACGTCGCTCTTAAACGTTTGTAACACCTTCGCAATTTCGACGAAATGTTAATTAAGACGTTTTCATGTTTGTCTCTCTTCAAACGTATATATTTATGTGATTCAGCGCTACAAAGGCGTCGGTAGACGAGACGGAGGGTTCAATTTAAAATTTGAAACTTTAAAAGACGAAACGTTGTTTGATATATTATATGAAGTAAACAATCCATGAAAGTGAAATAGCGATCATGTGAGATCGTAAAACGGATAGAGCAGCCCGTACATTCCCAGGCAATTAAAGTACCCAAAACACACAACGAGCTTGAATGTGTCAAAATATAAAAAGACAATTTGACCATATCGATAAGCTTGACAACATAGACCGGCACTAGTTTTGAAGCGAGGAGTGATAAACATTAATATTTTTTTTTCACAAGAGCTTATTTATTTTGAATATATTATATGAAGTAAAACGATCCATGAAGTCATTACATTTTCACATGCGAAGATTGGAACCCAAATATCCATCAGGAAAAGTGGAAGTCCCACCCCAGACGATTGATAGGAAAATGCACATGTCACATACAAGGACTTGATATAAAATCCGGTAACGGTCCACATGGAGATTATCGACAAATGCGAGAAAGCATCCAAATATGCCCAGAGGCATCTATAAAGAAAGTGAAATGTAATTATGTAGAATAGTAAAACAACGGATAAATCTTGACGTCCATTGTTCCAAATACAAATTCCAAATGCCAAAATGTGACAGAGAAAACGCCTAATATTATGAATGATATGTCAACTAAAGACATCGACCCATATCAATAAACTGACAACATAGACAGTATCGCTAGTTTTGAAAGCAAATTGATAAACAATAAATCATTTTTTCACAAGAGAGAAAAAATGTTGTTTTGAATATATTATATGAAGTAAAACGAGTCCATGAAGTGATTACATTTTCACATGCGAAGATTGGAACCCAAATATCCATCGAGAAAAGTGGAAGTCCCACCGGACGGTGATAGAAAAATGCCCCATGTCACATACGAGGGACATGATATAAAACCCGATAACGGTCCACATGGAGATTATCGACAATCGAGAAAAACGTCAGGCTCTTGCTGAATGTCTCTTGAAAAGTGAAATAGCAGAGTATGTAGAATAGTAAAGCAACAAATAAGAAGTGGTTCATTTAGTTTGACACAGTCATTTTGAAATCAAGCAAGAAAAACGCTAATCATGTGAGAGTGTGATATGTCCAATGCAAAGACCATCGGACCATATCAATAAACCAACAACATAGACCAACATCGCTAGTTTTGAAGGCGAGTGATAAACGTGTCATTTTTTTTTTTCACAAGAGAAAAAAGCAGCCCCATTTTGAATATATTATATGAAGTAAAACAATCAACAGAAATCATTACATTTCACATACGAAGTTGGAACCCAAATATCCATCCGAGAGAAAAGTGGAAAGTCCCACGGTGATAAAGAAAAATACCCCATGTCACATATAGGGACTTGATATAAAACCAGTAACGGTCCACATGGAGATTATGATGAGAGAAAGTATCTGATGTGCAGAACATCCTAAGAAAGTGAAATAGCGATGTGAATGTTAGTAAACGGATAGAGTATGACGTCCATTGTTCCAAATACAATTAAAATACCCAAAATCCTGTAGCCTGACTTATTAATCATGTGAGGTGTGATATGTCCAAATATATAAAAATACCATCAAACCATATCAATAAACCAGCAACATGAAGCAACATACATTAGTTTTGAAGCGAGTGATAAACATTAATAATTTTTTCACAAAATGATGTTTCAATATATTGTATAGTCCATGAGTCCATGAAGTCATTACATTTTCACATCTTAATATTGGAACCCAAATATCCATCCCGGAAAAGTGGAAGTCCCCACCCTGGACAATGATGAAAAAAATACCCATATGCACAACAACTTGATATAAAACCCGGTAACGGTCCACATGGAGATTATCAACAATCTGAGAAAGCATCCAAATATGCCCAAGGCATCATAAGAAAGTGAAATAGCGATGTAGAATAGTAAAGCAACAGTTAGGTACGTACCAACGTCATTTCTTAAATACAAATTAAAATGCAAAATCATAGAACGGAAAACGTAATCATGGGGTAGGTATGTCCAAAATATAAAAAGACCATCGAGACCATATCAATAAACCGACAACATAGACAAGCATCGCTAGTTTTGAAGGCGAATGATAAACATTAATCATTTTTTTTGAGAAGAAGAAAAATGCTATTTTGAATATATTTATATGAAGTAAAGCAGGTCCATGAAGTCATTACATTTTCACATCGAGATTGGAACCCAAATATCCATCGAGAAGAGTGGAAGTCCCACACAGAAAATGATAGAAAAATGCCCATATCACATACGGGGACATGATATAAAATCGATGTCGGTCCACATGGAGATTATATCGACAATGCGAAGCATTCAAATATGCGAGGCATCTATGAAAGTGAAATAGTAGTATGTAGAACGGTAAAGCAACGGATAAGTACCGACGTCCATTGTGCTAAATACAAATTAAAGTACCAAAATCCTTGAGCAGGATCAAGAAAAACGCTAATCATGTGAGAATTGTAAGTAAAGTTAATCTATTAACATTGCAGATAAAATTACACCGAAGTCAAAAACATTGCACGGCCATACTCATGGCAAATTTGTCATCAAAAAATAAAAAATTGAATATATCACGAGAGACGATCTTGAACGTTTAATTTACGGAAATTCAAAAAATATTACAAAGGTCCGACACGGTAAAATAAACTAAAAGCGACCCAATTAGGTAGAACATAAGCAAGAAAAATTAACCAAACTACTCGGTGGTTCACTCCGATTCGGCACAATCCTTCGGAAGGTCCCGGGATCGCTGGATTTCTGTCCCGCCGTGTTGTCATTCCCCCTCTGAAGGCCGAATGCGGCGGCCGCCGAGCTCGGACCGGGTCGGATGGGTGCATTCTTCCTCCATTTGGGCTTTGCTCCTGAGGAAGACCACAATGACTAAAGCCGTGATTCTTGGGCGGTTGAGAAGTGGGGCGTTGCGCGATGCGCGCGTCGTAGGAAGAGAGTGAACTAACGGTGGGGCTTGAACGAGGGAATCCATACGGTGGCGAGATGCTACAAACCGACCCCTCCCACTCCTAGTATTTGGATATCGACCTAAGTAATAATCATGGGGCCGGCGGAGTAGAACGTGTTGAGGGGCTGGAGGAGCGCGCCGGGGTTGACGTCTAGTGCTCCCCCTCGCGGCAACGCTTCCCTATGATGCACGCGAGGCATGGGTGCAATCTCGGGCGCAGACACGGGGAAGCAGAAAAGCAGGTGCAGATGTGCGGCATGGTAGAGACAGGCAAGAGAAGTAAATGTAGCAACGTCTAGGCGAAGTTCGGCTAGCCACTTCTCCTTATCGTCACGGTTAGCAGTGAGTGTAATCAGCAATGAACGTAAACCATGGCTAACGCCATTTTGTGAGTAACAAAATCACATGATACACGTGGGAATGCCCTGTCATAATTAATCTCTGATCATTAATAATGAATGAAGAGCCGGATCAAATTAGATGACAGAATCGCTAAGAGGAGTGGAAGTCGATCTTGAACGATGTTAAAAGGTATTTGTCTGATTTGATGTGAAAGGACCCAATTGAACGACGTTACAAATGTTAATGCGATCGATATGAAATCGCCATATCCATGTCCCATCACCTTAAACGCCATCGAATGCACCCGCGGCGGGAGCGGGGCAAGTTTTATTGAGGACACGTGGCGAAATTGATTGGAGCGGATCTTTGTTGGGCACGGCTGGCGTAGTGGAAATTTGGACCGGCAAATGTTAGAGGCGAATTTGATAGAAATTTAATCACAAAATTGGCCGATGTCAATGGGGCTATTTTTGGGCAATTTGGTTGAATTATGGTTTATCATAGTTTGAAGTCCGACGGGTTTTGACTCAAGAACAATTTTGTTTGATCCATCTTATAAAATTTGTGTTGGTTTTCTTTGATAATACACATATTTATAATAAATCATGGGAATACATAAACAACATACAGAAAGGATATTATAAATAATTATTGAGAACAATCATTTTTATGTAAAAATATCAGGCGGGTACGTAGAGAACCGAAAGGTCGTGAAAACTATTCAAATATAAAAATCCTGCTTAATAAAGAGATAAAATTGTTGTGCTTTCAGAACTTTGACACCGAGGATTGGACATGAGTTAACAAAACAGGGATAACGGGCTGGACACTTTGGTAGTCAAACCCTCTACCAAAACCACGAGCGGAATCACAAAGCGGGTTGCTTACATATCGCACCGCGCTTTTGCGGAAGTAGGCGGTATTTCCTGTTGCGAGCGATTCCATAGGGAATGAGCATGTGGGTAATGCAAACTCTTTGACCCAACCACGCCTCATGCGTTAAAGCCCGACGTTGGAAGCGAGCGAAATTGCCAAGAGTCGTTGATTTGGAGAAGGGCCATCGGACGGTGGTCGCACGTTGAACTTGCCGGAGGTTAGCTAAGGTGTGCGGAGGATAGCCGGAGTGTTACGATACGAGTGTTTGATTGGTTATTGATATATATAGGTGGGGAAGGAGTATAATGAAATTGTTTAATTAAACGATTGGCGGATAATTAGCATAAGTCTAGAGCGTGATTGTTGTAAGTTTGGGTGGTGAAATATAAATAGAAAGTTCATTACAAGTTATTTATTTAAAAGAAACGTGGAGTATAGTAGAAGTGTTGAATTCAACATTGGATTTATAAGGATTGGAGATAATATAAAGTGAGAATATAAATTAAAGTCCAACAGTTTTAAAATTTATGGATAGTATTTATTTATCAAATTCTACGAATTTGATAAATAAACTTCCCGAAAGAAGAAGTCAATTAAGACTCGGTGGAGGAGGGAAAAGAACGGGGTACACCAAGGAAAATGCGGCCAGACGATTGGGAAGCATGCTAAACTCTCCTTGGGAGTCAATTTCAGTTTTGTTGCGTCACACGATGATCTCTCTTCTCTACGGCATTTACTTGTATTGAAGATCATGATGTTATTCTAGGAATAAGAGGTTATTTTTCTCCAGATAACCCTAGCCAAACATTGACAATACATCAAGGATATCTTTCTGCTTCATAAGCACATACGATTTCTACTTCTAAATCATGTCTTGGAAGTGGTTGTTGTGCTGAAATTATTCACCAGTTAGTTCCTTTTCAAAGTCTTTTTCATTTTGCATCTCAGACATCACATGAAAAAGATAATGGTTTAAAACAACATAAATATTTGAAATTTTGCAAGAATTATAAGCACACTTTGAATATGAATTTTATGATCAAGTGCATGATCTTGTATAGGATCAAGGCCATTGTTTTTGAATACCAAATGTTTCACAAGAAACTTCTCAACTTATGCTACCACAACGATAAGGATTACATGACAATATTACATCAACTATTTTCATAATAAAAAGTTTTTTTCATTGTAGACTAAACAACTACAAATGTTGACAGATCTAACAAGACCACACAATCAAATGTATTCACAAAATATGCTTGAAAAATGGAAGAGGTTTGCAACCAAAAATACCTTGAGCAACTAATTAGGTTAGATACACCAAACCATCGGCAAAAAGGAAAAACGACCTACTCAAAGGCAAGCGTTTACCTCCTTTGACAAAAATTTTGAGTTCGAAAATTAAGGGACCTTTATTGTCTTGTCAATACCTAAAGCAGTTTTGAATGGGGTTTGCACCTAACTGCAACAACCTAAACAAAAGGTTTCATTTCAAATTATTTCCACAAATTTAAGATACAACCATTTTCGGTTGTATTTCCTAACAAGCTCATAAATTTTGACAAAAGAACCAAATTTTTTAATACACGATAGCAATTTTTTCATAAAAACATATGAACTCTGACGAGCCCAACCCAAAACTAAAAAACCAAACACCATAAGACCCTACAAAAATGAATAGATGATCTTAATCCCGAATTACTATTGACAAAAAGTTGTACACCCTCACTTATTAAACCCTGTCTTTGACTGAATTTTAACTTCCAAGCTGGCAATGAAAGGGCCGTCTGACAACATTTTTTTGGAGTTTGCTTGCATGCCAAATATTGAAGAAATTTAATTCAGCATTTAAAATTCCTGCAAGTTTTTTGTGAAACGGCCCTTTGACCATATTTCTGTACGGGATTGTATTAGCCCACAACGACCAACATTAACTCAATTCACCAGCAGAGAAATTAAACAAACGGAAATTGCGAACAATTTTGTAAATTCAAAGGAGGACACGTGGAGCATTAATATTGGATCGCATGAAATTGAAGGGAATGCGAAAACACGAAAACGGACCCGAATTTTTATAGGGCACATTGGATTGAGATTATCGAGTTAAAATTAAGCGGTAATCGACATCCCATTTTGGGCAATTTGTGGTTTCGAAGTCAAGTCTAATAGGACTTTTGAAGTCCAGAGCGGAAAGGGTTCTTTGTCTTTGATAGTTTAATATATACATTTATGTTTTAAACATATATATATATATATATATATATATATATATATATATATATATATATATCATGGGGAAATGAAAGGTGGGCCATAGAATTTAGTTTTAATTTTATTTTTTTTTAAAAAAAGAGGGTTTATTATAATATGTTTATATGTTACGGCATATAAAAATAAAAAAGATCGAAAAAGCTTGTTAGGTTTTTTTTATGACAGTACGTAAATTTTTTTATTACTGTTGATGTGTAAAAAGTGAAAAGGGGCCCAGGTGTAACTTTTAAGTGTGTATGCTGCAATGATGCGAAAAGAGAAAAACACGGCGAGTGTTTTAGAGGCAGTATGTTTGTTTTGAACGGACGGTAGGTTAGTTTATACTGCTAACGTTTTGTACTTGATCATAATTTTGTAATCCCTCTCGGTGGGAAGTAGTGTAATAGTTTTTTTTTTGAGTTATTGAAGGAATAAGTTTATTTCAAAGTATTAAAACTAAATGTCATGTAGAAATTTTCATTTTAAGTGTATTGGGAAGGGAGATTTATTTTCATTCATTGTTGGAATTTTTCAATATTCCAACATGTGCAAGAACAACGGATGTTGTGGTTCCATCCCAGCTAAATCATTTTGTCTTCTGTGACTTGCCTTACCAACTTGGCCCCAATATTTTCAAGCTGGGTCCTCTAATTCAACCAATAAAAGAGCCAAAACCATAGCATTGAGAGATACATTTCATTACTTTATCAATAACAATAAAATTTGACTTAGCAACAAGCCAACCCTTTTCGTTTTATTGTTGTGAAAAGATTTATGCATTACTCTAATGTGGCTAGTCCATAGGCCAACTGAACCAGGTAACAAATATGTTTCCTTTTACCTTTGAGTTTCAAATTATGCCTACCAAATATAAGACATTTTAGAGGGGGAACTAATACAATGTTAAAAAGAAAACACCGGAGCACACATCTAGGTACACTCCTTAGCTATTTGTCCACCATCATTAACTATTTTCGGAGAACCATGCTTGTTCTCCAAGACAACATTTATTTTCCTTCGCTTCAAAATTTGTCCAACAAGATCGACAAGTTTGTTTACACTTTGCAAGCAAATTGACAATGCTTTCGGTAAGTGTGCAATTGAATGCCAGACCATATGCCAAAACAACCCTCCATGAAAAAATTAAAATAACACATTAAAATCGAATATAAGTGGACAAGGAAAGATCCACACATGATGAGACATATCACGTGCGAGGTGACTATTCCTTTAAACATAATTTTTTCTGCGACCTGCCAATTTTTTTATCCTTTGAGCCATCCTTGTTGAAGTACAACAACACCATAGCTCTTGTATTAACTCGCCTTCTCTCTGTCATGTAATCTCGAGTCCTCTTGTGTGACGATTAAAGGAAATGGGTAAGAAAAAGCCGAAAGAAGATATGATTATGCCTTATAATTATCAAACATTACCCAACCTTGCCCTGTGGGCACTTTCCAATGTGTAGATGTAGCAATTGTTATCCCATACCTTGACAGAGGCCATCTTCTCTTGTATGAATGAACACGAAGATCTTCATAGTAGTATGAACCAAAACATGACTCCATTGCTAAAAACCACTTTAAGTTGTAACGGTGGACTAAACAACTATCACAACTTTTGGCAACCACGGAGCGTGGGAAAGCGATAAGCAATGCAACCAAAATCCTCATTTAATGAACCGGATTATGTTTTGTTGATGAATAACCGGGCGAAATCATGACCTCGAAGATAGCCTTATTGAAATCTTTAACGCTACTGATTCACCTTGGCGGCAGCCAGGTGCATTGCTGGAAGGACGCTTGCCAGCACCCTGTTAAGTTAACCTGAACGCTCTCGTTCACATCGCCCGATTTACATCTGGCTGGATGCCGACGTCGAAGTATTATTTTCTTCCAAATAATTCTGCTACAGGCGGGTATTCTGATGGATGTATTCACAACGATAAAAACACCGCTGAAGTGATGAAGAGGCGGAATCTGCGGCGTTATCAGGTAATGCTGGTGCAGTTCTAACGAGATCAACTTCGCCAGTATTCAGGTATCAAATCTGGAAATGCGCGGCAACAGCAATGCTGTTGGCGCTGCGTTGCTGAATCTGGATTCTGGAAACGCGCAACCGGAAACCCTAAACTATCTGAAAACTATGATTTGATGTTTGTCAGCCTGAAGTTGTTGTTCTTACTGAACCGTTTACAATTCGTGATGACGTTGTGACAACAAAAACAGGTGATCCAGGTAACGGAAGACATATATTTAATCCAGGCCAAAATATTACTTACGAGATTGATGCTGCACCTGTTGCCGTTACTATGAATGTTAAGTGGAGAGATAAATGGCGATATAAAACAGCCTATATAACAATAAATCAGTTTCATCACAAGGTAAATGTGGGAAAATCATAATGAACGAGAAGCGTAAATAGTGCTTACAATCAAATAGATAGAAAAACACATACAAAAAACCTAGATAATAATCGTGAACAAGCTTAATATTGAATTATGAGTTGTAAAGGAACTTACAAAATGTGACATTACGAACTTTGGTCAAGCGCACAAGCAAAAACTCTTTGGACATGACACGTTGACAATTTATAAGTACTCCATGATAGGTTACTTTTCTAGCACCAAGTCAATCAAAATCCATCATTATCTCTAATAAAATACAAGTAATTGATGTAGTATTTTGACAGATATATATGATCAATATTTGAGCATATGTTGAAAATGTCAAAACATACCTGAATAAATATCTCTTCGTTTTCCAAGAGAAAAATTTATTGGAGTCACATGAACTTGGAACAAGCCTCCCACGATACGAAGAGTAGCAACTAAGTCAACGGTATTTTTTGTTGCTCTGTTGGATGGGGGGTGCATCCCAGATTAAATACGCTCAATAAATTATTCTCTACTAAACGGGGCCAGCCACGTGAAGGTGGAGCTCTTATGGCCCCTCCCCCTCACATCACTCTCGTTCAATGCAATCTGGCTGGACTTTTTACTTTCATGAGCATAAAAAAAAATATTCAATAACTAATAAAACAATTTCAGGTAATATAAAGATAAACAGGAAACATTGCAATTAATGCTTGACATAAAAATAGTATGATAAATGAGTTTTTTTTATATAACGTTAAAAAACGTTCCAAGTGGTAGTTTAATGTATAATACAATGTTACATTGTCAAATTTTCTTTTCTTCTTCCACTGTTTCAGCTCTAATTACATCATCAATATCATCGTCTCTGCTCTGTTTCGTGCCTTTCAGCATGGCTGTGGCTTCGTTACATATTCACGATGTACGAGCTCATCCGGTGACGGGCATCGCCTGCAAAAACGAGATAATGTTAAATTTTAATTGTCATTTTTTAAATATCATTCAGTTTGATTAGGTAATATTAATGAAAAAATTGCAATGAGATTATTTACAGTGCACCCGAGTTTATGCCGCCCGGCCAGCCTGGTTGCATTGCACGATGTCTAGTCTCATCCGGTGACGGGGCATCGCCTCCCAACGAATAATATTAAATTTTAATTATCGGTTTGAAATATCATTGAACTAGTTCGGTAATATTAATAAAAAAAAAATTGCAATGAGATTATTTTTAATTGCACCGGTTATTAATGATTAGAATGGCTTTTTATTTTAATCTGCGGTGGTAAAGATCCTTAGAAACGTTCTGCGCTCATTTAAACAAAAAACGTTATGAGACAAACAATAAAGACAATTTAGAAAAAAAAAATATAAGTGAAATTAATTACCGTCACGGCCTACGCTGATAAGCGACATTTTCGGCCTGGTCCCCACTACAATGATCGGGTTACACGAAGGATCATCTACATACAGCTCTAAAAACTGATTTATTTACCTCGTCGATAGTGTTTCTCCCTAATTTAAACAAAGTTGTTAGACATTAAATTTATGGACGAAAACAAAATTATTGAAAAGGTTAATGTTTTACCTTATCAGGCATTGTGAATCTTGGGACTGACCTGCCGACGTTCAGCTACGCCCCGGTAGCCAAAAGCAGAAAAGTGATATTTTTATCTTCCTCTTGTAGTTATTGTTAAATCATCACCCTACATTACTATATGATTGTGTATTTTTAATCATATACGTGGATTAAAAAAACGTTGAAGCGATACAATTAATTATAAGTCATTTGGCACTTAGTGCAATTCTTGCGGCTAATTTCAAGTAGCCACTGCAGCGAGCTTGTGATGGCCCTTTTTCTCAATCCTAGCTTTGGTTGCCTTTGAGGTGTCGAGCAACCTAGCATAAGATTAATCAGATGACATTTTTACTTTTATTTTAGACATAAGAAAATTAAAGCTATTGAATTAAAGTTGTAATTTACCTTGGGTCAGATTTAGCATTTTCCTTCTTTCTGCCCTTTTCTCTTTTCCGTCATGGATGATGCTTTTCCACTCACTCTCTTGGCCATAGGAAAGACGCTCATATCTAGGAGTTAAATTGCAATTGCGTCCTATAGGTGTCTGGTATATTTCAAATATTTTAAGGCTACTGATGTAACTTTTCTGTCAAATGTGCCGACCCCAAAGAACTTCTAGATAATCTAGAGATTATTTTTGATTTAGGTACGAGTCTACATTACGTATGGATGGGCCAAAATTACCAACGTAGCTCTCCGGAAATCTGTATAACTCATTGTTTCCTACATAGGTGAAATAAAACCAAAAGAAAAAGAAGATATTATCATTAATTTGTAAAAATAAAAAAATCATGATAAATATGTTTTTAGATAAAAGTACATGAAATAGTTAAAATATTAAAATTTGCACAGGAGTTGTACATGCTTTATAGGGACACCCTCATCGTTCACCAACAACGTGCACCATTAATGGTCACATGGAATGACACGTGTAGCTCCGGGAAACACAATAATGTAGTTGGCCATATAAATCCTCATCATTGTTCTGAATGGCGGTATGTATTTGAGTCTGTAGGCAAGGATGGTATAACATGGCCTTTAAGGAGTAGAAAGGTGTACGAGAGGGTTGTTGGGCAATCTCTTACCCTTGTGTCCCACTACCACCAACACCGGGTTCGGCAAATGCGAGAAAACGCTACATACAAAAGAACTTTTTGTTAGTTTAGTCAATGCAAATTTAAAATCAAACTATCACAATTCATCTCATACGAGAACAAAAAAATATTTTTGAATTTTTATTATTACGATATCTATTTAGACGCCTCATAAGATGTTGCGTTATATACATTTCGGGTGTTTGAGGCGCGTCTATCAAAGCATTAAATTCCGACCTTGCATCTCGACATAACAAGAACAACGGGAGATAGGGATGAAGAAAGTTCTTCTCAAGGGAATCATCAGGGAGATACCATGGCTAGGTGTACGCATGACTGAACAAAATTAATATTATTTCAATTATGTAAATAACTAAAATACCTAAAGATAGAGCAATGCGGCACTTTTACATGTTCTTCACGGCAGCCTCTTCCCGCGATCATCACATCTCGGGGAGTTGTTCACCTGCCCCACTCGTCAGTCTTCTGCATTTGTTAAATTATTAATAAAAACAGAACAATCTGCTTTGAACATAAAAATGAAAACTAAAAGAATTTCTAATAAGACAGGAAGGTCTAAGTTTCAAATATACCTTGCATTGAATTGATCCACGGAAACATGTGCACATTAAGGCACCCAAACATTCAATCCAAAAATGATATGGCTTCAATGAAGCTTCTCCTATTAAAGGAAAAACCATACCTATAATGCATTCATGCATGTAAGAAAGCATTTTCATACAACGGTGACAAAGGCTCATAGGAAAGGTATCTTCACTTTTTATTTATGTTGTTCACCCACCACTCTCGTGTTTTTTTCACTAATCTTGTTTCGTCATTTTTTGGATTCAGTTCAGTTAAGGCCTTAAGTATTTTTTGACCTTTCGGTGTAGTTTTTATAAGTTGCATGTATGGATTTTCCATTGAGTGCACTTTTTCTCTTCATGCGAGTGTTTCATGAGTAAATGCATGATTTAGTCCCATACATTTAACAAGTTGTTGGATCAACTCACAAGGAGTATCATGCTTATCATTCAATCAAAATTTATCTCGGTTAGGGTAGGTAGGAGGTTTTTAAGCCTTGTATTAATAGGGCACTTCTAGCTTGCATTTTTATTATATCTTTCAAATTTAGTGTCGTTTCAATTAGGGCATGATTTTTTGCAACTTTCAAATTGAGAATGAACAAAGACAAATTTTTGTGATGGATGGTAGTATATGACTAATATGACAGAGAGAGAAAAGGCACTAATCTATTGTGAATATCTATAGTTCTCATTCACCTCATACGGAGATGGTCACGATTTTGAGCCAAATGTTGCAGCCAAAAGTTCCCCCCCTCCATAACTTGATATTCAATGGAAATTTCTTACATTGATGATGGGGCTAGATTATGGAACATTGCTTTATACATATGTAATGGAATTCCAAGATCATGATATATGTTTGCATATGTTTATGGCAATGTTCACCAAGTCCCCTGGAGGTGGGAGCGAGGGGACGAGGGAGCGCGGGGAGTGGCCTATGCAAAAGCTCCCTACCAATTTTCGGGGAAACGTGGGGGGACGTTGAGGTCATAAAGAATTATAAATTTAATATTTAAAATGTAACTATATTTTTGCAAGGAATGTATATACAATCATCGTACTTGCATCATGAAAGATAAATCATAAATGATAAAATTACAAATCGATGAATGATGAATCATATAATTGAAACAAATTTAAAAGTTAAAAGTTAAAACATACATCATACAATCATGCATGTAAGTTTGTAAGTTTGTAACTATATAATCATTAGTAACTGCAACAGTATATGAACTGAAAATAAAGTTTAAGATATCATATGACATATTATATCAAGATTCAAAATAGAGTTTAAAGGCGAAGTTTACAACTCAAGTACGAAACATAAAACTTAAACGCAAATAAGTTATGTCTGAAACATAAAACATAAAACATAAAACATAACATATGAATATCAAATGATATCATCATACTGATAAATGAGCATAAATGCTCAAGTTAATGCCCCACTAGTCTACCATCCAACACGCACGAATATATCAAGATCAACCATGTCACCATCGAATCGAAATCACTTGGATTCTCAAATATGCTAAGTGGCATCAAATTTTAACACGGAACCATAAACTAAAAAGGGCGGTGAGGGGACGTGAAAATTGACGAAGGCTTATCCCTAGAAGTCCCCAAGACCGAGAGCGCGAGGGAAGCGAGGAATCTAGACCCCTAGGTGGGGGGCGAGACCCGTGCTTAACCTTTGGTTTATGGAGGTGGTGGAGCAAAAAAGAGCTCAAATAGAGCTGAAATTTTTCACATAAAAAGGGTATGAGCTTGACTAATGGTTCCATTTAAAAAATTATATCTAGATAGAGAATAAGTGTAGCATGCAAACATGCATTGAAAATCCATACGAGTTTTCATTGTATTACTTATGATGGATTAATTTGGACTACAAAGACATAGTTATGGCATGATTTTGTCGAGAAACCCTTAGTTGGATTCTCATGTTGGTTTAATTTATATTTTAAGTTTGTTTTGAAATCGTTGGGTGATAGTAACTGTAAGAACTAGGTTACCAGTAATATATGATAATATTTGAAGAATAAAGTTGTGATTTTTTTATATTATTATTATTATCTATTAGCTATGAGTATTGACACTAATGCCTGGAGATTTTGACATCTTGATAGCATGGATAATTTCGAAAATGTTTCTAGTAATGTTAACATATTAACTATCATTACGTGTCATGTTCACTTTTCACCATAATAGTACAGTTGCTGGACTCATCACACAACTTCATTTACTGTAATATGAAGTTCAAGGCGGTTGAACACTACCTCATAGTGTCGTTTGTTGGACTTGGATTAGTGATATATAACTTCATTAGCATAGACCACGTTGCGGTTCTAAAAGAATCCTCCAAGTGTCAAAAAAACTTCATAATATAATTTCTGCCTAAGCCTTTTGGGATACCGAAATAATATATGTGTGTTGAAGCTTTTAAAGTATGAAAAGATCCAAAGGAAAGGAAATCAATGGAAGAGTGATCCACCAATGAGAACCTAGAATTTAGCATCGGATGAGTTAGGATACTAGGAAATTGAAACCCTATAATTTTAATTAGTGATGAAGGACTTCACATAGGCAGTGTGTGTGTGAAGACAATACATTAATTCAAATTTAAACCACATAATACAGAAGAGCATACCATAAATTTTCCCGTAAGTCCAAACAACCTATAAAGGAAAACCTTCTTTTCATGGGAAATAATTTACCTTTCCTTTTTCAAGGTAATCTAAATCACACAAAATATGAACTATCTTGCACATTCTTGGATAATGTGAAAGTGGAAAAGAATATGCCCCTACACAAGTGATGCACACATGTACATTTGAACACTAATAGATTTTTGTGGTTGAAATGCAATCCTTGTTTTTTTCATTTAAATGTAGGGTTTTTTAAAGTAGGGAGAAATAATGGTACATCCAAATTAATAAGCGTTTCTTTGGGAAAAATTTAGATGTTGTGGCTGTGGGTGATGAAGATAATAGAGGGTATTGAATCTTGATTCTTTGCATCTAGAGAAACCATACATTTAACACAATCCAATGATTGACCAAAAAAACCCAAATAGAGTACGACCCTACTATAGGAGGAAGGGCACACGATAAGAGCTTACCATTTTGCAAGAGGTGAGAGTAGATATTGTTAAAATTTGAGAAGCTGGGCGATGAGGCAGCTCCTTCGAGGCAAATGCTGTTAAGAGGGCGAGGGCGGAATGCGGGGGCGAATGTTGTTACGAAAGGGCGAGGGCGGAGATCCGGGGCGAATGCGATGCCGGGGCTCGGGAGGGCGGATGGTGCCGAGGGCGAATGCGTGCACGCAGAGATCGGGGTGAATGCGAAGGCGAATGCGTGCAAGAGGGGCGGGGGCGAATGCGAGGGGGTGAATGTTCTGCGGGACGGGAGGGGCGAATGCACGCGTGATGTCGGACGTTAATGTAGCACACATGTACATTTAGTTTTCAGCGATTTTTGTGGTTGATGCATTGTTGCTTCATTTAAATGTAGGGTTTTAAGCGAGGGGAGAAATAATGGCTACCAAATTAATAAGCGTTTCTTTAGGAAAAATTTAAATCTTGTATTGGGTGATGAAAGATAATAGAGGTATTGAATCTTAACTCTGCCAACATCTACGGAAAGCCTACGGCCTAACACAGTCAATGGAATTGACCAAAAAAACCCAAATAAGGATTGGCCTGCTAGGAGGAAGGGCTGCCCGGTAAGAACTTACCATTTTGCAAGGGCGAGGGGGCGAATGCGTGCACGGGGCGGGGGGCGAATGCGTGCACGGGCGGGGAAGGCAACGGCGAGAGCGAATGCGGGGGCAAATCTTTGTTAAGGGCGAGAGCGCGCGAATGCGGGGGCAAATGCTATTACGCAAGACGGGGGGCGAATGCGCACATGATATCAAACATTAATGTAGCTATTACGTAGTCTGAAACAGTAAAATCATTTTTATGTAGCGCGCATATAAGTTTCAAATTTTATGTAGCGCGAAAACAACATCGCTATGCGACGGCGGAAAAGGCATCGCTATTACGACGGGTCCCTCCAAACGTCGCAATGGAGACACCCCTGAACATTGTGTCGCGATTGCGATGTTTAGAGTCGTCTCAATAGCGAGCGCTTTAAGCCATGGTGTAGCAATTGCGACGTCTTCCTCTAAACGTCGCAATTGCGACACTTTTATAAGTGTCGGTATTGCGACACTTTTCTATAGACGTCGGTATAGCGACGGTTTCGGGCGGGATGGAAAAAATTTGGGAAAATTTCTGACATTTGGTCAAAAGTGTCCGAAACAAGTGTCGGAATTTCCTCCAAATGTAGTAGTGTGAGTATTTTAAAGGGTATCAACATGCAATCTTTGAGATGAAAAAACAATATAACCTCGAGAAGCAATCTTTCCAGTGGCATAAATAATGCACAGCCTAAGAAAGATGTCCCTAAGGCTGAGGTCAGAAAAAGATGCACCACCTCCTCCTCCTTATCAAAGAAAGCGAAAAATGTCCTTGTTTTGGTTTTGGAAGTGAAAATTTCTAAGATCAAAGTTTAGGTACCTTTTGGAAAATTATTAAGGTAAATGAATACGAAGTAAGATTGTAGAAAATGATGAATTCACAACTAGAAATTTCTTGATATCCTAAATGATAAAGAAGATCATCCCAACTACTTGGGTCCAAGACTAGAAGATGAGCAGAATGAGGAGGTGCCTCCTTTCTATGTTAACCTTTGCATTCATGACATGACATTGCATAATTCCATGTTGGATTTAGGGGCCTCTCACAATCTTATGCCCAAAGTAATCATGGAGAGGATGGGGTTAGAAATTACTAGACCATATAAGGATTTGTTTTCCTTTGATTCAAGGATTCCCGATTGCATTGGTTTTAATTAAAGATGTTGTTTTTGGTCTGTTTACAAGTCCATGCCAAGACAATGGTCATGGAAATTGTAAGTATGAGACATTCCACCAAAGTTTGGTATGCTAGTATCAAGGTCATGAAAATCAAAGGTACAGTATAGATGGACCTTGCCCATGCCACCATTCTGTTTTATTGAGCAAAGGAGACTTTATAGAGAAACAAGAATGGCTTACATGGTGGTAAAGTAAAGATAAACACTCATAACTTTCCAATTTATGCTTTTGATGCGAAATTGGATGCGCTATTCTTTTCAATGAGTTGAGCGATGAAGTGAAGATGAAAGAAGGCGAGAAAATCAACAATCTATAATTCGGCAAGCGGAAGATCGGCAAATCAATGAGAGGTGGAAGGTTGGTGTTTGTTGCACTTTGATGGATCAACGGGAAGAGAGGGCGGGAGCGAGGAGATTTGTGTCACAAGTCCAAATGATGAAAGTAAAGTTCTTTTCTTACAAACTAAATTTTGTGCACAAATAACATGGGCAGTACTGAATATTTGATTTTGGGCTTCTGAGTTTTGAAAAAGAATGGGTACTCAAAAGATTTATGTTTGTGGAATTTTTGAATTGGTCATTAAACTGATTGAAGGTGTGTATCAAACAAAGGATGTGAGAATGAAAGCATACATAAATTTAGCTATGGACATGTTGGAAAATTTCCAAAATATTCATTCATTTTTGGAAATTGAGATCAAAAATCCATTGAGCTCCTTGGTGTCTCTATGATCTTTTCATCATTCCCATACATTTGAAAAATATGAGGTTGAGGTTCACCATAGACCAACTATCACACGATAACATTATCCATTGGAAAGTATTTGAGGATGATCAATGACTAAAGAAATTTATTGAGTTGAAAGAAGAGTTTAAAAATATAAAGTAGATTAGAAAAACATGCTTGTTGAATCTAAGAGGAAATTATGAAGTGTTACGGCTGAAGAATAACTCTGTACCTAAAGGCCTCATACCCCTTGAGAAAGCTTTGATCGAATGATGTGTTTAAATATCCTAGGATACAAGTGATGATGAAGGTGGAGACATTTTAACCTTGGTACAATATCTTTGCAAAAATGATTAAACTTTCAAAAAACGTTTCACTTTGGTTGATATGAAGTACAAATATATTGAGATGATGAAAAGTTTTATAGATGTTTTGCTTGGATTTATGCTGATTTGAAGAAGTATGATCCTACTATCATTCGACATACCATTCCCATTAAAAAAAAATGAAAGAAACCTTTCCAAGCATAAGTTGAGGAGGATTAATCGACTTCTCATGCCTGCGATTGAGAAGGAAATCAAGAACTCTTTGATTCCAAAATCATTGTTCCAATCAGATTATCAAAGTGGCTTGCAACCTTGGTTCTAAAGTAAGAAAAAAGAGTGGAGAATGGAATATGCATTGACTTGAAACTTGAACAAAGCCTCTGCGAAGGACAACTACCCTCTCCCAAAGATGGACCAAATTTTAACGAGAACATTGTTGGTTCCCAAAGGATGTCTATGCTTGATGGTTTTCGGAGTTACAATCGAATGCTTGTGCATCCGGATGATTAGGAAAAAACAACCTTTACCACACCATGGGGCACATTCATGTATGTCAAAAGAGAAAATTCCCCTTTGGTCGATGAATGCGGGGAGATACCTTTCATAGGGAAATGGACGTTTCTTTTTAGAAGAACAGATGGTGGTTGTCTATTTTAGATGACACTGTGATCTTCTCAAGGAGGGAAGAAAATCACTTGAAGCACCTAGAAATAATTTTGTTGAAGTGTAGAATATTTGGCATTTCTCTCAATCCCACTAAAAGAATTTTTTGCCTTAACTTTAGGTAAATTAATTGGACACATTATTTCTAAAGATGGGATTAAGATTGATCCAAACGGGGTCAATGCAATTCGAAGTTGGATTTTCCTAGAATAAGAAAAGGAGATTAGGTCTTTTCTTGGAAAGACACGTTTTGTAAGGAGAGTTTATTCTAACTACTTTGAATTGTAAAGGACATAACAAGGATGCTGAAGGAGATAATATCAGATGAATGACATGTTGGAGAGATAAAAGACATACTGTAGACACCATTATTGATTAGCCCGGATTTCTCAAAAGAATCTCTGGTTTTACAGCTGCATCGAAAATACAATTCTTTGAGTTTTGTTAGAAAGGACATCAGTTCTTGACCATTCAGTTTTTAATGCTGACATTTCTTAACTCAAAGCTGAAGTACAACATCTTATAGAAGCAAGCTTATGCCTTGGTTAAGGGCATCAAAATTTCATAATTTACATTATGCATTATGTATAATATAAACTTTTGTTCCTAATGCTATTGTGAAAGACATCTTAACTCATTTGATCTGATGGTAAGGGAAATGGATTGCTAACTTGATGGAATATGACATAGATATCAAGCCAACAAAATTAGTCGAAAATTTCTATGCACAGCTGATGGCACAATCAAACCTTGAAGTTTGTCTTAACATGAATTTAATTGCGAAATTTCAAAATTTGGATGAAGGAAGAAAGTAGAGCCCCCATTGAAGAAAAGTACATCTTTTAGTGCTCTGAGTTATAATTTTGTATTACATCATCATAGAGCACACATTGAGAAGTGACAAAGTCTAAGGCAAGATTTGTGAAGTTAAAATGCTGAGGTATTGCATCATTAGAGAAAAATCTGTATTGGAAGGACAACGTGTTATATTGTTAATTGTTTCTTTGGAAGAGGAGGATGATAAAATGATTGAGGTTTACAAAGGAGATTGTGGAGGTTAGCATTGTTGGGGGAAGGCTACACAACAAACAAGATTCTCGAGCAGAGGTATTATTGGCCTACAATGTTTAAATATGTCTACAAAAATATTCTTTGCCATGAATGCCAAATCTTTGATAGTGAGCTTATACATTTACCCTTGATGCCTATTTATGTTGAGGCACCATTTCGGCGGGGAGCTGGGATGTATTAGTGAGATTCATCCATCATCATTAGGTCAACATGGTTGGATTAAGAGCAACAAGCGACTATTTCTGCATTAGTTGAAGCAATCCCAACTAGGCAAGCAAATGATTTTATTTGTCATTTCATTTTGAAAATAATATATTGCATAAGATTTGGTTGTCCTATGAAGATCATCAACGATAATGCTCGGGAGCATTTAAGTCTAGGGCGATTAGTTTTGTCATCAATATGATATTAATCTTGGGAATTCTACTGCATATTATCCACAAAGGAATGGTCTTGCTAAATCTTCTAATAAGAGCATTGTGAGGATTATAAAGAAGGTATTGCAGGAAAATAAGAAGTCATGGCATTTGAAGTGAAGTATGCTCTATGGGTTGATAGAGTGTGCACAAAAGAGGTCGGTGGAACTTCACCTTATGAGATGGTATATGGAGCTAAAGCCATCACCACTCATCCTTAGGAGTACTTTGTCATGAAGCTGCTACAAGGATTGGAGAAGGCAAATGAAATTCGGAAGAAGGATCATTCAGGCGATAGATTTGCGAAGAAGGAGGAAGTCTATAGCGGTAATCAACAATCTCAAAATAGAATCAAAGACATTTGAAAAAGAAGGTCAGAAGAAGAAAATTTTCAAATCCAAGATGTTGTTTTGAAATTAGAGCCCGGGATTGAAGAGAAGGGGAAAATGGTAAGCTTGAGAACATTTGGAAAGGTCATTCAAAGTATTTGCATTCCATGGGAACAAAACTTACATTCTACGGAATATGGATGGACAACCATGTGTTGGAGAAAGTTTCAGACAGCAGGTTTTTAAGCACTACTCTTATTAAAATATGTTGATCATTCATTCCATTGTATATATTCCTTTTTATGTGTTTTTAAGCACACAATAATGACATGAATAATTAAAGCTTGAGCCCAAAGTGAAGGCCATTAGATTTTGAAGAAAAAAATCTTAGCTGAGTTTCAAAGTTTTTGTTTTTCAAGAAGATGGATAGCAACACTAGAACTCACGGTTCTTTGGTGTTTTGCTTTGTTTTGTCAAGTGGGTATTGTTATCACCCAAAAAAATTAAGCATATTTTGACAAGGTCAAATAGGTATGAAAAATTGGGTTGTAGGATTCATTTTTTTTTTTATATGCTTGGTGAGATATAAATTTTTTCTTGTTTAAGTTTACCTAAGGTCTAAACCCGTCCCATTTTCAAACTCCCTCATGTCCCATCCTCATCATTTCTTATTGATTTCAATTTCAGAGGACATTTTTACCAAAAATGTCATTTTAGCCAAGAAACCACGAGTTTGTAGCGAAATACAACATGATGTATACTAAGTAGCTATTTAGTTTCGTAAGTAGAAAACGATCCAAATTACACTAGATACGCTATGAAAGTACGGTTTCTTGTTTAATCATGTCACATTAGGCTGACAGGTGTCGAAAAATAATTGGGAATGGGTAAGCTAGATGTCGTTCGAGTCATGCGGGGATAAAACCAGGTGCATGAGTCGGTCGAAGTCATCATGATCGGTTTAAGTATGTGGGTCATCATTGGGTCATGCGAAGACATAAAAACTTCAAAATATTCTTTAATTAGTCATTTTCATTTTTTCATTCCTTCTTTGCATGATATCTAGCTACGGAGAGCTATTGCATTAAGCCAAAAGCTTTGGTTGGTGTTTTCAAAGGTTTACATTGAGCATCATCAAGCGAGAGTTTGCAAATCATCAAGTGAGTACACCAAATTATCAAGCAGAGTTGTGAAGACAGCAAAGCCATGGCAAAAATAAGAACAACGAGGTGGCCAATGCAGAGATATATGAACCATGAGAGATGAATTTGATCAATGAAGACCCAACAGCAGTGGAAGCCTTCGAAGGACGGGTTGCCTACGGTTTGTGAGAAATTGCAAGGCTATCATACACGAGGTTTCTAAAGAGTTTGCTGAATTTTAGTGGAACAACCACCAAAGTGGGAATTCTCAATCTCTGTCCATCACACCGAGAGGACATTGCCAGGCCCTTTGAGGATCCCCGAGAAGACGAAAGAGAACATGGATTAGTGCAAAGAATTTATGAGCTTTGCTTGTGAACATCTTTAAAATGGATCTCACCAATGCTATTCGAAAATTTGCATAAAGGAAAACTATTCAAAATTGCTCATCATCTAAATGTACTTTACTTGTGAAGGGAGATACCACAAAGTCTACTCATATCATTTCAAGGACATACACACTTTCTTGTTGGTTTCCCCTTGATCTTCCTTTCCTTCATAAGTTGTCAAGAGCAGATAAAGGTCAAGCAAAGTACGAAGGGAAGTGATACTTCATTATTTCATCATGGTTTAATGAAGTTGTTGGTTTTAGATAGACTTTAGAGGTTAAATGACTGGTCCTCATTGTTGTTTCAGTATGGTTTGAGTTGGATGCTCTTACTCCTTGAGAACTCTAAACCTAGGAGAATTCTGTCTGCATTAGGAGTAGAACATGGTGAACCATTGGTGGTAGAACCAAGTGAACACTGCAAGAGTAAGACAAGTGAAAAAATTATGATGGAGACGAGAGAAATTGCGGAGTTTTGACACTGCTGTTGCCCCACAGCGGTGGTGTCAGAGCACACAAAACAAAAACAAGATGTTAGTAAACAAGGAACAAGGATGACAAGAAGCCAAATAGTGGCTTTGGGAAGATGAAGCGATGACTAGAGGCGGGATATGAAGATATTTTACATGCCATTGACATAGAAAAACTCCTATAGTCAAGGCTAAGGACATTGAGGAAGGTGGACATAAATTAAAAAAGGCTAAATACGCAAAGAAATTGGAATTTGAGGATAAGATGCGGGGTTTGTATTTCAATCAAGAAAGAATGTGAGCATGCTAGGAAACTATTAGGAAACAATAAAGGTTCCGCCACCTACGACATAACTCGGCCACCACGGAAGTTATTGACCTTTCATCACACAGCCCAAAAAGATACGATCAACAAATCAAAGAAAGGAGAAGAAGATGCAATGGAGAAAAATGAACCTGAACTCCTTGAAGAACAATTGAAATTAACCAATCATGAAATTGTTGTTGTGAAAAAGAAGCAAAGAAACACGGTGTAGACTGGATTATCGGTTGAAAAGATGAAGGCAATTTGGGAAGAGCGAGGTTGACAACATTTCCAAGACTTTGGATATTAAACAACTTGTCAAATGGACATTTGGAATTGAGGAAAAGAAGCCACATATGTCGGGGAAGATGAACACACATTTAGAAAACGGCAATAGAAAATTTGAAAGATCAGGTTAAGGACCTAGGAGCATTTGAACTAATTCATGAAGAGTTAGAGAAAAAAAGGCCTTAAGATGACAGAGTTGAAGGATAAATATCTCAACCAGTAAATGAGAAGAAATGCCTCAAGGATCATAAAGTGAGATAATTTATGTTTTTAGAGCTAATGATATGTTAAAAAAAGGTTTTGGAACTTAGAGGGTTCATTTTTCAAATTGCCTGAAAATACGGAATTTCGGCCCACTTTTAGGTTTCGTAGCGTGCTTGAGCTTGAAGGACAACAAAACCTTTATGAAACTATTGTGGTTATTCTTTTCCTTTTTGAACAAGTTTTGGGGGTAATCATAAGGTGAAATTTGTGTGGGAGGTGTGTATAAGGATGATGAAGACCATGCAAAGAAAATAGCGTAAAAAATATTGAGGGGTGGTGCATTTCACAGTACCTCTGGCCCTTGCTTATACCGTAGCATCATGTGGAGCACTCGTGGTTTTTAATTTATGAAAAACTATGTATTATCCAAGTGTTAGAGAATTTTTGAGATTCAACAAGATGATGAGCTTAGTGAAAGAAGTCGCCTTCGATAAGTGGAGCCCGCGAACTATTTTTGGCGCAAGTCTATTTTTAGACATGGTGATCATATTTGAAGTTAGGGTGCTATTTGTGGATGGTTGGTCATGTTGAGCCTCGAATTTGTGCTTTCCTTCCTCATTTTACCTCATTTTTTCCCATCCCATTTCCATTTCGCCAATTGATGGGCAGAATGATTAAATTACTTCTAGAATAGTTTACATAAGCGGCTTGTTGAATTTGTGATTGTTGCCATTGTTAAGCATTTGACCCGAACTAGTGAGTCAGGCATTACGTAGCCCCAACCGAGCGATTACGCAGCTACCTTTATGTTTGAGCATGTTCCGAGTGGCCTCTTGGCTTGCTTGTATAAGGCATGATCCACGTCGTGCACATGGTGTGTTGCTCGTCATGGAAGAGGAAGTGATGCAATGTGCAGGGACTGTCTGCGTGGGACCACATTTTGTGAAGAAGACTCCTACTAGGGCCCCATTACGGTCAGGTGTCTTCTCTTTTACGCAGCCATAGCAAAAGACTCTAAAGGTGATTTGGATTAGGAAGACATCATTCCTAAATTATTGTAATTATTGTTACTTGCATTTGCTAAAACTCTTGAATACTAGGCAGAGCTTAGTTAGAAATTTTGTGTGGATTTTCTTTGCCCCTAGTTTTGGTGTAAAACTCTGTGTTAGTACTTTAAGACACGAGCATTATGTTCGGACTATTGCATTGTTAATAGAACGGACAAAATTATCTTGCAGAGGCGTGATTTAATTGTGAAGTCGAATGCGTCAAGTGGTATAGGGCCCACACTTGTGACAGTTCCTTGGCAGGGCTTAGATAAGTTTTCCCTAAATTTGTCTTTACATTTTTTGCATATTGAATTGAACGGATTCTTGTGTTTATATACGTAGTCGTATTCGTTCAGTTCTTCCATGAAGACATTCTTCCAACGGATCGGAATGATGAATGATTGTGAACATTTATGGTATTGTTCAAGATATGATTAAATTTGTATTGTTTTAGCTAGCTACGCCTTTATAATTCGTTCAGTTCTTCCTGAGAAGACACTTTGCCAATGTCATTAGACGATGAATGTTTAATGACTAGTGCTTGTAGGATAGGATTTGTATTTGTTTTAGCTAAGCTACGCAGCGCGGCCATAATTCGTTCAGTCCTTCCACAGAAGACACTTTGCCAATAAATCAAAACGATGAATGTTTAATGACCTTAGCAGTGCGTAGGATAGGATTATTATTTGTTTTAGCTAAACTCATGGCAGCCATAATTCGTTCCGGTCCTTCCACGAAGACACTTTGCCAATAAATCAAAGCGATGAATGTTTTACAACGGCTTCATAGTGCGTAGGATAGGAGTTGTATTTATTTTTAACTAGAAATTGTAGTTGTATTCATCATGGTTCTTAAAAGAAGACATTCTTCCAATAAATCTTAACAATGAATGATGAATAGTTATAGTGTCATAGGAATTGGTTGTAGTTTTTAGTCTTCACTATCATAGTTGCACTTGTCCTAACCACTCTTCCACAGAAGAAATTCTTCCAAGACATCTTTAAGAAGTTCAAGATATGTTGTGATGTGACAACTTAGTTTCAATTGCTTTCGAGTTCATTTTGCTTTCAATTGCATACAAGTCCCACGGTGGTGTGTATTTTCACCCTCTTCCCGGAAAGAGACTTCTTAAATATCTCTCATTGATGAACAGTAGATTGTGTAACTTCATAGGATGGTCAGCATGTTAATTAAAATGCCTCGGAGTTTCATTTTGCATTTAATTCATGTCTGACTACTTTAATTTCAAAGTTTGATGATGACTTATGGTTTAACATTGTTCTGTAGTTTTGAAGCATATAGGCATACCATGTTTAAACCAATTCATTGCATTCACTTTCTATTAAATCTTGTACATACTTTTACCTGAGTAGATCATTTTAGTTAATAGGATTCTTAAAAACGTATTACGTATTCCACAAATATCTTTTGTACAGCTTATCATTGATCCACTGCTTTAAAATATTCATTTGAGAATAAAATATCTCTTAAATTCCTCACTATAAAAAAACTTGCCTCAGCATGGGCTGCAGAAAAGAAACCAATAACTCTTGAAGAATAGACTCGACCTTCAATTGAAATTAGAGAATATAACTAGAAATTAGTCATGAATAGATGAGTTTGGGATAGAATGTTGCATCATGATTAATTATGTGATTGTCTAGTTAGAAATTTGCATATTTTGGTGACAATTTCCTCCAGTCTAGTTTGTGTCATTTGTTTAAAAGTCATCATCAAGCTCTTGTTTCTATTCGATTATAGTTTAGATGTTGTTTCGGTGTTTTTTGATTGCATTTTTGAGTCCATACATTAGGCTCCATTGTGTTTTTGACTACCACTCTCTTTTCATTAATTTTCTAGGCATTTTCATTGTAAACATAAAACTTCAAAGACCAAAAACATCATAAATCAACATAAAGACCCCAAAACATCACAAAACACTACATACAAACATTGGAAACAAGCACCTAGGTACATATGGTACATTTCACTTCGGTTTACAAATCTGGTTGACAATTAAATGAACCTGAGTTTAGGAGACTAGATTGAGGCCCAACATTTGTTGCTTCGTTCTTGAGGTCAGTGGCTTCAGTGTGCTGTTTCTTACGCATCCAAAAACAATTTTATGCGTAGGGAGAGAAGATTCAAGGGGAAGATTTATAGCGGCGGAGGCGGTTGGTTCTAGAACACCACTTGTTTCATCTAGATCTAGAACTAGTACACCTTCAACTCAAACCTATCTTCCATCCTTTACTGATCCTGGACTTCTAGAAGATCTAAGGTCACCTGTTCCATTAGAGAAACCTTCCACTTCATTCAACGGGCATGCCATGAAAAGGATCCAAAAACTTTTGTTGAGGACACAAACCTTTCTACTTCCACGGGGGGGAGTCAACCATGGCGGAAAGAAGGAGGAGGAGGAGTTGTTAATGGAGAACACATTGTTTGGAGGTAGAGGTAGAGGAGTGGGGAGAAGGAGGAAGGAGAAGGAGGTAGAGAGGTGCGAGAAGGGAGGAAGAGGTAGAATAGGAAGCTCTTTTGGGTTCCCTATATTTGATGAAGAAACCAATACAACCATGAAAAACATTTCACCTTCTGTCCTTCTGAACTTCTATGGACTTAAAACTGAGGATCCTGAAACTTTCTTATTTGAATTTGAAGTACTGTGTAGGACTTATGACTACCTTCAAGATGCCCAAAAATTGAAATTATTTCCTTCAACTCTGAAAGGAGCAGCATTGAAGTGGTTTATGAGTTTAAACAGTAGTTCTATTAGAACATGGGAAGACATGAGACAAGCATTTCTAGAGAGATACTTGGATTATTGTATGCCAGTTAATCATAAGGAAGAAGTGTTCAAGATGTTACAAAAAGAAGATGAAAACTTAGAAGATTTGTTGGAAAGATTTAAATACAACATAAAAGGGCACAAATGGAAAACCTAGATCAAGACACTTTAAAAGCTCTTTTGTTGAAAACAATTAGGGATGAATGGTTGGATATCCTTAACATGATGGGAAAAGGGGATATATCACAACTCACATTACCTGAAATATCTGAGTTATGTATTAACCTTTCAAGAGGGAAATCTAAAATTGTCAAAGGTCCAAGAGATCCTGCTCTTGCAAGGGCAAGTAAGTCTGCTTCTGGGACAGTAAGTAGATCAGAAATAGGTCACATGCTTGATGATTTTAAATCTGACATCTTAGGGAGTCTTAGTGAACAAATAGACACCCTCAAGATACAAAACAAGCAAAAGGCTGAATCTGATGCCTTGGCAATCTTTTGTCCCAAATGTAGAAGGAAACATGCCTTGAGAGAGTGTCCTCTAGATGTAAAAGTTGTAGAAACCTGTGCTATTTGTGCTGAGAAACATGAGACCAAGAGTTGCCCTTCTCTTCCTGGTCTCAAGGCTGTTTTTCAGGAAGAAACTCCTACAAATTCCACAGAATCTCTTAACTTTGTATCTAGAAGACCTTGGCAGGGATCTCAGACACAAGGATTTCATGATCAAATGTATAATCAACCTCCACCTTGGAATTCTTGGCAGCAACCTTGGCCCCAATTTCAAAATCAATCTCAAGCTTGGGCACAAGGATCACAAGGTTCCTATGGAAGATACTCTCCATATTATCAGTATCCACCATCCTATCCACCATATCCACAAAATTTTCCTCAAAATCTTCAACAAAATTTTCAACAAAATTCCCAACAACATCATCTGAACCAACCTCATCAAAATCAACCACTTCCATTACCATTCCCTCAAAAATCCAATCAATTACCAGCTCAGCCCATACCAAACCCCAATAATAAGAATCCTCAGAATACATACATGATAGAAGGACAACAATTTCCAACTTATTTAATTACCCCTCTAGACCTTAGTGATGTTCAACTTAGGTCTGAAAGAATACTTGAGAAGAGGAAACCTTCTGTGATCATACAAGAACAAGATGATTCTGAGGAAGACTCCCTACGGGTTAATAAAAGTCTTGAGGAAGAAACATCCTTTCAAGGCCGAAACATTGAAAAACTGAAACAAAAAGATCCAATAAGCCCAACTCCAGTATTAGAGCAACCATTCACATCTACTTCTATACCTCCCTTTCCGGAAAGATTACAAATTGACAAAGGTGTAGAAAAACAAATAATGGTGCCTAATTATGATCTCTTGGATGAATTGAGAAATGTTTGCATTAAAATTCCATTATTGCAAGCCATCAAGGAAATCCCAATTTTAGCCAAAACAATAAAGGAGTTGAGTATGAAGGCAACAAAGAAAAGAATAAGAGAAACCAAGAAAATTCAACTGGTAGGACAAATAGCAGACATTATGATGGGTAAGACTACTATTCCAAAGTACCTTGACCCAGGAAATCCAGTTGTCAAAATTCACATCAATGGAATTGAAATTCAAAACACACTCATTGACTTAGGAGCAGCAATAAATATCATGAGTAGACAAATCATGGACAAACCGAAACTTCCTAATCTTCTCTTTACACCCACACTATTACAACTAGCAGATAGATCTGTGATCAGACCAGATGGGGTAATAGAAGACATTCCAGTGTCCCTAGACTCTTGGGAGTACCCTGTGGATTTCATGATCCTTACACCCAAGAATAATCTAGGAGGCCATCCTGTTATACTAAGAAGACCTTGGTTAGCTACAGCTGATGCTTTTATTAGTTGTAGGTCCGGTGATATGTATATTTCTGATGGAAGTTCAACAAAGAAATTTACTTTATATCCTCCAGCTAGGACAATTATAGATCTAGATGACACTCAATGGATAGAGGATGAAGAATATTTGCAACCACTCTTCACAATTTCAGAAATTAGTGAAGATAATCAAATTCTGAATACTCTAGAAAATTTTGAATCTTCTCCAGAACACAAAAAAGAATCATTTCAAGAGAAATCCAATATTGAGTTCTTGTCATCTAGACAGATGTCTCTTCATTCTATGGACAAATTTGGCAGTTCTACAAGTGAAATTTTTCCAGGTAAAACCTTGAACATAAACAAAAATCTGGAAAAATCTCAACAAGAAGAACTAGTCAAAGTATTACAGAGACATTCTTTTGCATATGCATGGGAATACACTGACATGAAAGGGATAAGTCCCAAGACTTGTACTCATCACATCTATATAGAGGCAAATTGCAAACCAATTAGACAACCTCAAAGACAGATGAATCCAAATCTTAGGGAAATTGTCAAGGAAGAACTACAAAAATTGTTAAATGTTAACTTCATTTATCCTATTTCAGATAGTCGGTGGGTTTCCCCTTTAGTAATTGTACCTAAGAAAAATGGAAAATGGAGGGTGTGTGTTGACTACCGAGAACTGAATAAAGCTACTCTTAAAGACCATTTTCCCTTACCTTTCATAGATCAAGTATTAAATACATTAGCAGGTAAAAAGTACTTTTCATTCCTGGATGGATTTAGTGGTTACAATCAAATTCAAGTAGCACTTGAAGACCAAGATAAAACCACATTTACTTGTCCTTGGGGTACCTATTCCTACCGAGTATTTCCATTTGGATTGTGCAATGCACCTGCAACATTCCAAAGGGCAGTATTAGGAATTTTTTCTGATCTGATACATGACTGTGTAGAGGTGTACATGGATGATTTTACAGTTTATGGGGATACATTTGAAGAGGCTTTAGAAAACTTGGAAAAGTTCTTAAAAAGATGTCAAGAAGCAAACCTTTCTCTTAGTCATGAAAAATGTTTTATGATGTTCACTGAAGGTATTGTTTTAGGGCACCACATTTCAGGGGATGGGATTAGAGTTGATGAAGCGAAAGTTGAAGTTATTTCTAACCTATCCATTCCAAGTTGTCAAATAGATGTAAGAAGTTTTCTAGGATTTACGGGGTACTATCGGAGATTTATAGAAAACTTCACCAAAATAGCATCTCCTCTCTTCAAATTACTCACCAAAGATTGTGAATTTAAGTGGACTTATGATTGCCAGTTAGCTTTTGAAACCCTGAAAACCAAAATTTCTGAAGCACCTATATTAAGGGGACCTAACTGGAAGTTACCTTTTCATATCTCGACGGATGCTTCCGATACAGCTCTGGGAGCAGTATTGGGACAGAAAGATTTAATTCCCTATGCCATCTATTATATCAGTAAAAATTTGACTCCTGCAGAGTTAAACTATACTGTAACTGAAAAAGAGTTTTTAGTTGTTGTTCATGCCATTAACAAATTTAGACACTATATAACCGGCTATGAAACTTTTATTCACACTGATCATTCTGCCATTAGATATTTAATGAATAAATCAATCACTAATGGTAGAGTTATAATATGGTTGTTATTATTGCAAGAATTCAACATTACTATTCTAGATAGGCCTGGAAAACAAAACACTGTGGCTGATTTCCTGTCTAGAATTCAAAATATCAAAGATGACACTCCGGTTGAAGATCAATTTCCTGATGAATATATTTTTGCAATCTCTACTCAAACTCCATGGTTTGCTAATATTGCCAATTATTTAGTTTCAGGAAAATTTCCTCCAATTATGAATGCAAGGGATAAAAGAAAAATCATTAATGATAGTGCAAGATATTCATGGGTCGCTAATGAGTTGTACAAGACGGGTCCAGATTTGATTATTAGAAGGTGTGTTCGTGAAGATGAGATGCCTGAAATTCTCAAGGCATGTCATGATGAACCTTGTGGCGGACACTTTGCAGATAAGAGGACAGCCTATAAGATCCTTAATTTAGGATATTATTGGCCATCTTTGTTTAAAGATTCAAGGGAATATGTCAAAAGGTGTGACGGTTGCCAAAGGGTAGGGAAACCTTCTCCTTCAGGTGAGATGCCATTACAACCTCAGGTACACATTGAACCTTTTGAAAAATGGGCCTTGGATTTTGTAGGACCTATTAGTCCTCCATCAAGACAAAAGAAATACATATTAGTTTGCATTGATTATGTTACTAAGTGGGTAGAAGCTAAACCATTACTTGTTGCTAATGAATCATCTGTAGTTACTTTTCTTTTTGAGGATATTTTTACTCGTTTTGGTGTCCCAAGGGAAATTGTTACAGATCAAGGAGCTCAATTTACATCAAGGCTAGTGGAGCAAATGATGGAGAAGTACAAAATCGGACATAGAACATCTACTCCTTATCATCCACAAGCAAATGGTCAAGTGGAATCCACTAATAAAGTCATTGAAGGAATCCTAACAAAGACTGTTCATCTACATAGAAGAGATTGGGTAGATAGGCTTCACGAAGCCTTGTGGGCCTATAGAACTACATGGAGAAACACAACAGGCCATACTCCTTATGAGCTTGTTTATGGAAAGCAAGTTTTGTTTCCCATAGAGTTCCAAATTCAAACATTCAAGATGGCAGTTCAGCTAGGACTTGATCTAACGGAGGCACAAAAGCATAGACTGGAACAAATTAATGAATTGGATGAGATCAGACAAGATGCAGTTCAGAAAACAAGTCTAGTCCAACAGCAAAGGGCTAGATGGCATGACAAGTATATCAAAGAGAAGAAATTTAAAGAGGGTGATTGGGCTCTCTTGTTTGATTCAAAATTCAAGGATTTTCAAGGGAAATTTCAGACACATTGGCTTAGGCCATATGAAATTGTTCGAATTTTTGATAATGGGGCAGTAAAAATCAGAACTATAGATGAAGAGGAGGTCACTTTTCTTGTGAATGGCCATAGATTGAAGCTATACCACAAGCCACTCTCAAGAGAAGAGTTTGTCAAGAAGTTCCAAGGAGACAATGATGTGAAGTTAATGAAGAAGAGTCTCTCTTCTTCATCAACTTGATTAAATTTTCTGAGGCATTTCTCTTTTGAAAAAAAATAAAAAAATAAAAAAAATAATAATAATAATAATAAAAAAATAATAATAAAAAATAAAGGTATAAACATGAAAACCAATCACTGATTGGCATGTTTATACAGAAAAGATAGGGTGAAAATCAGAGTTTCTCTGACACTGTAACTTTTCCCATTTTTGTTCCTAAGCAGTTGTTGTAAAAATCATAAGTTCAGTACCATAGTACTTATGATTCATTTCATCTCATTCCATTCACTATCCATCCATACTTCATCTCATCCATCATTCACATCTCACTCCATTTCATTTCATACATTTCACTCCATTCCATTTCATTCATTTCACTCCATCTTCCATTCACTTCATTTTCATGTCAAAACATAGAATTTGACATCTTGCTGCAAGTGAATAAAAATATGCCATGAATTGCAGTACAGCCCTTACGTTCCTTCATTCCATGAACTGAATCCATTCTTATTTCATTATCCACTTCATAATCCATCATCCATTTCATCCATTTTCATAAACATTTCACCCATCTCCCAGAAACATTTCATTTTCATAATAAAAGTGTTCTACAGGGACATTCTGCAGCTCAGTGTACATTCTGTAGCTGATCGGCCTTTCTGCAGCCCGATAGTTTTTTTTTCACAGCTACAAGTCCTGAAGGCATCAACCAACAGACATCAGAGTTACAACAAAGTAATTCAGTGAATTCATGAATCAAAGACATCAAGAAAATTGTGAAAGATTCCTCCAAAGATGAGCAGAGAAGACAAAGGCTACACAAACATCAAGGGCAGAGGTAACAAATTTAAATTACGATGGCAATTCATGAAAATTTAGCATAGTTTAGTTGTGAAATTATTCAAAGAGTTGTTTTAATTATTTTATTGATCAAACACCAAACAAAACCCTCTATAGACTTTGTATTAAAACTTCCAATTCAAATTTTCTATCCAATAGCATTTGAGCGGTGGAACTGCCAAATCATTTGAAATTCCCACGACTCTTAACCAAGTTCTTTAATGATGAAGATTTTTCCTGCCGTCGTAAATCCTCCGCTGTCTCCTCAAATCATTAATGCAATCCTCCACCTCACTTCACCACTCTATGCCGTGACCATTTGCCATAACATCATTCCGTAGCCAGTATTACATTCCGAAGGCAGAAGCATTATTATCATCAGGGGCAGAACAGAAGAGGTACATTGCAAGCATAACGGTGTGAGAACTTACTGAACAGAGAGCATATCACTGAGAACAAAGTTCGGAGCATTGCACTGTCAACACAGAATTGTGGCCGTGAAGAGTTTAAAGCCTGTTGCTACCAGAAGACAGAGGTGCTAAAATTGAAGACTTTGCTACCAAAGACAGAGGTATGGTAGTAATTGAAGTTTGAAGTCTGTTATTACCAAAGACGGAGGTATTGCACAAAAAGAAATTTGAAATCATCTACCACTGTCTATCAGAGACACATTAGCCCGAAAATTGAAATTGCTTCCATATCATTCCAAGGTTCAACAGAAGTACATCAGTCCGAGGATTCGAAGGCATTTTTTTTCAAACAGAGGCATACAAACCAGAGATTTTTAAGACTGTAGCTATTTCAAAGGTATGTTCTTCCAAAATTGAAGCCATTTTTTTTAGAGATTGAAGTCATTTTAATCCGAAAGTAAAAGCCATTGTTTTGTGGATAGAGAAGAGTGTTAATTGATAGTGAAAAATCATAAGTTTCATCGTAAGGATTGAACCTATAGGATCAAAATATTTAGAAGGTTATCCACAATGCAAGGAGATGCTACAACAAATAGGATGGCTCCAATTCTTGGAAAAGTTTAATGGTTGCCATAAGGAAGTCACCAAGACATTTGCTAGATCATTCCAAGGCACTGAGGTTGAAATAGGAGATGTTAAGTTTACTGTTAATGAAGCTTTTATAGCAGAGGGTACAGGATTATCCAGAGCTGGGGAAAGATGGTTTAAAAATAGGGAATTCCATAATGACTCATGGAAACAAATCTTAAAATCACCAAACATGGATGTTAGTGTGTTCAAGAAGGGAATTCCCAGTACAGCATTGAAGAGCAAATGGAGGAATATACTACTTCTTTTACAAAAATTTGTTACATGTGAGGGGAGATATGGGAAATTTTATGTCTACCATATGAGACTAATGTTGCATTTTCTAGGAGAAGATTTGAATTTACCATATTTCTTGTATCAAAGTCTGAAGAAAATGGCTTCTTGTGTTCAGAGAAGAGTTCAATTTTTGGAAACAACCCTGTATCATCATGGGTTAGTAAAAATTTTAGTTGAGCATCATCTATCCAAATCAAATGATACATGGGATGATTTCTTAATAAGAAATCATTTTGAGGAAGCAAAAGAACTATCACCTGAACCACAAGCCACAAAGAGAAGTAGGAGATGGAGGACTCCAATAGGTAAAATTGACAAACCGGTTCAAGAAAGCAGTGAAGAAGTCATTCTGGAGAAGTTGACTAGAATCAAGAGTCAACTCAAGGCAGAGAAGGAAATCAAGGAATCTGTTATGGAAAAAGGGGAGGGTTCCTCTCAACTTAGGAGAAGCCACGGATTAAAAGGAAAACTAAAGAAAACATCAATCAAACTAACAGGGGTAATCAATATTGAAGATGAAGAAACATCTATGGAAGAGTATGATGATGAAGATTTTTATGAAGGCACCCCTGAGATTGATCCTGCTCAACAGGAAATCTATGATTATGTGGAAACTCTAGAGAGAACACCTTCAGAAAGAGAAGAGAGAACCCCCAGTCCTCCACTAACTGAAATTGATATATTGAGGAGGGATAGGTATGAGTTGGAAGTGTTGAATAGACACATCAGAAATGAGAATGAAATTCTCAAAGATCAAATCAAGCTCAAGACTGACATGAACTCAACCTTATCCCTGCATATAGACAAAGTGGAGAGAACCAATGAAAAGATGAAGACAAAGAACAGAAAGTTGATTAGAGCACTCACAAACCTCAGGTTCAAACTTGTGATCAAGAAACCCAGAAGGCCTTTAGCATGTAGACAAAGGAAAAGAAGGGGATTAGATGTCCTTGCAGAAGCCTCAGAATTCATAGGATAATTTGCATGAGGACATGCAAAGAGACAGAAGTGGGGGTATGTTGAGCCTCAAATTTGTGCTTTCCTTCACCTCATTTTACCTCATTTTTCCCTTGTCCATTTCCATTTTAAACCCAATTGATCAATAAAAATAGTTAACATTACTTCTAGAATGGTTTACATAACTGACTTGTTGAATTTTGTGATTGTTGCCATTGTTAAGCATTTTGACCGGAACTAGCTGCAGAATGCAGGCATTCTGTAGCTAACCGGCGATTCTGCAGCTACCTTTATGTTTGAGCATGTTCCAGGTGGCCTCTTGAGGAAAAACGCATATGGGCATGATCCACGTCGTGCCTACATGGTGTGTTGCTCGTCATGGAAGAGGAAATGAAGTCTGTGTACGGTTATGCACGTGGGACCACATTTTGTGAAAGAAGACTCCTACTAGGACTGTTACAGTCCAGGTGTCTTTTCTCTTTTACGCAGCCACCTTAAAGACTCCTAAGATGATTTGGATTAGGAAGACATCATTCCTAAATTATTGTAATTATTGTTACTTGCATTTACTTTAAAAACTCTTGAATAGGCCGAGAGCTTAGATAGAAATTTTGTGTAGATTTGTTGCTAGATTTTGGTGTAAAACTCTGTGTTACGTCTTTTAAGACACAGAGCATTATGTTCAGACTATTGCATTGTTAATGGAGCAGACAAAATTATCTTGAAGGCGTGATTTAATTGTGAAGTCGAATGCCGTCAAGTGGTATAGGGCCCCTGCCCCTTGAACGGATTTCCTTAGCGTAAACTAGATAAGTTTTTCCTAGCTGTCTTTACATTTTGCATATTGAATTAGTAGTTGCTGTGTTTTATATACTGTGGTCGTATTCGTTCCAGTTCTTCCATAAGAAGACATTCTTCCAACAGATCAAAATGATGAATGATTGATGACTATGGTATTGTAAGATATCAGTTAGATTTGTATTTGTTTTAGCTAGCTACTGTAGCCATAATTCGTTCCAGTTCTTCCACAAGAAGACACTTTGCCAATAAATCAAAACGATGAATGTTTAATGACTATGGTACTGTAGGATAGGATTTGTATTTGTTTTAGCTAGCTATTGTAGCCATAATTCGTTCCAGTTCTTCCACAAGAAGACACTTTGCCAATAAATCAAAACGATGAATGTTTAATGACTATGGTACTGTAGGATAGGATTTGTATTTGTTTTAGCTAGCTACTGTAGCCATAATTCGTTCCAGTTCTTCCACAAGAAGACACTTTTCCAATAAATCAAAACGATGAATGTTTAATGACTATGAACCTGTAGGATATGAGTTGTATTTGTTTTTAACTAGAGACTGTAGTTGTATTCATCATAGTTCTTTCACAAGAAGACATTCTTCCAATAAATCTTAACAATGAATGATGAATAGCTATAGTGTCATAGGAATTAGTTGTAGTTTTTAGTCTTCACTATCATAGTTGCACTTGTCCTAACCACTCTTCCACAAGAAGAAATTCTTCCAAGACATCTTTAAGAAGTTCAAGATATGAATGTGATGTGACAACTTAGTTTCAATTGCTTTCAGTTCATTTGCTTTCAATTGCATACAAGTCCACAGTCAAAATTGTTCTACCTCTTCCACAAGAAGGAACTCTTCCAAAATATCTCTCATGATGAACAAACTGATTGTGTAACTTCATAGGATAGTGCATGTTAATTAGAATGCTCCGGAGTTTCATTTTGCATTTAATTCGTGTCCAGCTACTTCATTCCAAAGTTTGATGATGACTTATGGTTTAACATTGTTCTAGTTTTGAAGCATCTTAAGCTCATGTTTAAACCAATTCATTGCATTCATATCTCATAGTCACACTGTCACCCTTTGCACAGTAGATCATTTTAGTTAATAGGATTCTTAAAACAGCCTTCATTATTTACAAATATCTTTTTGTTCTGAAAACTATCAGTGATCCATAACTTTAAGAACAGAAGATAACATCATTACAAGGTCTGAAATATCTCTGCAAATTCCTCACTATAAACAGAGCTTTTCCTCAACAGAACTACCCTGAAAAGAAACCAATAACTCTTGAAGAATAGACTCTGACCTTCAGTTGAAATTGCAGAATATAACTAGAAATTAGTCATGAATAGATGAGTTTAGAATAGAATGTTGCATCATGATTAGTGTCTGATTGTCTAGTTAGGAAATTTGCATATTTTAGTGATCATTTCTCAAAGTCTAGTTTGTGTCATTTGTTTAAAAAGTCATCATCAAGCTCTTGTTTCTATTCAGTCATAGTTTAGATGTTGTTTCAGTGTTTTTGATTGCATTTGCCAGTCCATACATTAGGCTCAACTGTGTTTTTGACTACCACTCTCTTTTCATTAATTTTCTAGGCATTTTCATTGTAAACATAAAACTTAAAAAGACCAAAAACATCATAAATCAACATAAAAGACCAAAACATCACAAAACACTACATACAACGCATTAGGAAACAAGCACCTAGGTACATATGGTACATTTCACTTCAGCAGTTTACAAATCCTGGTTGACAATTAAATGAACTCAGTTTAGGAGACTAGATTGAGGCCCAACAGGTCAAGTTGGAAAAATAGATGAAATTCTATTTTTAGAAAATTGGGCGAAGTCTATTTATAGATCGTCGATCTAAAAATAGAAGTGTCGATTATTATTAGCTCTTAATAATAATACGAAAATAAACAACAAGTTATTATCTTGGAGCACTTAATTTCAGTGCATAGATTTGGAAAATCAGTGGGCTGAAGGAATTACACAATTCCTAGGGTTTACTGGTGGTTCATGCATGGAGGACTCAGTTAGAACTAAAGTGGAAAAGTTATGACAAAGTTGGAAGAGTAGTTCATGGATTTGTATTCAGTTTAACTCAGTTAGACTCAGTTGAGCTAGTTGTATCTAGTCTAACTGAATGATACACTAGTGAGAGTGGAGTGAATTAATTAGTTAATTAATTCAAAAATAATAATTCATTAATCAACTGAACAACACAATATTTAACTACAGTGCATGTCAGTTCCAGTGGAGACCCAGTGGAGAGATAGGTGAAAGGGCAAGATGGAATATCTGTTGTGACTATAGTGATGCATTGATTGCACCACACACACATTGGAGTTGCCAATAAGGATTGCGCAGTCAAGGAAAGGGTAATTCGAATTCATTTAGAGCTATTCTTCAACAGGGATTGTGCAGTGGAGGCGGGCTAGCAAGAGGGCAGAGATCGGTGCATGGATTTACAGATTTCTTCTATGTTAGTGTGTGGCGATTGATTGTACTGAGAGCTTGATGTACTAAGCTTTGTATGAGATTTTTACATGATATCCATGATACATAATATATGATAGTTGGGGTTTTCAGCTTTAGGCTTTCCCGTTAAACAACTGTGTTATGTACGATTGTTTTTATTTATGCTTCACATGTGTTGCAATTAATTTTCCGCAAAAGATTAACAGTGGAATGATTATGTATTTTGCAAGAAGTTAAATATTGTGAGATCAGGGGAATCTAGATGTATGCATGCTTAATGTATACTAATTTATACACGGTATCAGAGCAGTGTTAATTCTTGAAGTTTCCAATTGTGAAGAATTACTGAGTTTGTGCTGGTGGACAATTCGAATTTGCTACAGAAAATTCTTGGTGCAGATGTTGAGTATACATTGAAATGTCTTTCAATGGGTTGCGATTGGAGTTTTTCTTTGATGGGATCTTGAATTACATAGCCTGCAAGGATAGGATGGAGGCAGTGCTGGAGGATAATGGACTAAAGTAGTTCATCGATAGCGATGTTCCTAAGCCGGGATCTAGCGATGTTGCATTACTTGACGCATGGCAAAAGAAGATAGCAAAGACAAGAAGAATTCTATTGGAAGGTGTGAAGGACCATATTGTGTCCAGCCTTCACAGGAAAGCCACTCCATTTTTAATGTGGAAGGCTTTGACAAATTTGTTCCAAATCAGCAGCGACCAGAGGAAGTTGGCACTGAAAGACAAGCTCAGAAAATAAAAATGGAGAAGGGTAGTATTCCAAAATATCTCACGAAGTTTGTCCACTGTAGAGATGAAATGGGAAGTGTGGGGATTATTGTTGATGATGAAGACTTGGTGAGCTTGGCTCTCCTTGGGCTTCTGAAGATTTGGCATAGTTACAAAGACTCTGTCAATGGATGGGAGAAACTGTCGGGATGGGAGCGACTTTGGTCGGTTCTTGTGCAGGAGGAGATAAGGCGGGGTGCCAGGGATGGATCTTCATCGAAGAATGAAGATGAAGAGAATTGTGCTTTGGTTGCCAAAGCAAGGAATGGGAAGGGGAATAAATTTCCTTCAAAATCTGAAGCTATAGGCAAGAAGCAGGATTTGTCCAAGGTGAAGTGTTTTCACTCTCACGAACATGGGCATTTCGCCACTAATTGCCCACAGAAAAAGAAGAACAAGAAGGCTACTGGAGTTGCAGCTGGAGAGGCCTTAGCCTTGCAATTTGAACTTGATTTCTCTTTTATCACATGATTGGTTTCAAGATATATGGGATCAGTGTGGTATCTTGATAGTGGTGCATCTTTCCATATGACGGGAGACAAGGAGTTGTTTAGTGATTTGGAGGAGAAGGACCTCCAGATGCATATATAGATGGGCGAAGATGGTTGATACAGTGCGACCAACATTGGGACCATTACCTTTGAGAGGGAGTCTGGTAATCCATTCTTGTTGAAGGATGTTATGCATGTTCCAGGTCTAAAGAAGAACTTGGTCTCGGTCACAATGTTGGAAGACAAAGGTTATGATGTTGTTTTCAGTGAGGGAAAAGCCTTCCTTCGACATAAAACAACAGGTCAAACCAAGAAGATAGGGATTCGAGTTAAGAATCTCTACAAGATGGAGGTAGATGGCTGCGCTGCAATGGTGGGCAAAGCAGAAGAAGTGGTGAGCAGGGATGAGGGTGAATTATGGCACAGGAGATTGGGCCATCTTCACCATGGCGCCTTGAAGATTTTGCAGCAGATTTATACTGGACTTCCCAAGGGTACTCTTGTGTAGTCAGATCAGTGCAAGGGATGTACTGTGGGTAATTTTGTGAAGACCAACTTTCATGAGAAGGAGAACCTTACTTCGGTGATCCTGGAGAGAATTCACACAGACGTGTGTGGACCTTTCTCGGTTGCTTCAACATCAAAAAATAGGTATTATGTTATATTTGTTGATGACTATTCTCATAGATGCTGGATCTTATTCATGCAGAAGAAGAGAGAAACATTCTCAAAGTTATATGAGTTTAAAGCATTGGTGGAGAAGGAGTCGGGGAAGAAAGTGAAAGCTCTACGGAGCGATAATGGTGGTGAATACATCTCGGGTGAATTCAAAGACTTCTGTAGCAAAGAAGGAATTCGAAGAGATCTCATAGCACCTCATAACCCACAATAGAATGGGGTCGCGAAGAGGAAGAACACAATGATTGTGGGTGCTGCACGAGCGATGCTACATGACCAGGGCCTACTAATGCACTTGTGGGTGGAAGCATGCAACACTGCGGTTTATGTGCAAAATCGTTGTCCTCATAGAGTACTTGGCATGAGTAGACCTGAAGAAGCTTTTACTAGTAAGAAGCCTGATATTTCTCATTTGAATATTTTTGGCTCATTTGTTTACATTCATGTGACAAAGGACGCCATGAAGAAGTTGGAGCCGATTGCAAAAGTTGGGATATTTGTGGGGTACACATAAACACCCCATAATTATCGTGTGTATTTTCCAGATAGTCGGATGACTGTGGTGCGACGGGATATAAAATTCAATGAGGTGAAAGCCATGAAATTGTCGCTTGAGAGGGAGCTATACTTGCATGCAGAGGAGGAACTTCTTGTTCCCAAAGATGAGCCTCTAGATGTGGATCAACCACATGAGGAGATTCATGGAGTGGAGGAGTCCACTCATGCAGAACCAAACATCATACAAGGCAGAAAGTGGACCACAGAAGCTAAGAGACTGAAGCTTCATGTGGCACAAAATGTAGGAGTCCCTACATCACAACGCAAATAAAGACAGTCACCTGATCGATTTACTGAATACATAGCTCTGATGAGAAAGTGTATCATGACAGAGCCATCTTATTTTGAAGAAGCAGTGAAGGAGGCCACATGGGTAGATGCCATGGTGGAGGAGTATGACTCCATTGTCAAAAACAGTGCTTGGGAGATTGTTCCAAGGCTGGTGGGAAAATCAGTTGTAGGATCAAGATGGATCTACAAGGTAAAGCAAGCTGCTGATGGGAGCGTTGAGAAGTATAAGGCAAGGTTTGTTGCCCGGGGCTTCTCACAGATCAAGGGGATTGACTATGAAGAAACCTTTGCACCTGTCGCACAGTATTCTTCCATATGGACCATCCTTGCTCTCTCAACGTAGATGGGTTGGCACATTCATCAGATGGATGTGAAGACCGCGTTCCTTAATGGGATCATTGAGGAAGAGGTGTACATTGAGCAGCCTGAAGGATTTGAGACCTTTAGTAGCGAGTCACATGTGTGTAGGTTCAAAAGAGCGTTGTATGGGCTGAAACAAGAACCTCATGCTTGGCACACTCGGATCGATAGCTATTTCACTAGACTTGGCTTCACCAAGAGTGAGGTAGATGCAAACATGTACCAAATTGTGGTGGAGGGTAAGCTTTTAATAATTGTTCTTTATGTTGATGATTTAATACTAACGGGTGATGAGCAGTTGATACACTCATGAAAGGTAGATCTTGCAAAGGAGTTTGAGATGAAAGATTTGGGCCTCCTTCATTATTTCCTTGGATTGGAAATATGGCAGCGGGAAGGTGAACTGCTTGTGTGTCAAGGCAAGTATGCCCGGGAGATACTGGAGAAGTTTCACATGCAAGGCTGCAAGCCTATCGACACTCCTCTTCCAGGAAATTGGAGGAAAGAGGATGCTACATCAGCAGAGGTAGTGGATTCCACTGTTTATCGACAGTTGGTGGGTTCTCTCATGTATTTAGTTAATACAAGACATGACATATGCTATGCAGTGAACCAGCTTTCACAAGCGATGGTTAAGCCTACCAAGCTCTTTTGGAAGGTAGGCAAGCATGTCCCAAGATATCTCAGGGGCACATCTAAGTATGGTTTATGGTACAGACAGACGGATGAAGTGAAGTTGCATGGCTTCACAGATGCAGATTGGGCAGGCAACCCAATAGACAGAAAGAGCACATCAGGAGGGATTTTCAGTATCAGATCTACGAAAATTTCTTGGTACAACAAGAAACAAATATCCGTGGCACTCAGTTAAGCGGAAGCAAAATACATGGCAGCAAGTCAAGCTGCATGTGAGGCTATTTGGATGAGGAAGATCCTAGTTGGTTTGTTCGGTTCACATTTAGATCCTATAGTGATACATTGTGATAATCAAAGTTGCATTAAACTCTTGGTTAATCCTGTGTTTCATGATAGATCTAAACATATTGATATCTGATATCATCATATCAGAGATTGTTTGCAGTGGAAGATCATGTTGCTTCAGTACATTCCTACGGAGGATCAGGATGCAGATATTCTGACGAAGGCGCTCACCAGGAGCAAATTCGAATACCATAGAGGAAGGATCGGGGTGAAAGATAATCCCTATCTTGTTGAGAGGGAGTGTTGAGATTCAAAAATGTGATGAGTTTAGTGAAAAGGGTCGCCTTCACTAAGTGGGCCTGTAGGCTATTTTTGGCACAAGTCTATTTTTAGACTATGTCTATTTTTAGACATGGTGATCATATTTCAGAAGTTGCAGGATGCTATTTGTGGATGATTGGTTAAGTTGGAAAAATAGATGAAATTATATTTTTAGAATATTGGACGAAGTCTATTTATAGATCGTCGATCTAAAAATATAAGTGTCGATTATTATTAGCTCTTAATAATAATCCGACAATAAACAACAACTTATTCTCTTGGAGCACTTAATTTCAGTGCACAGATTTGAAAAATCAGTGGGCTGAAGGAATTACACAATTCCTAGGGTTTACTGGTGGTTCATGCATGGAGGAGTCAGTTAGAACTGAAGTGGAAAATTTATGACAGAGTTGGAAGAGTAGTTCATGGAGTTGTATTTAGTTTAACTCAGTTAGAATCAGTTGCGCTAGTTGTATCTAGTCTAACTGAATGATACACTAGTGACAGTGGACTGAATTAATTAGTTAATTAATTCACAAATAATAACTCATTAATCAACTGAACAATACAACAGTTAACTACGGTGCATGTCAGTTCCAGTGGAGACCCAGTGGAGAGGTAGGTGAAAGGGCAAGATGGACTATCTGTTGTGACTATATTGATGCATTGATTGCACCACACACACATTGGAGTTGCCAATGAGGATTGTGCAGTCAAGGAAATGGTAATTCAAATTCATTCAGAGCTATTCTTCAGCAGGGATTGCACAGTGGAGGTGGGCTAGCAGGAGGGCAAAGATTGGTGCATGGATTTGCAGATTTCTTCTATATTAGTGTGTGATGATTGATTGTATTGAAAGCTTGATGTACTAAGATTTGTATGAGATTGTTACATGATATCCATGATACATAATATATGATAGTTGGGGTTTTTAGCTTCAGGCTTTCTCATTAAAAAATTGTGTTATGTGCGATTGTTTTTATTTATGCTTCACATGTGTTTGCAATTAATTTTCCGAAAAATATTAACAGTGGAATGATTCTATATTTTGCAAGAATTTAAATATTGTGAGATCAGGGGAATCTAGATGTATCCATGCTTAATGAATACTAATTTCTACAAGGATCATGACAATAGTTATTCATGACTTAAAGACCACGAAATGAAGATAAATTAGCAGTCAAAGGTTTCGTGGAAGAAGAAGACCAGTTTGCCTAAAAAACAGGATTTTGTTTCCAGTTTTATAGGAGGTTAAATTAAGTGGTCATGTAGTGATGAATCCCATCATCCCAATTTGAAAATTTGAAATCATACTTGTCATTGCCTTGGAGGATAAGGTTGTTAAATGTAATAATGAGTAGTTTGAGTCCTATTAGGAAAAGGAATGTCAAGTAGGATAACTGTCATTTTGTCATTAACTAGATGTTTTATGGTTATGCAAGGTGTCATTAGGAAAAAATTCGATGAATCTAGCCAAGAGGTAGATCATCTCATGATGTAACAAGTGTATTAAAGGCCATAGAGTCGAATTTGTCAAGGGTTGGAGATTTTTTGGCAAAAATACAACTTTATGTAATTTGACTGTTTCAACAATACAAAGATTTGTTTCTTGACCAACTTGAGATTCTGATTGAGTTTTTAGTGCCTATCTATCTTATCTATATTTTTTGATGTGTCCCATTTGCAGTGGTTTTCATTTGTAATACTCAGAATTAATTCATGTAATGCTCTGACTTCCTTTATAGATCAATTGACTATGTATTTTCCTGTTTCATGTGTGTGTGTACTACTGCTAAAAACTCCTACCTTCCTCATCTTCCATGTCAAGTGAAATCACTACTGAATCACTAAAAGTATTGACTCCATAAGCCCAATATTTTCATATCAATATTATTTTCAACCTACAATCATCATAAGAAAATTGTTTTCCAAGTAGAGTTAGCCATCTAAATACATCTTTATTCAATATCATTAACCCTTTGAGAGAGCCCTCTCAGACTGAAGAGGCTAAGCTTCAGTCAAAATATTGGTTTGAAACAGTTACATGAGATTGTCTGATTAGTAGCCTATGAGGTGCAATTTTGTGATAACACAACTAATGGTTCTCTTCCCTTTAACTGCAATCTTAATCGGGCCTTCATTAGAACTGACATGCAACAACTATTTATAGTGAATTATTATTTATTTGATTTATCAATGCATGTTATTAAATCATATTTAGTTCATTGGACCTCTCACTAGCTCATCTAGAGCCCCTATTAATTATGAAATTCCCAAGAATTGATTACAAAATACATTCATGACGTCCTGATGACCTCATGCATGACCTGTGCAATTTTCTAATTATATAACTGATAGTTTTGTTCCCTTTAACTTCAATCTCAATTGGGCCTTCCTTATAACTGACATGAAAAAACTATTTATAGTGAATTATTAGTTATCTGATTGATCGCTATCTCATCCATCAGTTAGAACTAATTAAATTGATTTTAACTCAAATACACTAATTTAACTAATTACAACTCAAAATAAACTCAACGCTTCTAAAAGTAGGAGACACCCTACATGCCTCTAGTTTGACCCTCAACTTGAATTAACTAAGCTAACTAAGTCTTACTGACTTAGTTAACTCATAAAATATATCATGTAAAGTGGAATTATAATTTACTTCTAATTTAATTAATGGAAAATTAAACTAGAGTCCCTTTTGATGCGGTTTTCAATATTTCTCATTGCCAATTCCAACACTCCCTCTCAACAAGGAAGGAATTCGACTCTATCCTGATTTGGTACCTTTGAAATGTTCTACATGCAACGCTTATTTCTAGTGTTGTTGCTACTACAACTTATGAAACTGAAAAGAATCCAACTTGAAACAGTATCATGCATATGTCACCAAAGTCTATGACTTCTACTAGCTACTGCACTGTCTACTGAAAATTCTGCGCTGTTGGTGACTCTGCATTATGCCATGTACACTCTTACCAACTCTGCTTTGCCATCCCAATATCTTATTGATGCTAATCTCTGCATCTGTCACTTTGATATAAGATTGGATCAACCACCACTGATCCATCCTGTTATTGTGTAATGTGGGCTCCCATAGCAAGGTAATGATCCATGAGACAAAACATCTCAATGGACCTTGCCCAAAATTCTACACACTTGAGACTATTGCTTCACATCGCCCCACCTCTCACCTAGAGATATGGTTTCATGTGCTCCCTCTGCCCACTTCGCTTGAAATTCCCCCCTACTGGAGGTATCTTCTTGAGTGGATGTCTCTACTTAGCCTCCTCTCTGCTTCTCCAATTGTGGTTACTCCACAACTTTTTTAGGCTTCTTCTAAGGTTGCATGTTCAGAGGTAATTGATTCTCCCTCTCAACCACCAAGTATCTAACCTTTTTCTTTCTCCTCAAAGATTTGCATGCAACTTCAACCTTGAGATCATACATGTTATTGACGCGCACACCGATATGTTTCACTTGTCTCGTGGCAATGTGTCTAAGAAAAACCTTTCCTTTTCTAAATATCACATTATATCCACGGTCTTCCAATACCGCTATAGAAACAATATTGTTCTTTATTCCTGGAAAAACAAAACATTTGTAAGTCTGAGAGGGGATCCAGACTCCCTCTGAAAGGTAACTGTACCTATTTTGGTCGCGCTATACCTCCCATCTTATCCAAACTCTAAGTTCTACTTGAGGTCTTTCTCCTCCAGGTCACTAAAGAGATCTTTATTCCTCGTCATATGGAACGAGGCATCGATGTCGACATATCACATGCATCCAATTATAGTGTTGGCCATGCATGAAATGAGAGTGAAATCAAGTTCGAACTGTGAAGCTAAAGCTTCACCTGCTACTGCAACTACATGATCCTTCTTGCTTGCCTTCTCTAGAAATTTCGTGGCATAGTGCCCGTACTCGTGACAGTGAAAACACTTGATGTTAGACAAGTATTTATTCTTTCCCTATGTGCCTTGGGAATTATTTCCATTGGATTTATTTCCTTTTATTACTAATGAAAAATCTTCTTATTTGCCTTTGGAATAGGTCTCATCTTTCGTGTTCCGCATTATCTCTTCTTATACCAAGTCAAACCACAATCGCTCCCACTCTAGTAACTTCTCCCTCCCATTCACTGAATCCTGGTAGTTGTGCCATCTCTTCGAAAATCCTAGAAGTGTTAGGCTCACCAAATCATCCTAGGAAATTGTCACACCAATAATTCTAATCTCATCTCGACATTGAGTGAAATTCGTCAAGTATTTTGGTATTGTCTCCCCCTCCTCCATCTTGATATTTTTGAGCTTGTTCTTCAGTGCCAACTTCCTGTGGTCACTGATATTCTAAAACATACATGTTAAGGCATTCCACATAGCATAAGGATTTTCCTTTCCATTGAGGTTTTAGACAGTATGATCTTGAACTCTTTCTAACATAATCCTTCTCGCCTTTGGTACATTCTTCTTCCATGCATCAAGATTTTGAGCATTTGTTGTCGCTGGCTTGGGAATATCACTATCTATGAATTCCTTCAACCTTTTGTCCTCCAACATTGACTCCATCATGTCCTCCCATTCTATGTAATTAAAACTACCCTCAAGGGCATATTCGAGTCTCAATCCACAAAAAGACATCCTGATATGTTGTTGGTCCTGCAGAATAAATCTGCAAATTTGATTCACCTATTCAAAACAAACTCTGGTTCTTCTCTTATATAGTGATTCCTCCTTTGATACCATGTAGAAAATACACATAGATTCAAATGATATTGTAATATGCTAAAACAAAATACTTGAATCTATTCTACAAATTTGTGGAAACCAAATACGATCGCACAATCACATGAACAAGAAAGATAAAGAATCTCAATCACACAACACAAAGATGTATTTGGGGAAAGAAAAAACTAAAAACCCCTCTATATATATATTTAATTAATTCAATAATATGAAAGAATACAATGTTATTTACCTTCCTGAGAAGCATCTGCACTATCTTTTGTTGTCTCACTCCGATATTGGCAAGTTTGGTCCAATACTCAACCAATAACTTGCACCTCACTGACCAGCCTTGCTTACACATTCCTGAAGGAATTGAGCACCTATTAATTAGGAAATTCCCAAGAATTTATTGTGCAATACATCCAAGGCATCCTGATGACCTCATGCATGATAGTTCTAATTATACAACTGATAGTTCTCTCCCGTTTAACTCTAATCACAACTAGGCCTTCCTTATAACTGACACGCAACAACTATTTATAGAGAACCATCAGTTATCTAATTGATCACTGAATGTGAATTAAATGAGATTTAATTCACTGGACCTCTCACTAGCTCATCCATCAGTTAGAACTAGTTAAACCGATTTTAACTCAAATACACCGAGTTAACTAATTACAACTCAAAATAAACTCAACCAGGGCTCCTTAAAAGTAGGAGACACCCTACATGCCTCTAGTTTGACCCTCAACTCAAATAAAATAAGCTAACTAAGTCTTCATAACTTATTTAACTCATACAAGTTGTCATGTGATGTGGAATTACAATTAATTCTAATTTAATTAAGGGGAAGTTAAACTAGAATCCCTTTTGATGCCATTTTCAATATTCCTTGTTGCCAATTTCAACAGTGAGTGCATCAATGAGAATTTTGCTACTAGTAAGTGGTATTCTCCAAGTATGTGTTCTAAGAACTATTGATTATGACTCTTGAACATAAGCACCCTTAAAGTATTGTTCAAATGTTTGATTAAGTGCATGATATGAGTATGTGCCTATGAGATTGCATGAAGGAATGTTCTTGTTTTAAGAAAGTTGTACTAACACAATGTGCGCAGAGACAGTTAATATGCACATGAGTGCAAGTGGGTGTTGGTTGTAGCACTATGGCCATTTACCATGAGTTGATGGCATGCTATGTCATGATTGGTAAAAGGAGGATTTTAAATTGTAATGATGATAGTCTTGGTAAAAGGAAAATTTCAAATTAATAGCTATGATGGCTTGATTCTTGGAACATGTGACTTATATGTGTGAACAGTTGCAAGGAAACATGCTTGGTATTAGCATGACAAGGTAACAGTTGATTTTATTATATAAAATACAACAAGGTGAATATGACATCACATAGTAAGACTTAATTGCAATAAGGTAAAAAGGAAAAAGAAAGGAATTGGGTGAGAATTCCTTTGGATATGTTTGGAAACTGTTGTTCCAAATGAATGTGTTCTTTGCACGAATACAAGGGGTTATCTTAACCTTGACTTTGTATGGAATTATGTGAATATGTGCTATGTTCATAAACATGTTGGTGATTAAATGAGTATATGAAATTCCATTGTATTTGACAGGTTGTTGTCAGGAGTCATTTTGTGTAAGGATGTTTGATTATACTTATAAAAATTAATGAATATCTGAATGACATGGTTGGTAGGGTAATATGATGAAATTACCTGTTTTTGAGGAATCCAATGGAGCAAGAATTCTTGGTGTTAATTATTTCTATTATCGTGTGATTATGACATTCATGTGCCTAATTTTGTATTATTTTTATGTCCAAAGGATACCGACTATGATGTCAGTAGGTACACTAATTTCAAACTGAAATCTTTGGTCATAGAATTGGTATTATATGCCACTGAGTGTTGTTCCTTTAGGATGATAAACCACTTAGAATGCTGGTTAGGTCCATGGAAAACAATGGACAATGAAATGGCAACCCTGAAAATGGCACAGAGGAGTTTCTCTAAACCTCGAATTTACTTGATATGTATATGAATATATGTTATATTCATGAACATTATTGATTACTAAAATTATGTTAAGACATTATGACTGACAGGTCCTTATCAAGGATCATTCCTCTAAGAGAATGATGGTATGGATGACATAGAAAAATTCTTGGGTGCATGAGGAATCAATTGGGAAAGAGGTAGCCCCCACTGATTTATGATTTTGATATTATGTGTTTCTAATTATTCCCATGTTTATGTTATGAACGAGGAATATTGAATGATACATCAGCAAAACGAAAGGAATGTAATCTACGACATGCTGGGACAAGCATAGATAGTGCAAGGAACCACAAACTCAATATTTGGGTTGTGAATGCACATAGTAAGGCGTGAGAAAGACACTAGAGGCAAGGTTGCTTGGTAGAGACCGTATGGTATTTGGAAGTATAATACTACTGTTGTGTACATGTTGTATTGTGCCATATGTATTATGTTTATGTTGTGTTGTAACATTTGTAGTCATTGTGTTGTGACATGTGTATTTGTTGTGTTGTATCATGTGTATGTGTGTCTGTTGTGTTGTATCATGTGTATGTGTATGTGTTGTGTTGTGCACTGTGTATGTGTATGTGTTGTGTTGTACACTGTGTGTATGTGTATGTCTTGTATATGTGTTGGGACATGCAAGCAGAGCAAGGAATTGTTGAAGAGAAGAGAAGTGAAGTGAAGGCGATTGATTCTCAGGTTCCCTTGAGGTTGTGGGTTGGGATAGAATCTATGGATGGGCTGTAATAGTTTAGGTTCCTTGGAGGTTGTGGGTTGAGATAATAGTCTCTAGAGCCCTGTAACAACTTGTGTTCCTTGGAGGCTGTGGGTTGAGATAGTAATCCATGAAGCCCTGAACAACTTGGGAAGAGACCAATCTTGAGTTAATATTTGTAGTGTTCATTTCTGAAGATTTTTCATTTAGGCTTTGATTTTAACAGTGGATTTTGGACTTCCTGGGAAGTAGGTGAATCCTTGGTACTAGTCTTGTGGGTGGAGGTGTCAACCTATAGATTTCCTTGTTGCTAATTGAGGGTAGAGGTGTGAGCCTTTGGATTCCCTTGTTGTTGATCCGATGTAGGCATTGTATCCTTTTTATTTGTTGGTTGAAGAAAAATGTGCATATGTATATATGTGTATATCATTGTAAATATTCTATCAAGTTTTTTTTATAAATCTCAATAAGCAGTATGTTTGTCATGTTTTCAACAGTTTGTCATTATAAATACTGTATTCAAAGGTGTTTATAAAGCTCCAAAAAAAAAATGTTTTCAGGTCTTTCAACAAATTTTTCTTGTCATAAGAATCATAGAACACCGAGTACTGTGTTCCCCAAAGGGGGAGGAGATTATAAAAGCCCCAAGTTAAATTTCCATGTAAATACATAATTTATGGACATTATAAAAGAAAAAATAAAACCAAGGTCACGGGACACGTATTCCAAGATGAATGAGGGGAAAAACATTACAGTGGGATGCACATGTGGTTAATTATTTATTGACTATGGAAATTGGCATTGGAAAGAGGAAAAAGGCAATAATTGGAAATAAATTATTACATGCTAGTAAGGACATCTGTCAAAGTGCAAAAGAAATAAAGGAAAATAAAATAAATTCCACTTCAGAAAGTGGGGAAGAGACATAAAAAAGGAGAAAAATAGTAAAACAATATGCATGCAAGGGAAAATGAAGAAAAAAATGAAAAAGAAAAGAAAAGAAATTGGAGAGAGAACATTATAGCACTTTCTTTTGGGGAGAATAGCAAGGAAAGTGAGGAAAATCAAGGAAGAAAAGAAACACACAAGCAAGAGGTGAGCAAGGACCGTAGGAGGAATTCAAGAGGAAACCAAGAATAAGGATTGAACAAAAACTAGCAAAGGGCATAAAAGAATATAGAAAAGAGTAGCCAGCAGGAGGATTCTTACAAGTAACAACATGCATGTTTGATTTATCTTGTTTGGATTTGAATGCATGGTTCATGCCTTTATTGTGGGTCATTTTTGTTGTCATTGGAATGGGATTTTCCTAGATTGACCGTCATGTACAACATTTCTTGATGCCATTTCCTGGATAGTCATGATGTAGTGGGTTCCCTGTTTTGGTTGAGCTTTGGATACCGATAGCTTTTGGATCCTGGTTGAGGTGGTCTCTGGAAAATTCCCAAGGGTTGAGAGTGGAGATGGTTTTATCATGGAAATATTGACAGGTGGGTGGAGACAAGAAAATTCCTCTGGGTATGGTGAAGAAATTCTGAGGCATCCTAAACTGTATTGATTTTGGTGATTTTTGAACTTGGTATTAGGTGAAATCAATGTGACTTGAGGGTGCAGGTGGTTTCGTTTTTATTCCCTGTTTGGTTGTGTTTTGGGTTATCCCATGTTATCCAAAATTCAGGCTTGGAATACTGCATGGGGTTGATTAGGTCGGAAGAAATATTTGGTTTACCTTGATCTACTGTCGAGTGGCATGTGGAAGTCCCTAACTTGGTTGGTACTATTCATATGTTAATATCGGTTATTCTTTATGAAGATAAATCTAGTGATTATGTGATTCTTTTTTCACGGCTCCGTGACTATTTAAGTGCATGTTACATGCATGGTGTATTTATTGATATATGAAGTGCTCTTGTAATTTATCTTGCTCATGGTTTTGACAGGTTAATGAATATTTTATATGGATGCATGAGCTAATGTGTGTTTTATTGCAGCCAATATGAGAGGGAACCAAGATTGCTTAATGAATTTCTGATAAAAATAATGAAAATAATGAGAAGACTATCCATCCATTACTTACAGGTACCATGTTCACAATATTGGTTCACAATATTTTAGGAATTATGATTTGAGGAAGATGACCTTCCTGGAATGTATCTTAAGCAGGTCATGTTGGAATTTTTGTTATAAATTTTCTTCTGGGTAGTCTTAGAAGCTGAAAAAGTGTCCACATTAAGGGGAAATCTTGATGATAATTTGGTAAAAATTTCAGATATTGGTTTGCAATATTTTAGGAGATATGAGTAGAGGAAGTCGAGCCTTATGAATGCTCCTAAAATCAGGCCTCAAACATTTCATATTGGCATTTCTATTATAAATTTTCTTTTGGGTGATCTCAGGAGCTGAAAAATTGCCCACATCGAAGGGAAATCATGCTGTAAAATTTTTAGATGTTGGGTCACTATATTTTATGAGATATGACCATTGTAAGTCAAAATTCCTAAATATTCCTAAAATTGTGCATCAGATAGGATTGTGTTGGTATTTTTGTTATAAATTTTCATATGAGAAGTTCTAGAAGTTGAAACTTGAATCGTAGTGAGGGAAGCTCCCACTCATCATTTGGTTCAGTTCCCATAACCTATATTGCTACACTTTAGGATATAAGCACTAAATCATTCAAAATATTAGTTTGCATGCAAAGTGTTTGATGAAATGTTTAAATGGTTCAATGATTTATGGCATACAAATCGTTGGATTTAATGCCCCAACGAGTATGTTGTTTTGTGGATGGATAGTATTGTTAATGTTGCTATAGTTGATCTATGCCTATTTGCATGCAAGGAATTTGAAAATTTGTATGTAAGGAATTTGAATAATTGCATGTAAAGAAATGGAAAAGTGGCATGATTATATGGCATGTTTCAGTTAGTATGTTACAAGTGGAATAAGTGCAATGTTTTTTATTTAATCTCATACAAAACGTTGAAAAAATATATACAAGGGAACTTCTACTCAATTATTTGTATACAAAAATATTTGAATAAAGGTTTACTTGCAAAGTGCTTTACAAAATGTATGAGAAATGAAAATCAAGTTTTGACAAGTTAGATCCCATTTCTGTAATTGCATCTTGGAAGTTGGGTCATGCATAATAACTCTAGGCTCATGCTTACCGTAGTAAGTATGTTAAAGTGGGTAAATATGGGGTGGGGTGTTACAATTAGGCTCCCTCATTTCTATTTTTACGAGAAACACTCCAACTCACTTCTACACCATTGTTATCGTTATGATGAACACTTCTATTTATCGCTAGAGCACTACCATGTTTAGCATAAACACTCCAATTTTCGCTAGTCCATTGCCATATTTAAGATAAACACTCTCATTGGTTGCTAGGCCATCTTTATTTTTATATGAAACATCATAAGTCACTGCTAGACCATAGTGCAACATATGCCTACTTGGTGCAATAATGTGCATAATGGGCCCTTAATGGAATTGCATAGGGTGCAATAATATGCTCTCTACGAACCCTACTATCTATGCAAAAAGATGTGAAACACCATGAAATAGAAACTATGGTATATTACAGTATGGGATAAAGATAAAGACATTCATACCCAAATATTGATGATCTGGTTTACTTAAATTTCATTATTTCAAAAATATTTATAGTTACAATTATGCACGATATCAACAAACTTATGTCTTTGTCTTCAAAATTAGCTCTACATCTTTGGAATTTGTCTTCCACCTTAGAACTACTCTTGAACCAATATTTTTCTTATCTACAAAGTTTCTCCCTTACCTTTCCTCCACATCCTTAACCAATAAACCAATGATCTCCAGGGTTATCACAATTATAGTAGTTTATACGAACCTCTAATCAACATGTATAATAAATAGTGAACCTCTAATCAACATCATAAGTTATTGCTAGACCATACTGCAACATATGCCTACTTGGTGCAACAATGTGCATAATGGGCCCATAATGGAATTGCATATGGTGCAATAATATGCCCTCTACTAACACTAATATCTATGCAACAAGATGTGAAACACCATGAAATAGAAACTATGGTATATTACAGTATGGGATAAAGATAGAGACATTCATACCCAAATTTTGATGATTTGGTTTACTTGTTTTCATTATTTCAAATATATTTATAGTGACGATTATGTACAATATCAACAAACTTATGTCTTTGTCTTCAAAATTAGCTCTACATATTTGGAATTTGTCTTCCACCTTAGAACAACTCTTGAACCAATCTTTTTCTTATCCACAAGTTTTCTCCCTTACCTTTGCTCCACATCCTTAACCAATAAACCAATGATCTCGAGGGTTATCACATTTATAGTAATTTATATAGACCTCTAATCAACATGTATAATAATTAGTTGTAATATTCATGTGTATGTTGCTCCAACTTCCCTGAATGTCATTTTACCTTCCACTTGAACCTTGCAATCATTATTTGCACCTATTTACTCTTTTGCACCATCATCCTGACTTATGCAACACTTTATTTGTGCATTATTCACATATTTTACATGCATATATCCATCACACCTTGCTTAACTAGAGCCTTACACATTGCCTCTTGGAATTCTCACATTTATTTCTTTTATGCTATCTTGTGCCTTATCCTCCTTTGCACCAACTTGTGGCCATGCTTTGTATGTACTCTAAATGCCCTTAAGACTCTATTTTGTAATAGTGCTACATGTAGTGTAGTCCCTGTTGAACAAGTTTTAATATAAAATTGTTTAAATGTTTCTTTCGAGTCAAAATACATGCAATAAATGGAGCTAAATATACTTGTTCTTGCAATTGTAGGTAAATATTATAAAAAAATATAAGAAAATAAAAAAAATTGCAAAAAATTGCATGAAATAAATACAAGAAACATGTTCATCACTAAATGAAAACATACCATATTTATGGGTCAAAACAACCACCCTTAGTAAAATAGAAATCTCAGAAATGGCATTGAAATCTACAATAACATTCTTGCAATTGGTAAGTAAAGTTTAAATAAAATTCTAAAAAAAAATCCAATTACACTTTGCATAGAATGGTTGAAATGAAAACATATTTAAAACACACAACTATAAATTCCATCATACCTTGCTGCAAGGGATAAAGTATGTGTGTTTACTTACTTTAAATTGTGTTATGCACTTTAATATTGCAAGACCACATGTTGTTGTATTTTCTTTTCACTCTATTAGCTTGCTTGCACCAAAGCTCATATAGTAAACATAACAACAAAGTCATAGCCATATACATATAACCATCCAAAGTGAGAACACTAACTTAAAAATGCATGTGCAATAGAACAAGTTATAACTTCGCTTACATTCCTTGACTTAGTAAAATGGATGAGTATAAATTGGTGCATGAGTGGCTTGGATAAATGAGTGAGGGCTCGAAAATTTACTAAGTGGATTGACATCGTAATGGCAAACAAATGCATGCATATACTAAGTATTCATTTAATTTAATATGGTATTTTCATGAGAATAACGTCAATCATAATAAAATATTTATGTTGATTGTCTAAGAGTTCCATACTTGATTAAAATCCATTTATTTGAATGCATGCAAGCCATATTCTCATCTCTACACAAGATGATAACAAATAATTAGCGTAGTCTACAAAACCCACAAATTAGCTCAGAAAATAGTGGAAATTTCGGAAAGATTATAACATAATACAACTATTTTTTTTTGAAAATATGGGTTACAACTATCAAACTTTATGATTTTGGGTGCCCTAGGGGTTCTTGATGGTGTTGAATCCATTTCAACTGTTAACAGTAGGTTTTCACCTTCATTTCATGACAATATTTATCAATTCATTTTTGCAAAGTCATGGTTATGTAAAGGGGCTATTAGTTTTTTTGTGAAATTTTCTATCTAAGCCTAGGGATATGTCTAATAAATTTTTACCTAACCCTAAGCTTATCCTAATATTTTCACAATGCATTTAACCTATCACAAATCTACAGCTTGTGCTACGAAATATTTAGTCGCACTCACCGAAAATTTTAAAAACTCAGTTTTCGAGCTTCCTACACCATTATTTTTAACACCCAAGTGTTAGCTTATAAATTCCTATCCCTTTTTATCCATGATTTGATAGCTAGCAACGTTTTGAAGCCCAAGAGAGTTGTTAAAAGTAAAACCATAATCTTCCCAGTTTACCCTAAAACAATAGTTTCTAGCAAACCCAGATTTTTTATTTCAGTGCACAGGAAGCTTTCTGAGCAGTTTGTAGCATTAAACTAGGTTAGGAAAGGCGTAGCATAAGAGCGTTTACAATATGGATCAATTTTTTCATGTGAAGAGGTTTGAACCTAGTGGTATGTATTTCGAGGTCTATCTAGAAATGCTGAATCTTTTCAGAAATGCAGAATGGGTGCCAATGTTTCAATGCTTCAATGGACATAATTTTAGTTGGTTCCATGATTTCATTTATTCCTTTGATGGAAACACTACAAGAATCAAGACCATGTAGTTCCTTGTCACAGATGAATCCATTGTTGAAGCAATAGGTTTTCCATAGAGAGCAACACAAAGAAAAAAGGGAAAACAAAAGATAAAAATAGGGGATGAAGAAGTTGAGATAGAACCTAGGGTTTATAGAAAAAGATCTCACAATCTCCCTACTAACAAGATGAGACTAAATTTCAAGGCTAAAGTGAACCCTAGGATGAAAGAATCAATAATTATTGATGTAGAGGAGGAGACTGTGCATGCTTCAAAGAACAAAAAGAGACAGAGGAAAATAGAGCACGTTGATAGAAAGAAGGAAAATAACCTAAAGGCTGCCAAAATCACATAGAAACCTAATAGAAGGGTGACAAGGAGTTAGAAAAATCGAGATCTCCTTGCTCAAGTTGCAGAATCTATGGAGAAATGATCAGTTTACTTCATAGGGCAGAGAAATACACAAACCATAGTTTTGTTGCACAAACCCTAATGGTCCCTTAGCATTTTGACCTATTCAATTTAATATTTTTTACAGTAAATCATTTTTATATTTTGTGGTGATATATCAAAGGTTTTTGTGGCTGAGGGAGTACGATTCAACATGCTGAAAGAAAGCCTTGAAAGGAGTAAGAAGTTACAGAGGCAGTTACACAGTTTCAACATAGTTTACAGGTTCACACACGAGTTTGCTACAAGGAAGGAAGACGAGTTTCAGTTCAAGATATCAAGCCTACAAACAAGTGAACAACTCCAGATCCCATTATGGAGCTATGACCTCATCCTTATTTCAGGATACTAGCAAGAGATACACACAACAATTTTACAAATCTATTTTGACCAATGATATATGCTAGATAAACATCTCAGTAGCTAAGATGATAGGATTATGATTATTTTTGTTAATTAAAATTTCAAATTATGTTCATATCTTGTAATTATTGCTACCAAAATTTGATGAGCTTATCTCTATTATATTTTTCCTATATATTACATGAGAAATATGGAAAAAAGGTTGGTTTTTGAAAAAAGAATAGCCATTGTCTATGTGTTCAAAGATTTATTAGTCTACCATTTCCAAGATCAGTAGATTTTGATCACTGATATAAATATTCATGTGATAGTATGTATTAGTATCTATTCTCTATATGTTTTAATGTTTCCTTCTTTTTCATATCATTTGAATGTATGATCTTCTGAGTATTTGAATAAAATTAATTGATTCAGAATTCATCCATGGTTTAATTATCTGAGTTAAGATATTCAAGTATTCCCATATTTATGCTCGAAAGCAACTCTAGGATTCATTTTATATGCCCTACTATGGTGGAATGTTCTCCCATTTTCTCCCTCCAGCTATAACGATGAACAAGGTCTAGGATATGCTATCTACCTTAACTTTATCAATCATGATCATACAACTAGTATCTTGATAAATTGACATAAACCCTAGTTTTTTCTCCATTTCCAAATGGACTATCTACCTCGGGCCTATCCAAACCCTACATCTACACAACATAACTAAATATATAGCCATTGTGTAAAAGTACATTCAGTGTTTGATTCAATTATTAGACTGTCAGAGAGAGCCCTCTCAGGATTGAAAGGGCTAGCCTTGAATCTATAAGTTGGATTGCAAAGGTTACCTTAGGAATTTATCTCCTACATCCAAGAGAAAATTTCTAAGTGATAACATCCACCATAAAAAAAATGATTCAAACACTCCAACATTCTGATTTTTTGAAAAAAAAATTGCCAAATTCTGGCAAGAAATCTGTCGTCCGGGCAAATTTGTAGTGTCGGTAGACAACGCCCAAATAATTGAGATAACATAGTGAGAAGCAAGTTTTGAAAAATTCAAATATGATGACCTATGTTAATAAAAAAATGTCATTTACTTAATACCTTTGATGAAAAATTGTAGCATTGGACTAGGGCATAAGCAAAGGCACATAGTGATTAAAGAATGTTGCATTGATGGGTCACCAAGATCCATTGGTTTGAAAGGCTAGATGGATTTGACTGTCCTCACTTGACCTTTAGGCTAAAGGAGAGAGTTCATTTGTTCCCTTGACATCATGCCTTCTTGGCATATTCCTTTTGGCACTTTGGGAACTCTAACAGAGCTGAGAGTATTGAATCTGAGGCTTAACAGTCTTAGTGGGTAATTTCCATTAGATTTTGGAAACTTGAACTTGTTAGGCTCCCTCTTCCTGCAAACCAACATGCGTTCTAGGTCGTTGCCGTCGAGATTTTCTTTTTTTCGTAAACCACGAAGGACCTATTGTACTGTAAAATAACCCTCCCCATTTCTAAATTTTTATTTTAAAATTCAATAAGAAATAGGACCCCTTTTCTTTTAAGATAGAAATAAAAATTTGAGGAAATCTGATCATCATAAAATAAAACAATAAAAATATTCATTGATTAAAAAGCATGTATCGCATATCGCATATCGCATATCTCAATTGCAAATAAACAAATGTAAGATTTAATTTATTCCGACTTGATCAACTATAAAGCTTCAATCGTATCGGCACAAAGTATAAAAGTTTTCATGTTAAAAATTCCAATGCGATAAAGTAAATCGCAATCGCAAATCGGTAGAGTGTTATGTTTTCATATTTTCTTTGCAAAACTCCAATGCGATGTGACTTATCGCAATCGCATTTCGAATAAGTTATATTTCATTTAGGTCTATTTGATAAACTCCGATGCAATGTAATTTAATCGCAATCGCATTTTGGCGCATCAACATCATGGTTTCTTGCTTTATAAATGCTCCGATGCGATGGACCCCACTACAATTGCAATCGCATTTTGGAAAATTCATATTATAATTCCATTCATTTGGAAAGATCCGATGCGACATGAATTTATCGCAATCACAAATCGGTAAGAAAACATGGTATGTCTTTTGGCTTTCCTTTTGAACAGTCTGATGCGATAGACCATCATTTATTATCAATCGCTATTAGTGCTTTGCACATATCACTTATCGGCCTATCGCAATTGGAAGCCTCAAAAGGAAATTTTTACATTAAGATTTCAATATCGCCAATCTCCAATTGTACGATCATCATTAATTTGAAAATCAAACGAATTATGGTAATCGATTCTATTATGAATGTGTGAATGTGACTTTCCTTTAAGGCATTCAATTTTAATACAGAGTTAATCAATTTGGTATCATTAATAAAATCTTTTCGCATATTTGTTCTTATAACTCCATTTCTTCTCGCTTCTGAAAGGTTTTTCTCATTTGCAGAGCTATAGAACATCAAACCCTCTCTTCCGCCGAATTAGTGAAATGATACCAGATGAAGAAAATGTCCAAGAAACTTAAGAAATCAAGAGCTGTTGCCATCTCAAGGACTGCTATCACCACCACAATGCCAAAAGAAAAGCCAACCAAGATAAAGCTAGTTAAGGATACTACATGCCAAGGTCTCGGAAAGCTTTCTTGGGAATAAGTCTATAACTTGCTTGAAGCAGAAAACCATACATTTACAGAAGTAAAGGCGACGGTGCCAGATGAAGAGTCAGATTCAGATGATAGTCCTCTCAAAGAACTTGCAAATTATTTTCTTCATAGAATTTCAGCTCGGGCGAATGTATTCCCATATTATGACATAATACGATGGGTGATAGACAACACCACCATCAAAAATAGAACATTCGTAATAGTTGGGAGAAATATGTTTGGGTCCTTTAGAGTAGAAGACATCAAAGCAATGTACCATCTACCAGGTCCTCAAAAGACCTACAACAAAGCCTTCATAGAAATTTCACCTCAAGCAATGAAATTGAATCAGACCCAATTAAAGAATGGAGACGAGCTCTAGACAAACATAAGCATGAGACCTCAGGTATGTATTCTGTAGAGTCTCTCTCACCTCCATATTGCTATGTTGCTGCCATGATGTGCAAATTTTTTGGGAATGATAATTCTGCAAGGTTTTCTATTCAAATGGTACCCATGATTGAGGCCATTGTTGGTTCTGTTATTATGGATTGGTCAGTTATTTTATCTGACAAAATATCAAATAAGATTATGGATTATAGAAGAAATAAGCATACTGGAAATGTTCCCCCATTTCATTTTTGTGCTTATATTTTAGATGCCTTGTGTTTTAATTCTGAATTTCCTATTTTGGGTTGGAAGTGGACTCCTCAAGATCCTATCCCTATACACATCTACCATAAGCATTTGTGGAAAGCCCATTTCAAGAACCATGTATACAAAATTTTCCATGGCTATATGTTGCCTATTTACCAGACCATTTTTAACCAACCCCTCCTCGGCTCTCTGATAAGGCAAAACTTGACATATCCCAAATCGGAAATTGGTTCGGTGAAGAGAAGTTCACCTGTATTAGAGTATTTGGAAGCATTGTTGAGCCTCATGTCTTACCTCTATATGTCCTTGATAAACTTTTAGCCCAAGAAATTTCTTACCAGTTGACAGAAAAATGGATGTCCAGGTGTTTAAAGAATTCCAAAAAATTGATGTGGCCTACCTTTCCTTTCCAATGTGGAACCTATACCGTTAATTATTTTAAGCATGCTGAAAAAGAAGTCCTTAAGATAAGAGATCTTAAGCTTGCAACTGCTCCAGGCAGACAATATGGTCCAAATAAAGTAGCTTTTGATTTCACAACTTTGGTCCAAATTGCTAAGTTTGAGCATGAGCCTGATGACTTTGATGATTTATTTGTCTCAATTGAGAAATTTTCCCAAGTTTATGATCTAGCTAAATCTAAGTTTCAAGCAGAAGATATGAATAAATTATGCAGTTCAAAAGCTAGATATTACTTAAAGTTCCCCTTGACCAGCTGAGGATTCCTTTACAAGCAAATAAAAGTATTGAAATAGAACAAAAGGAAAAGGAAGATACAGCTAGCAAAATAGAGAAAGAAGTGACAACTAGCAAAATTAATGTGCAGTCAGAGAAGGAAAATACAGGTAGCAAGCTTGATGTGCAGTCTGAAAAAGAAGATACAGGTAATAAGCCCGAGGATCAACTTGAAAGAGAAAAGACTTCACAGAAAGAGGGAAATTCTGCTGAAATGATTATTACTCCCCATTTGCTAAAACAGTATGAATAATTCTCTCAGCAAATAGGAGAACAAAACAGTCCTCAAGTTGATAATCTGAACAATCAGGATATTGAGATCATTCCTGAAAATCCATCTGAAGAAATTGTGCTGAGAGTTGAAGACATACCTCCTCTGGATATCTTTTACAGCCCTAAGCATAGGGTTGTTGTCAGAAAACAATGAAAGAGAAGGAGAATTGATCAAGGACCACTTGCAACTCCACAAGTTGAACTATTGAATGTTGTTTGGAAGAACACTGAAGTAAATCCTTCAGATGATCTTACCAAACTATCACAATATGCAGGTGCCTATAGTGCAACTACTATAGATAAAGCTACTGAAGTCACTCAATTGGTAAAACAAAAAGACTTACATATAGCATTATTAGAAGAAAGAACAACATGTGATCAGCAAAAGATATTACAGTTAGAGCAGTAGTTGGAAGAAGAAAGGCTCAGAGTCAAACAATTAGAAGAACAATTGAGTATTGAAAAGAAGAAGCTTGATCATCAAGCTTTAAATAAACAACAACAGTTATCTCAAGAGGTATCCGAATTGCAGATATTGCTGCAAAATGAAAAGACTGCCAAAGAAGAGCAAGGTAAAATATTTCAGGCGAGATTGGATAAATTCAAGGATTATCCTAAAATTGACCAATTCAAAACAGAAGCCTCTGGAAACAAGTAAGCTGTTATCTCAACAGTTGGATGATTTGTGTCGAATAATTGCACAAGATGAACCTCTATGTGAAATAACATCATCTCTAATCGATGAAGCAGTCAACATAAGAATAGAATTTGAAAATGCAGATGATAAGATTTTAGAATTTATTTCATGGCAGGGCTCAGAACAGGGAAGAATTGCAAATCTTCCTAGAATTGAAGAAAAGCATAAAGAGATTTTATTTGTTGAATGGGAAACACATCTTATTAAAGAAGAACATGCTACATCAAGAGCAAGAGCCATAATGAACAATCTGACACAATTGGTTAATGATAATCTATATGCAGTTAATTTAATTTCAGATTATACTCAAGGAAAGTTGCCAAGGGTAGGAGAAACTGATACTAGGTGGAAGCAGGAATCAATCAATCAGAATCAAAAAATTAGTAAAATACAAGAAATTACATGGGATGTCCTATGGACATATTTGATTAAACCACACAGTCAGCAAATGGCAATCAAATTCCTTTCTAATGCCATCAATTTCATCATTCCAGAGCTCTCCGATGCCACATACACCAGTCAGTTGCATTCGAGGCTGAGTCATCCAATTGAAGTTAAGGATATGCTTAAAATCTGCCAGCTTAGCACATTGGATATTGAAGAAATTCAATGAATCTGTTTTATTGGATATCGCAAGTATATTCCCGGATCTCCGATGATCGTTTCTAGCGTAAGTTTTAGTTGATTTGTTTTGTTAATTTCCTATTTAAACCCCTTTCAAACATTTGAGAAAGGGTCCTGAATTTGTAATATTTTGTGCTTGGACAATACATTTCTGTACTCCTTGACTGTCTTATTTTTATAAAGGATCATATCTTGTGATTTCATGGTGAATTATTTTTGAGAGTTTCATTTCTATACCTTGAAGATTGTTCTAAGTTAAAGCGCAAGATTCCTGTGATTTGATGGTGAATTATTTTTGAGAGTTGCATTTTTGTACCTTGAAGATTGTTCTAAGTTAAAGCGCAGGATCAAAATATCAAATTGCATCAGGAAGATATCAAATGTATATGGTATTTCTATCGATTTCATTTTATTTTCTTTATGTGATGAAATATTCTCATTAAAATTTGCTAATCGCTTATATATACTTGTTTCTTAAATATTTCTTTATCATATCATTTCTGAAGATAGAGGGATATCATCTTTCATAGTGTGTGTAAATGATATAAATTTATGAAAGCGATGTGCTATTATAACTCTGTTTAATTTCTTAAACAGAGTTATCATTATAAGATACTGCATCTTTCTTTTAAGTAAATAATACATTTTCATGGTTATTTGTTAATTGAAACAATATTTAAGTCGTATTCATATTTAATACCCAGGTTAGCTTTAGAATTATTTGCAAGTCATAGATTAAGTTAGACATATTAGCTCAGTTAGTTAGTTCCATTATTCACTTGCACAAACACCCATCACCAATATTTTTCATTACTAGGAAACTAGTCCTATAAATCTAGTCGGAGCCACCATCCCAAATGGATAAGGAGTTGTTCTAAGGTCCAGACCGGGTGGTTTTCCCTCAATGTTTGAAGCAACGATTTTCGAGGCTTCAACAGGACCATAAAATCCATCTCATGCATCTTGAAGATGGGGTGGTGTGTCGAGTCAGCTAATGGGTGCGAGACTTATTCGTCAGTGGCGTAGCTAAATCACCTGTGTAACCCCTTCTTTTACCTCTTGACCAGTCCATGAGTCTTTGACTGTGGTCACTATCTATGACATTGGGAAAGTTGACTTTGATGGACTAACGCCACCATAGGTTTGGCTTTTCGCTGAGATTGGTCTAGGTTTATACCATTTTTCTATAACAATTTGTTTCATTAAATCCCTTGGACCCTATTCTTCCTAGTGACTTAGTCATAGTGAAATTATTTCGTTGGCTATGAGACAATTCTGGAGGCATTCCCCCCCACTTGTGTTTGTCGGAGAGGCAAGGCACTCGCAAGACAGGCTTGCAGAAGCATCCCTTAGCAAGGTATTCCTTCTTCAGGGAGGAGACTGTGCAAAGAACTTCAATGCCAACAACATCAGGGACACTTTCAGGATCCTCCTGCAGATGGGTGATGTCCTCATGTTTGGTGGTCAAATTCTGGTTGTCAAGGTATGTGCATTTACATTTCAATTTCACTATATGTGTAGGTGGGGTATGAACACAAAAATATGATAGGTCAAGTTGGTGTTTTTAGATGATCCCTCTGATAGAGAAATGAAAGGATAATATATTCATGTTTCTATGGTTATCAGGTAGGCAGAATGGTTGGGAAGTTTGCAAAACCATGATCTAATTCATTTCATGAGGTTAATGGAATAAAACTTCCTAGTTACAAAGGAGATAACATTAATGGGGATGCATTTGATGAGAAATCCCATGTTCTTGATCCTGAGAGAATGATCAGAGCTTACTACCAGTTAGCGGCCACACTAAATTTACTTCGTGCTTTTGCAACAAAAGGTTATGCTATAATGCAATGCGTCAACCAACAGAATTTGGATTTCATGTGAACAGGGTGATAGGTAGTTACTACTTTTTGTTTAACTCATTAAGCCTTTGGACTTACTGTTACTAGCTTATTATCTATGATTTGAACCCTTTGGTTCAATTTAGAATTTCATTTTAGTCAGTATATTATATGATCTCTTGTGTTTATAACAACATATAGAGACTTACGATTAGTGATTCGTATGGTAATTGAGAAATGTTATGACATTTTAAGCTAAATTTTATTAAGAATATTTAGATATGTAAGGTATTTGATGTTCAAGGCCATGGTTTTCAACACTTGGATGGACACTTGGTTTATTGTATTGGAAGGCTTGTTGGAGCTTAGATCTGTTTCAACCCCAAGGATATACTCCCCATTATTGTATATATCCCTGGGGTTGAAATATATCTAAGTTGAAATAAGCTTTCGACTATGATAAAAAAAGTGTACATCAAGTGCTGAATACCATGGCCTTGCACATCAAACACTTCAAACTTAACCATTTGTGAATTGTGATTCAAATCTTTAAAAGATGAAATATGGAAATATTTAGTATCGACTTTCATTTTACATATTTTAATGGCAAGCCTCCACACATATATGATATGTGATATTTTGGATATAGTTTAGTGATGATTATCGTATTGTCGCTTTTAGCAGGCTTAGATCCAAAATTTGTTGACAGCTGAAAAGGCCACTGTTGGCTGGAAAGCAAAGTGTTTCTTCTTGAAAATTTTGAATTGATATCCAACACTTTGAAGCCCTAAATAAAAAAGGTAAAATCATTAACTTGAAAATTTTTGTATAAGATCCAATCCTAACTTGAGAAATACTAGATCTTTGAGATTGGAGTTTGAAATTTTCCTGCCCATCCTCCAAATTTTAAGTAGTTTGTCTCAAAATAAGCTGAAAACTAAGCTCATGAAACATTCAACTCTACCATAATTTCCCAATACCAAATTTTGCAATGAAAACTGCATAGTTGACATGAAAATATGATTACTCTCAGACTAATGCATTTTTCAAATGATTTCTAATTTTTAATATTGTGAAGCCACTTAAGCATAACTGCATGCTTGTTAGGTATCCAAGTTCCCACATTGGCTTGGGAGGTTTGCAAATGATGGTAATTGTTAAATTGCTTGCTACTTCCAAGCATTTGATCTAGGCTTTTGAAATTTCAGTGTGTTTTGCTGGCAAATTATGGCAATAAATAGAACTATGAATTAACTTTGAATAAGGAACCCTTTATACTAGCTTACATCTTTGATTTGTTTAAAGTAAAGAAACTTTCATGAAGTAAATTAAGCATGTTCAAATAATTTTCATATAATACATCTAGAGCAACACTTATAAGACACCCAAATCTGCAAATTATTTGTCTTCCTTTTGATTGTATTGTAGCAAAAGATACCTAGTCAAGTTGGAAATTGGACCTATTTATTAGCTGAGAAAAAAAATTCTCTTAACCACATACTGCATTTATTAATAGTGGTATCATAACACTTGCAGATATAGAGAACTTGCACACCATGTGGATGAGGCTCTGCGATTCATGGCAGCTATAGAATTGACTATAGATGACCCAATTATGACTACAAGTAAATTCTACACTTCTCATGAGTACCTCCTACTCCCTTATGAAGAAACACTCACTAGACATGATTCGACCTTTGGAAATTTCTATGACTACTCAACTCACATACTATGGATCTATGAGAGAACATGCCAGTTAGATGGTTCTCACGTGGAGTTCCTTCGTGGGGTGGCTAATCCCATCGGTGTTAAGGTATTCACCCTCCTTTTCGTTTTTCTATATATTAGTTTCATTTTCATTCATGCACCTCACCTTACTATTGTTCGAGGCGTTGGAACATTGTCACCCACTAAGTTGTGAAAATCAAGGAAGTGTTATTGTGGAAATAAATCTTAACTATGGGATATTCCATTATATTAGCAATACTTGCAATTACTATGCACGTCACATATACAACAACCACAAGCAAAGAGGACTCACAATGCATAATAATTTGTGGACATAATTCCATACATGTTACTAATATATAATTCCACACGTGTTGCTAATCAATTTTTTTCAATATGTGAAGGTGGGTGACAAGATGGATCCAGGGGAGTTGCTAAAGTTGGTAGAGATTTTGAATCCAAATAATAGACCTCGTAGGCTCACTATTATGGTTCGGGGCAAAAACTCTTAGGGTTAAGTTACCTCACCTCATTAGATTGGTGCACCATGCAGGGCTTATTGTCACTTGGGTTAGTAATCCCATGCCTCGTAACACTATCAAAGCTCCATGTGGCCTTAATACTCGGACCTTTGATGCAATAAGAGTAAGTAATATAGCCCCTATAAATAAGTATTTACATTTATAAATCCATTGATATATCATCTTGCATCATTACAAAGGACTTGGTTATGTTGGATTTTGGCTCAGAGGGGCATTGTTGTGATTGCACAATCTTGTATAAGAGACTATTAATGTAGAAATAAATCCCAATATAAGGATATACTAAAGGGGCATAGAAGGGAGGAACATATATACAATGTTGTATATTTCAGAGAGTGATGTAAGGCAAATGAATGAATTATAAGGGAAAAAATCATCATATTTTAGAATATAGTTGCATTTATTGTTATATGTCTAGTCATTTGAACATTCCTTATTTTGTTTATAGGAGGAAGTACATGCTTTCTGTTAGGGTCCTGTATTTCATAGGATCTCAAGGTGACTGAGTTTATTCTATCTTTCAAATTTATTTTGTAAAATGATTTCCAATCTGCAAATAATTTTAAAAATAAAAAAGGAAATAACATAAAAAATCAAAAGAGGGTATATGTTATAAATAAAAAATATAAGTTGTGAACCCCATTAAAAAAAAACAACAACAACAACAACAACAACAACAACAATATAAGTCTGAAAGTGTTGCACCTCCTAATGCCACTACTCTTAGTTTAGCTTATTTCTGAAAATAAATTGTGTGAAGCTTGTTTAAAATGCCACAATAGTTCAATAAAATTCAATCATATAGTTTAAGCATGATTGAATTAGGTTTAAATTGCTTGTTAATAGGTAGTGAAAAATAATTTGTCAAATTGTTTAATCTTGACAGATTAATTGGTTAGATAGAAAATAAACATTGGTTCAATAGTTTAATCTGAACCAAGGAGATGTTGTAACATCATTTGTTTTTGATAAGTTAGCATAAGTAGTTAAATAATTTTCAAAATGATAAGGTAGGATATGGATGCAAAAGAATGAAAAAGTTAAAAATGTTAGGAAGATTATTATTTTTGTAGGCATCCATGTCAATAAAATGTTAGGTGTTAGATTACCTAAATAAATAAGGAAAAATAAAATGTTAGGTGGTAGATGCTCTAAATAAAGAAGGAAAAGTAAAATGTTAGGGAAGCAAGAAAGAAAAAGAAAAAGCTTTATTTTCTTTTAAAGGTTTTGATTGGCTGCTAGTCTAAATGCGCCTATGGAAAAAATTATTTGTATGGTTTCAATCCTCATTATTAACTTATATCTTAAAGTTTTAAACCATAGAAATATATCCCCACCATACTTTCATTTCATTCATTTCCCTTTATTTTACATTTCATTCCCCGCCCATATATTTCCATATATTTCATTACAAATCCCTTCATATCTCCCGATGCATTATTTAACAAAGTCCCAACCCTACTACTTCCACATCATCACATTACAATCCCTTTTTATTTTATTTTCCTTTAAAAACATTAGACCTTACCTTTTCAACCTTTCTGCTTTATATTTCTACTTTACCTTTTTTCACCGCTATATTATTGTTTTATCTCCGCTTTTGATTTCCACGATCGCGATTAAAATGGGCCATTCTTCCTTGACACATCACTTTTCTTCTCCACCATCTATTGCAGATCGTATATTATAACCTTTCGCATCACAAAAAAACCTTAAACCTGCAATCGTCAATTTGCGATATATTGCATCGCATATTTTTAACTTACCTTTGAAGCGCCCGCAATGTATTTGGTTTAACTTGCGATGCAGTTGGCCCCACCACAGCAGCTCTGCCCCCCACTTTAGGCCACTTGAATCATAAACCTTACCTTACCGCAAAGGATTTCCTACTTGCAATTGCGATGTAGGTGAGTCCCTCTCCCCGCACTTCGCAAGTTTTAGAAGTTTACCTCCATGCTTATAACTAAACCTTAAGAGTTGCGATCTGCGGGCTGCGGTCCGATCCCACCTTCCCTCCACATCACCTCCCACTTTGCATCGCATCGCTAATTACATTCTTTATAACTTAAACTTTAAATATTGCGAAGTGCATGGATACAGTGCAACTTCAGAACTAAAATCTAAACATTTTTAGGTCTGGGTATATGGGTTTTTATGCTGTTTTGTTTCAAAAAGGGTTAATCATGGCATAAATGACTCGGGTAACAAATAAATGCTATGGGTCAAGTCGGGCAAAGGTTTTGTGGCAAAGAAGTTTATGTTGTAACTACTCGAGCACAAGGCATTCATACAACAGATCTGCTAGCACATCACTCAGTTCATTCTGCCAGCACATCAGTAAAATATGGTCTACGTCCTAATTGTCCCACTACATCAGCACCTGCTTTGCACAATGCATTCCACTGAAGCTATAATTTTGTAATAGTTAGAGTTTTAAGTTCAAGTATGTTAGAGACTGTATTATTGTAATTTTTTGTATAAGTACTTCAGTTTTGGAAGTATCAAATGTCAATTGATTGAGATCAAACTATTCTTGTCTTTTGGAGTACTGCAAGATTTTTTAAAAGTACTAGAGCATCAATAATAATCAGAACATTCACAGGATTCTTGTGGCTTAAATACTGGTGATGTGTTTCTTCTGTTAATTTGTTTCATTGTTATCTTTCATTTTAATCATCTGAATTCTAATTGTAAAGCAGAAAGAGTGATGAATAAGATTTACTTTTGAGTACCTTATTTTGGCTGCGTTTACAATCATAATGTTTCCCACTCAAGGCCAAACTAAAGAATTATTGATTTCTCTTTGGTTCTGTTGAATCTTTTCATATTTCTGCCATAATCCATTTATAAATTTGAAAGATCCAATAAATATTCGTAGCTTTCCCTGTGTTTACTCTGTGAAAAGTTGATGCAACCATTAAGTTTATTTTGACTCCATTTCCCAATAGACATTAATCCGTTGAATACAATCAATTTTCCAAACCCAAAACTCAAAACCAAAGTACAATCATAAGTAGCCTAAAAACTTATCCAAACAAAGTTAAATCTTATAGAGAGAGCCCTCTCTGAAACTGGCATGGCTAAATCCCAGTTTCCAAAGTTGGTTTGATGTTGGCCTATGGGATTAGTTCTCACAATCTCTACCAAATTACAGAACGCTAACATAGTGGCAACCATACTGGGGAAAAAATTGAATTCAATCATAATTTCTTTCGAAATTCAATCTCTGGTTAAATAATCACTGTATTAATATTTCATAGAGATTGCTATCTTTTTTATTTTTTGCAAATATAGTGTGTAATTCCTAATTCAAAAGATTGGTGTGAGATTACCTTTTATAATGTGTGTTTTGATTTTCAAAACTGGCTTTTAAGAGACCTTATACAAGATCCCATCCTGATCCTAAACCTCCTGAAATAGTGGATGATCCTCAAAGGATTGGAAAAAGAGTTAAGGATACTTCACAGAAATTAGTCAAACAGATCAGTTCATCAGAAATCTAGGGAAGTAATAATCCTCTCCCTAGAGCGCAATCCCTCCCTAATAAGCATGAAACCTTACAAGATATCAAATTTTACTGAGAAAATCTTGTTTAGAAGCAAATCCCTAAATTGGGAAGATACATTAGTCATTGACCAAGCTATTCTGCATCCAAATTCACCTAAAATTCTACCTTCTTTGACAAAATCTGATCAAGAAATTGTCCAGGATTTTGAGATCCTCGAAGATTTGGTATCAGATTTCACTTCAGCAGTTACAAATGCCTATCTCCAACAATCAATAGAATTGTCTGCATTAAATATTGCTGCTTCATCTATTGCATCCCAAACAATTCAACAAAGAACTGTGAGTCCAACCTCTTCTGAAAATTCTATTACTTATTGTTACACAGTAATTTGTCACCGTCCCTACCTTTCCCCGTCCCGCACATTGGAGGGCCCATTATGTGACCTGTGAGCAATGTCATGCCTTGAAACCATTATCATTGCATTCCTCTGAACATGAGCTTCAATTGCCCTGAAGACATCTCCTTGCGAAAAACCATAAAAACATCCCTTTTTGCACTGGCGCGGGTATCCTGTTCATCACTCACGCCAATGAGGAAAATCCTACAAAGAGGCTGCGCCAACTGGCGCTCTGTCCCAGAGTCGCAGTCGCGCCAGCCAATTTAAGGGGTGTTTTTTAAATAAGAATGGAAAAAGTTTCGTTTCAACAAACTCAGAAACTGATATCTATCTTGAGTTGGGAAGTTTGGCTACGGATTTCCATAGAGAGGAAGTGGTTTGCCACCTCTCATGGAAGCTTCCTTGGTCATAGGGCCAATCCCACGATTATAGGGATCCCAACTCCCCTTCCTCCTTCTATAAAAGCTTGCTCATTGCCATTGCAAGCTAGTCTTGAAGGCCTAAGCCTTGAATCTCCAAGTTCTCAAATTCCCAAGAGCCTTCATGCTGCAAGAGCCCTCATTCTTCCCTTAAGGCCAAACTCAAGCAAGGAGACTATCGTCGAGAGACTCTAAGAGAGGCTTGTCCCATCCCTGGCAGGCTTTGCGAGATGTGTACGACTGGAGACCCCTCCGAAGGAGACCTCAACATCAGAACATTGGTTGTACTCTCTTTCGATTGCTTATTACTGAATGACTACTGGTTATGGTTCCACTCTGTTTTTCACTTATGATAATGATGAGTTATATCCTTTCTGACTGATATATAGTTGCGTATTCTGGATTTTATGCTTGTATTCGTGTTGTTTCTTTCATGTGTAGGTGTCCATTCATGGAGATCGTGGGGATCGTGATCTGCCGAGGCTGAGGAATGGGAATGTTGTCTCTTCTACGAATCATAGCACTGGACTCCAGTTAGGCCTCCATCGTTGGTCTATTTATCGCAATTAGGAACTTGCGCTGTAGCATTTGATGATTGTTGCTAGACCCGTACTGGGCTAGTAGGGATCGCCTCTGTCCGCAGAGGGGATTTACCTCCTCAACAATTTGGCGACTCCGCTAGGGATCGTCTAGTTTTGATTGTCTCGTTTTGATTGTTTCGTGGTTTTCCTTGCTTGGTTGGCCTTCTGGGCTGGGTTCTTTTGCTGTTTTTTGCTTCTTGGTTTGCTTGGATATCATTGATCTGCTTCTGGAGTAGTTATTTTTTATTTTTGACTGAGGAACTCGACTGACACGCTTTTTAGCTCGATAGTTGCGCCAATTGGCGCATGTTGCTTTTGTATTGCCTGCGCCAATTTCTTTCTGGCGCCAGTTACAACCTCACAGTCGCACCACTCCTGTGAGACATTAGGGTTTGCTCAGTTCTGAGCTCTCTGGGTCTGATCAGTGTATTTCTTTTTGGTTTTTCAGCTACCTGAGTGTGTTGGAGTCTTGTTTGACTGGGAATTTTCCTTCGTCCTTTGGTTGTTTGCTTTTCTCCATCGATTTCACGTTTTAAGCCCTAGGGCATCTAGTGCCTTTGTGTAACGAGCCCTCCTTAGGCGTTTTGGTGTTTTGTTAGTCCAGTCAATTCTTTGATTGCTCCTCCGCATTCTCTTATTAGTTGTTCACTGTTTTGTTACGATTTTTGGGTGTTTGTCCTTCTCTTCATTCAAATTTCATTTGGTCTTTCTTTGGGCCTAGATCACACGGTCCATTGGAGCCTTTGGGACCTTTTCTTGGTTTTGAGAGACTTTGGTCGGTTTGAGATATGATTCTTTGTGTCATCGAGTGGAATTTGTTTGTTTTGCTCTCTCAACATCGTTTCTCAAATTGCTTCTCTTTTTTTTCGGTTTGTTTAGTGCATCTAGCCATCAAACATTGAAAATTAAAAAAAAAAAAAAATCTCTTTTGCTTTTGGTTGATTAGTGCAAATTGAAATCTTTTCGATTTTACTAGTAACTAGTGATTTGAATGAAAAGTTCTCGATTTCATTAGTTGCATTAGAGATATCATTGATTGTCTTCCGATCATTTTGTTTGTGTAAAAACTCTCAACTCTTTTGTAGCTAGTTTTCATCGAACGAAATGATGTACTGTGGCATGTAGCTTTGCATTTATGATTTTTTGAGACAAAACATTCGTTAGGGCCTGAAAACTGAAACGTAATTGAAGATCAAATTTAAAATCTACTCAATTTACACTAAGCCAGCATTGAAATCTAACGAAACACATTTAGAGGTCTAGGATTGAGACGTGTTCCGACGTCTTTAAACCTAGTAGCTGTCGTTCGCCTTTTGGCTTTAGACAGCGCTAGTACGGACTTGTGCTCCTTGTACCGTCGCGTATATAAAGGGAGACCCCTCTAGGTTTCAATCCTTTATCCATAGGAAGCTGAGTCTGCTGCCCTATACCCGTGATACACTGGACACAACATTTGGGGAGATTTCCTGCACGTATGGAAAGTCCTTGGTTGATTTCTCTTTCATTTTTGAAACCAAGGTGTATATTGCAGTTCACGGTTATTTGGTACACCCTTTTTCCTAGTATTCCTGAGCAGTCATTTGATCTTTTCTGACTCCCTAAATTTGAAAAGATTGCCAAGTGCTTGTCCTTTCACGCTTGTGTCAAATTTGAAAGAGATAGAGTCACCTTTTTATCGTTTCTCGACTCTTAAAACATGAAACGGTGAAGTTTCTTATTTTTCAATGTGGTAAAAATTAATCACCCACGATTACACGCCCTCTTAGATTTTTCTTGTTGACCGTTTGATCGTGTGCCTTGACTCTTTTTTAGCTCGTGTGTGTGTTTGTTATTTTTTCTCTTGTCATTTGCCATAGTGGCAGAACCTCCGGTTTCGTCTACTAGTAGTCCTTACACGGACGATTCATCAGAGGTTTCCCAATCCTCTGCTGAACCGCAGCAGCCTATTGTTTCCGAGTTTCCTGACGGGGGACCGGTTCTTTCTGAGCAACCCTTTGGGGGACCAGTTGAGTTCGATTGGCCCTTTTCGGACCCTGTGTCTGAATTGAGATTAGGAGCTGATTTCCTTTCTCTTACATCGGGTTTGCCTTTTATAGCTACTTTTTTTCCTCCTAGTCCTCACCGTCTATTGCGAGATCTAGCGGCAGGCTCAACCATGAGTGATTCTGGTGAGGAAATTCCAACGTCTGGTGAAGACTATCAGCTCTTCCCACGAAGATTGTTTCCGGGAGACAACTCTGAATCAGCTGTTATGTCAACAGCCATTCCCTCATTACCACCGGGGTACAGGTCTTTGGGTCAGATCATTTCCGCTGCTGCCTCTATGGGAGTGTCAGCTCCTTCTCCGAGGCCAGCTGCTCCTTCACCGGGGGTGTCTCCTTAGACGCAAGTTACTTCTGTACCCGTTCAGCCCACTGTTTGTGTGGCCGCCTCTTCACCCGTTGTCACGGCACCCTCCGCCAGGGCTATGCCGTCTCCTGAAGACATTTATCTAGCTACTGCTGTACCGGAGAATATCTCTCCGGAGGAGTATCGGTTGTCCCTGCTACAGCCGAACCCCGAGGTTGGACCATCCTCCCAAGATCCCAACCGCTCTTACTTTTCGCACTATGCACAGGATGGTACACCCGTGTATGCTTTTCCAGGTCAGTATGATGAGCACGGGGACATTTTACGTCTGCCCGCTCCTGAGGCTTACCTCCATGCTCAAGGTTTACCTTATAACTAGGCTTATAACCCGCAAGGGCAACCTTTCCAAGGCCAACCTTCGGGCCAACCTAGCTATCCTTATGACCCACAGGGGCAGCCCATCCAAGGCTATCCTGCGGGCTAGCAAGGGCCATCGTACAGTCCGCAAGGACAGTATTACAGCCCTTCCGGTCAACCTGTTCAGCCTCAGTCGGGGTACCAACCGGGACCGGTCTATGGTCCTAGGGGGAAAATCCAGCCTTCTCTACCAATGCAACCACAGTATCTTGTTGTTTCTAACGTTGCATATCAGCCGGGACCATCCTATGGTTCTGCTTCAGGTCAAACCGGTTTCCAGCAACCACCTGGCCCTATTCCTCCACTAGGCCAACCGGCCCATCCGGCACAACCTGGTGTTCCGCCTCCTGGCCAACCGGCCCATCCGGTACAACCTGGGGTTCCTTCACAGCCAGGTCAACCTGTGCAACCGGCGCAGCCTGTCTATCCGGGTCAACCTGTTCATTCAGGGAAACCCTCTCAGTCGGGTCGACCTGTTCACTCAGGGCAGCCCGCTCATTCCATTAACCCTGCCCAGCAGCCGATTCATTCGATGCCGCAGCCAAATCAACAGCTGCGCCCTACTTATCAGGCTCCGCAGGGTTCCACTTTTCAGCAGCCTACTCATCCTCAGGGTGGTTATTATCCTCATGGTAAATCTCAACCGAATTATAACCACCCCAGAGGCTCTCAGTATTATCCTCCTCCACCCGGTTTTACCTACACTCAGCAGCCAAATCCAAATGCTGCTTACACCGGGCCGACACATAATCAGGGTCCGTACTCTGGTTACCAGCATCCAAATCAGTCTGGTTATACGACCTACACCCCCTACGGTCAGAATCCTACAGGACAGAACCCATGGGGGCAAGGATATTCACAACCATTGTGGAGTACAGGTAATGGTCCTCATCCCGGGCCTGGCATGCCAGTTAATCCGCCATTGCCGTTCCTGGCCACCTTGGAGTTGCCGGATGTTTCAAAATTGACCAATGATCCGATTTTACATAATCCGTATTGGCCTCCGGTTCCTACCAAGATACCAGGTGATTGCCCCAAGTTTGAGGGGAAAGCTGGAGAGGACCCCCAGGCGCATGTGATGACGTATCATCTTTGGTGTTCGTCTAACTCTTGGGTCGACGATTCGATTCGTCTGCGCCTCTTCCAGCGCACTTTAACTGGAGCTGCTGCTAAGTGGTACATCGAGTTATCCCATGGTATCTTCCAAGATTTCAATTCCTTAGCCATGGCTTTTCTCACGCACTTTCAGTTACCGGTTTGTTATGAAGCCGGGATGCACCTCCTGACTTCTCTGAAGCAGGATAAAGCCACTCACATTTCTGATCACATTCATGAGTGGCGGCGCCATCATATACTGATCAAGTTTCATATACCTGATCAGATACTAACTCACTGGTTCACCACCTCCTTCGTGAACAAAATCGCCCAAGATATTGCAATGGGAGCGTGTGTGATGGAGGAACAAGCCATTGCGTGTGCCCAATATCTAGATCTTGTATATTCTCAGTCTGGAATGCTTTATGATATCTTGCCTGATGCTCCACAGTCCAGAACCTCTAAGGCTCCACCTACCCCCGCAGTGGATGGTGTCATTGGTTCTATATCTCAGAATTCGAAGAAGTCTTTGAATGGGAAGCAGAAGTCTAATTCTTCCAACAATACTCCTGCTACTCACGCCTCATCAGATTCTGGAAAAACTACGGAGGTGAACACCATTCAGGCCAATCCTACAGAGAAAGCCTCCAAAGGGAAAAAGAAGGGAAAAGGTAAATCCAAATCCGATGCCCCAAGGCCAGAATCCAAATCTTGTACTGAGGATGGTTCTCAGTGTAAACCGAAGTACCCCTGCCTCATTTGCGAAGGAGACCATTATACTAAGGATTGTCCACGACGATCCGAAGTTAGTCAACTTCTCAAGGGATCAAAAGGGACTCTGGCAGTTCTTAAAGAGCCATTCCCATCTCAGCAGACCCAGATGGTTGAACAGCCGTCACCATCTGCACCATTTGGGTCCCAAGTTTTCATGATGAAGGTTGCTGCACCTATCTCTGTCGCTACGTGTTCGAAGGATTACAACGAATCGCGGTAGGCACCTGGGAAGGCAGTTGCGGATGGACCGCCTCCCCCACCTATCTCCGGTTCGTTGGAAATCGAGAAGCCTACTCCTAAACCTGTTGTGAAGCCACCTTCTAAAGGTGTTCTTCGGAGATCTTCATATAATCCGAATGCTCGTGCCGCTCAACACTACAACATTGTTGAGGATTTGGCACAAGCACCTTTTGCTATGTCTGCACTCGAAGTTCTTCAAAGTTGTCCTTCACAACGGAAGGCTTTACTGTCTGCAATCGGTGGTATTGATCCCGCCGATTCAAGTCTTCTCACCTTCGATTTAGAGAATTTCACTCCCTAACTCCCACATCAAATCGCTCTTGTTATTCAAGTCGGGATTAACGGTCTGAACATCCATAGGGCCGTGGTGGATGAAGGTGATTCTGCCTGCGTTATGTCATCCGCTTGCTGGAAGGCCATTGGCTCTCCAGCCCTTGCATCTCCTCCCAATGCCCTCGAGGCATTTGATGGTCGGGAATCCAAACCCCTGGGTGTTCTCGAGAGTTTAGCGATCACTTTACAAGGGAAGACTGTCAAAGTGGAAGTATAAGTGGTTGACGCCAAACTCAACTACAATATACTTCTTGGCCGCAGCTGGACTCATGCCATGCTCTGCGTGCCGTCCACCGTTTTTCTACTTCTTAAGTTCCCTCACAAGGGCAAAATCGTCACGGTGGATCAGTTGTCCTTCTTCACCTCTACCTCCGAGAACAACGTACCATACGTGGATCAGATTCTGAATCCCCCTGACAGTGTAGGCCCTGGTCTCTTCAAAGACCCTGTACTCATGGGTATCTTTCCTGTACCACCATCGCACACCGCTCAGGTTAACATGATTTCCAGGTCCGATGACCCCTGGCTTATTCCTACGCCTGAGCAGGTGTTTGAGTTTGGAGAATCAATGCCCTTGACTCTAGTAGAGATCAGCTACTGTGAAATTGTTGCCGCATCTGATCCTCCACCTCCTCAGCATGCTCCTTTGAGCATGGCTCTCGACGTCTACTCTCAATCCCCCTGGCTTGGTTAGGCCGATTCACCTGATCCTCTCAAAGAGACTTTTCCTTCCGATGAAGCCATCATTGAAACTATGTCTCTTGAAGAGCTGCCTTGGGACGATGGACATCATCGCTCCTCTTTTATGCCTAGCTTGGGGGCAATGACTGACTGTCTGGAGCGTTATGCTTCTCAGGTTCCTACCCCCCCTCTTCAAACGCCCATCTTGACGCACGAGGTTTTTTTCGGAATGTAACCTGAGTAACATCACTCAAACCATCCCGATCAACATCTTCGTTAAACCGGGGGTCGTTGAGAATATTCACGTGGGAGTGACTTGTTCTCCCGATGAGATTCAAGTCTATACTGATCTTTTTAAAGAATTTAGAGATGTGTTCGCCTGGTCCTACGAGGAAATGCCAGGGATTGATCCTAGTATCGTAGTGCATGAGATTCCAACCTATCCTGGTGCGAAGCCCGTGCACCAACGCTTACGCCCCATGCATCCTCGGAAAGCCACTGCAATTAAGGCAGAAGTTGAAAAAGTTCTGAACGCGGGTTTTATTTATCCTATTCCCCTCACAGAATGGGTGTCTAACATTGTCCCTGTTGATAAAAAGCAGGGTACTATTAGGGTCTGTGTCGATTATCGGGACATCAATCGCGCCTGTCCAAAAGATAACTATCCCACTCCGTTCATTGACCAGATTATCGACGAATGTGCCGAAAGTGAGATTTATTCCTTGATGGACGGTTTCTCAGGGTATAATCAGATCAATATTGCACCTGAGAATCAACACAAGACCACATTCATCTGTCCGTGGGGTACTTTCGCGTATAAAAAACTCCCGTTCGGCTTGAAGAACGCTGGAGCTACTTTTCAGCGTGCGATGTCTTATGCTTTCCATGAAATTCGCCATATCGTTCAGCCTTATCTGGACAACTTTCCAGCTCATTCAGCTAAGAGAGAGGATCACCCTGAACACCTCCGCCAGATTTTCCTTCGCTGTAGGCGCTACAATATTAGGCTCAATCCTCATAAGTGCGTCTTCGGCGTGGATTCTAGCCTTCTTTTGGGATTCATAGTCTCCAAAGACGGAATTCGCCTTGACCCTTTAAAAGTCGAGGCTATCGTCAACCTCCCATCACCCTCTTCGTTATATCAGTTGCAAAGTCTGCAGGGAAAAGCAAACTTCCTTCGACGCTTTATCCCGAACTACGCTGAGGTGGCCAAAGTATTTACGCGCCTATTAAAGCAGAATGTTCCCTTCTGTTGGGACGAAATTGATCAACAATCCTTTGAGAAGCTAAAGACTTTATTGGTTAATGCTCCTTTGCTTCGTCCTCCAGACTATCATCGTGATTTCACTTTGTATCTCGCCGCCGCATTTAGCACCATTGCTATGGTTCTGGTGCAGGATGATGATGATGGTAATGAACATGTCGTTTAATATCTATCACGAAACCTTCTCGATACAGAAACACGTTATGCTCATGTAGAGAAGTTGGCTTTAGCCGCCGTACACGCTGTGCAGCGCTTTCACCATTACATCCTGCTGCGCACGATAACAGTGGTTTCAGATTTCAACCCCATGACATATATTCTCTCTAGACAGTTGCTGGGGGGCAAATACTCCAAATGGATTGTTATCCTGCAGGATTTTGACTTAGAGTTCACTACCGCTAAGTCAACAAAGTCACTTGTTTTCGCACATCTTATATGCTCTCTCCCTACAGACTCCGCTCCTTCACACTCTGAAGACCATATACCGGACGAAACTCTTTTCCTCATCAGTACTCGCGACCCTTGGTATGGAGACATAATCGTGTATCTTCAGACCTCCACCTTTCGGTCTGAGTTGACTAAAGACGCTCGACGTCGAATTCGGCATCAGTCTCCCTACCGCATCGTAGGAGATACTTTATACCGTGTTGGAGTAGATTCGGTGCTCCGCCTGTGCCTTACCTTGGAAGAGGCTGAAAAGGCCCTCAATGACTGCCACAGTGGCGCCTGTGGTGGACATATGTCTGGATATGCTACTGATCAAAATATTTTGCGAGCAGGATACTTTTGGCCGTCAATATTCAAAGACTGTATTACAGCAGTCCGAAAATGTCACGCGTGCCAGGTGTTTCAGCGCAAGATGCGCGCGCCACCTCTTCCTTTGCATTCTGTTGTTACCGTTGGCCCGTTTGCGAAATGGGGCGTGGATTTTATGACGTGTAACCCTCATTCGGCCGGGGGGCATGCGTATATAATCGTAGCTGTCGACTACTTCACCAAGTGGGCCGAAGCGATGCCTACACTTGCGGCTGATGGTAAAATAGCTGCTCAATTCATCTTCAACCACATCATCGCACATTTCAGGGTTCCTCAGGCCATCGTTACCGACCATGGTACTCATTTCTGAGATTACATGATGGCCGAGCTAACATCGAGGTTGGGCTTACGCCACGATAGCTCAACGCCGTATTACCCTCAGGAAAATGGCCAGGTTGAAGCAGTGAACAAGGTTTTGGTCACCATGCTTCAACGAACAGTTGGAATTCATAAATCAAATTGGCACCTCCAACTGTTCTCAGCTATTTGGGCTTACCGAACGTCTGCTAAGAGTGCGACTGGATTCACACCATTTCAACTGGTGTACGGTCTAGAAGCAACTCTTCCAGTTGAATGCGAGATTCCTTCTTTGAAATTAGCTGTAGAAATTCTACCCGACACTTCTGCTAAAGAAGAGCGTCTCTTGTATCTGGAATGGTTAGATGAAACCCGCCGCTTAGTTGCCTTAGTCATTGAGGCACAAAAGAAGTGGGTCAAAGCTCACTTCGATCAATCGGTTTCACCACGTTCCTTCATTGAAGGGGACCTTGTCCTCCTGTATGATCAAGCACACGATAAGCTTGGGGTGGGGAAGTTCCAACCCATGTGGCATGGGCCCTATATAGTTAAACGGGTATTAAAGAATGGGGCCTACGAGCTTATAGATTATGAAGGAGTTCCGCTGGCGCAACCCAGAAATGGGCTGTACCTGAAAAAATACTACGCTTAAAGTCATTTTTTGTGTGGTGTGTGTACATAGGTGTGTTTATTCATTTGTGTGCATGTGTGGTGTGGTGTGCAATGTAAACGTCTTTCTGCTGATCGGGTCTTCCTGATTGTGCAGATGTCCATCAATCCGTTTGTTGGGTTCGCGGATGGTGCCTCCCGCAGTACCAGGAATCTGTCTTCGGCAGCCTGGGTAATCTACGATCCTGCTGGTGAGTTGGTCAACCTGCAAGGTGTGTGTCTGGGACGTACTACAAATAACATCGCGGAATATAGTGCTGTATTAGAATTATTAACTGAGGCTGTAAACCTTGGCATCCGTGAATTGCTTGTGTATCTAGACTCACAACTTGTAGTATTACAACTGAACGGTCATTATTCGGTTAGAAACCCATCCATTTTACGTCTGTATCTGCGTATTCGTTTACTGGAAAGAAATTTTGACTATATTACATATCAGCATATACCCAGGCACATGAATACATTAACAGATGCAGTAGCTAATTTGGTGTTAGATAGACATTTGCGCAATTTGTAAATCATCATCACATGTAAAAGGAAAATCCATCTAGAAATAGATATTTATATATATAGATATTGAAATGTTTACATAGTGTGCGTTGCATAAGATCAAAAAATATACATGTTCATTTTATTACATCCGGAGACGACACGTCTCTCAAAAATATGCATGAAATAAAACCCTAAGAGGCTAGTTTGCGTGGTGCTCATGATAACAACTCACTGCACGCACTAGGCGTCTCGGTAGATGGTGGAGGCAACTAGGCACTCCTACTGTATGTCTCTGATATGCTAACGGTACATCCGCTAGCCGGGCGTAGTCCGGAATCCCTCGGGCAATCCCCTCGAGGTTCTGAACCAACTCTCCTCCTTCCGCGCCCTCCTCGTGAGGATCGACTGCGAGCTGAGTTCTCCGTGCGATAGGAGACATCTCGACTGGTCTCTCTGGGCCAACATCTGCATACACATGTAACTGCTGTCAGAACGGGCATGTATTAACAAAAAATCATAAAACATAAAAAATAAAAACAGATCATACCCAGCTCTTCGTCCCAATCCTCTCCCTCCGGGAGTGGGAGATCTAGGTCTCTAGTAAAGTCTGTCCCGGCATAAGGCCAGTCCTCAACTACAATCAACTGGCGCCGCAACCACCTAAAAAACTCTGGCCTCCAGGACATCTGTTGGCCTCCTCCTGCTCTGGGCATCAGTGCTGCCCAGCGAGCCATTCTCGGCTCTCATGGTATCGGCTCCACTACAACGGCCCCTTGGCCCTGGAAGATTGGCAATCGTTCCAGAATGAACGATACTAGGATGGACCCATAGCCAAACTACTTTAGCTTGGCTTGTTTGCATCTCGTCAACTATCTCTTGATGTTGATCGTTACTGCTGTGGCCCAGTCAAACAGTATGGGACTCATGCACTCTGAAGCCAGTAAGAGTTGGGCTTTCGTCGCTTCGTGCGGTGCCTGCGATCCCGCAGCCCGCGTGATGGTATGCAGCACTACTCGTAGTGCCAGATTGGGGATAGTGTGGATATCCACCTTTTTACTCCCTGATCCCATTTGTGCCCGTGGGCACACTCGTGCCATCACTTCCTCCATTTTCTCACCCGACGGTCTGCTCCCTGTCAGTATGGGTACCAGACCTCTGCGCGACAGTCCGGTTATGAAGTACACATCAGAAACGTCCAGTTCTAACACCTGGTCTTGTAGCTTGAATACTTGTTCTTGTTCATCCCAAATGCTCACCAGGTACTGAAGTAGCTCAGGTTGAGCACACAAACAAGGTGTCAGGAAGAATTTCTTGAGCCCACAGTTTCTGAGGGCATTCATGCAGGCCTCATTTTCCATGGCCATTTCGTCCTCTTCCCCATGCTCTCTTTCTTTCCACTCAATCACCATTTTGCTTGGTTTCCTGCATCAACATGGTCACAAAACTTTAATTAGATCTCTGTTGAGCTTCAAAATTCATTCAAATTGATCAAAATGTTGATTTTTTAGGTGGAAAATTGGGTTCGGCCGCTGGCGCGGCTGTTTTAGGAATAGTCGCGCCAGTTGGCGCGATCCCTTTGCATATAAGAGCCCATTGGCGCGGGTTCGTGCTCGATACCCGCGCCAATGAGCGAAGCCCTAAAAATTCAAAAATTTGCCACATAAGTCTATTGCATGATGGAAAACTATTAAAAAACGGATTGAAATGAAGGATGAGGAAGCGCCTTTTACCTGGAACTGACGGAACTCTGAATGGTGGCCCGGATCAGTCGTAATCGCTGCTTGAAGTTTGCACGGTAAATGGACCAATGTTGCTCTTCACTCAGGTAAAAAGTAAAAGTAATTTCAATTTTTACCATTTAGACTTATTTATAACTTTTTGAGCTCTATTTTAAGTTTAAAAAGTCATTTTTCATTAAAACTTCATATGTTTTGTCGAAAATGGATTTTACACTTGCCTTTCTGTGCAGCAACAGGTTTTTATGCAATTTAAACGGCGAAACGAGTTTTATTTTATACTTTTTCGGACTCGGTAAAAACACGAGAAAGTCACTCTGGAGTCATCTTTCAGCTCTTTTCTGACTCTCTAAATATGAAAATATTGCCGAGGCCCTTGTCGTTTCGATCTCGTTAAAGTGGCTACGAATCGAAATCTACCCAGTATACGTTTACCCCTTTTTCGGGCTGGGATGGATTATTTACGAAAAAGGAATACCCTAGCCTATCGCGACTAGGAGGTTTTCTCGGATATTGTTTTCTACCTTTTCGGATCTGAGGAACTATTTACGAAAAGGGACCTTTGGAGTTTACTTTTCTGCTATCTTTTCAAACTCTCTAAACATGAAAAGACGCCGAGTTCTTCCTTTGTCAGACTCGTTAAACCCTGATGACATCGGATTCAGTCGAAATGACGTTCTCCGAGTTCTTCCTTCCTAGGGCTCGTTAAATGTACTAGGATGGATTTTCCCGAAGGGCAGACTTATATTACAAGCATATGCTATCCCCTTCAAGCTTGTTATCAAAAATAATTGGGGTACTCGCCAGAAATGGTGGGGGAAAAATGGAACCATCATCATTGTCGTGTCGGCAGTATGTCGCTCTTGAACATGGCACTTGTCTGCATTCGTGTTGGGTTGGGGACATCTCATCTCGTTTCTTCACTTTGCCTCCGTGGGTTTGGATAATACTTTTTGACCTCTCCTCTGGTCATTGCCTCGTCACCATGACCTCTGATCCGTTGATGTCAAATACTTCCAAAGCCACTATTGGTGCCGTTATATGTTCAAGAGAATTTGACCTCTGCAAATATCAACCTCACTCTGATTCTCATATGATCCTGATTCACAAAAAAAACATCATGTTCCTCTGTCTCGTGTCGATGATGTGGGAAACATTATGGCCCACCTTCGATCAAGGTCACTTCCTGTCAACTTCAGATCATTATCCAGGAAGATGGTCTAGAGACTCTTTTATGGTACCTTGGAGCTTGCATGCCTCAATGGCAGGTTCGTCGCATTCGACGTGAGGTTCTCATCACTGGCCTCCGATCGAGTGATTCTACAGGTGTTCGACGCCAGCTCATTGATTCACACACCGTAGATTGTACCTGTAGTACCTTGAGGGCCATCGTCATTATTGGTGGTTCCTCTCACGTCTGTTAACAGCTTTCATCATTGGCTGGTAATCAGACGATGTTCTTGCATGTTCGACTTCAGCTCACATATTCGCATGCTTGAACTTGTACTTAGTTCGGGTCGAGATGGAGCGCAAGACCCTGGATTGTGTCTGTTGTAATCCAGGCTGCGACTTTGTGGATTATTATTTACATGACTTATTCACTGGATGGCTGCGACCATACCTGAGTCTATTTATCGATCCTCACTGGATGGCTGCGACCATACCTTGGACCTGGATTATTATATACTTAGTTTTGGATGGCTGCGTCCATACCACATATACATCATGTACTTGAGATATCAGTTGTATTTCTCCACGCAGGTTTTCCGACGGCGGAGCTTCAGTTGGGCACGTTCTCGTAAAGCATTTCACCCCTCTCTCTCTCTTGGGCCTCATGCTTTAGGGGGCATCTGTTACACAATAATTTGTCACCATCCCTACCTTTCCCCGTCCCGCACATTGGAGGGCCCATTATGTGACCTGTGAGCAATGTCATGCCTTGAAACCATTATCATTGCATTGCTCTAAACATGAGCTTCAATTGCCCTGAAGACATCTCCTTGAAAAAAACCATAAAAACATCCCTTTTTGCACTGGCGCGGGTATCCAGTTCATCACTCGCGCCAATGAGGAAAATCCTACAAAGAGGCCGCGCCAACTGGCGCTCTGTCCCAAAGTCGCAGTCGTGCTAGCCAATTTAAGGAGTGTTTTTTAAATAAGAATGTCGGAAGTTTCGTTTCAACAAACTCAGAAACTGGTATCTATCTTGATTTGGGAAGTTTGGCTACAGATTTCCATAGAGAGGAAGTGGTTTGCCACCTCTCATGGAAGCTTCCTTGGTCATAGGGCCAATTCCACGATTATAGGGATCCCAACTCCCCTTCCTCCTTCTATAAAAGCTTGCTCATTGCCATTGCAAGCTAGTCTTGAAGGCCTAAGCCTTGAATCTCCAAGTTCTCAAATTCCCAAGAGCCTTCATGCTGCAAGAGCCCTCATTCTTCCCTTAATGCCAAACTCAAGCAAGGAGACTATCGTCAAGAGACTCTAAGAGAGGCTCGTCCCATCCCTGGCAGGCTGTGCGAGACATGTACGACTGGAGACCCCTCCGAAGGAGACCTCAGCGTCAGAACATTGGTTGTACTCTCTTTCGATTGCTTATTAATGAATGACTACTGGTTATGGTTCCACTCTAATTTTCACTTATGATAATGATGATTTATATCCTTTCTGACTGATATATAGTTGCATATTTTGGATTTTATGCTTGTATTCGTGTTGTTTCTTGCATGTGCAGGTGTCCATTCACGGAGATAGTGGGGATCGTGATCTGTCGAGGCTGAGGAATGGGAACGCTGTCTCTTCTACGAATCATAGCACTGGACTCCAGATAGGCCTCCATCGTTGGTCTATTTATTCGCAATTAGGAACTTGCACTGTAGCATTTGATGATTGTTGCTAGACCCGTGCTGGGCTAGTAGGGACCGCCTCTGTCCGCAGAGAGGATTTACCTCCTCAACACTAATCCTCTCATAAAAACTCAAATACCTTCATCTCCATCACCTCATCCATCATCTCCTCCACATATAGTTCATCCTTTACCACCTGTTAATCCACCACCTATTAATCCACAACTTGTTATTGTCAACCCTCCATCCCCAATCATGGGTACACGTTATGCTCCCTTGGGTCTTCCTCAAAATCTAGGGGCTATACCCCAAGATTATCAATCCAAAATACCCCAGTTCGATAACACCCAACCCATTACTACTCAGCAACATGTAGACATAATGAATGATTTCTTTGATCGCTATGAGATTGATGTTGATGATGTTATGATGAGGTTATTTGTACAAACCCTTGGAGGTGAGGTTAGGAAATGTTTTAGAGCTTTACCAGCTACTTCAATCAATGATCTAGCAGTCCTACAATGTCAGTTTCTAGATATATGGAAAGTTAAAAAGAACCCCCTCCAAATTCTATTAGAATATGAAAATATTAAAAGAGAAAATGGAGAAAGTGTGCATGATTATTGTGCTAGATTCAACTCTATTTATAATGTTATTCCTGCTCACATAAAAACACCCGAAGGACTAGTGCTGATTAATTTTCCATATGGTTTTGAAATAGACATAGCTTATTAGTTAAGAGAGAGGAATCTTGTCACCTTAGAGGAAATTCAGAGCATAGTAGTTAGTGTAGAGGCCAATTTTTTGGCCAAAAGAGCTAGAATGAGGTTTGAGAAGAGAGTTACCATCAAAGAAGAAACATCCATCTCTAGCATTGATGCCAAGATAGATTATTTAGTGAGGGAAATGGAACGAATGGTGATTGATAGAAACATCCCTAGGGAAAATCAAAACCCTCCCCAAAATCGTAATCAAAACAATAGGAGAAATCATCCACAAATTAAAAAAAGGGGACATGACCAACAAATTAGACCCCCTTTTCAGGACAATTATGTTGATGAAGATATCCCTCAAGAGGAAGAAGAAAACCAAATAAATTTGTTTGGTTTACAAAATAATGATATTATTTTTTTCACAGAAGAGGTCCAACAACTATTTTCATTAGCCCAAATAGAGCTTGAGTTAGAAGAATCTGAGGAATATAAACGGGGATTTGAAAATGATATCATGGAGGTTCACAAACAATATAATATTGGGAGTAGAAAAACTTCTGACAATACTGCTAAGAAGAAAACTGATCATCCTCCCAAAATTACCTCTAATTCAGACCCTAAGAAAACATTAGAAAAGTCTTCTAAGAAATCTGGTGAAACTCCTGGGAAGAAACCTTTAGAGGTTTCTACTAAAAAGACAGTTGATTTTGTGTCTAAACCAACTCAAACTGATGTTCCAACTACCAGTCAGCAAACCCTACTTAAATCTAAAGAAACTATCGATGTCCCTGATATTCCCAATATTGTGAAGATTCAATCATCATTTATTCTTGAAAACGAACTAGCTAAAGTCAAAATTCCCATCCCTTTGACAGAGCTAATGAAAAAAAAAACATACAAAACTCAGGTAATGGAAGTAATGAAGATAGGGGAAACTACTGACACTCTCAACCTTAATGATGATCAACCTGAATTGTTTTTTGGTCCAGAAGTAGATGGTAAGTTACAAGAAGGAGCATTCCATCCATTCTATGTCAGCTTAAACATACATGATAAAATCCTACATAATGATATGTTGGATTTAGGTGCTTCACACAACTTAATGCCCAAAGTTGTCATGGAAAATTTAGGCCTTGACATTACTAGGCCTTACAAAGATCTATACTCATTTGATTCAAGTAAAGTGAAGTGTTTAGGTCTCATTAAGAACCTGTGTGTAACTTTGTTTCAAATCCCAGCCAAAAGCCTAGTTATCCTAAATATGGCATGATTTTATCACGTTCTTGGGGAGAAAAGTTACAAGGAACCCTTCAACTAGATATGACCTATACTACAATACCAATTTTTGGTCAGCAGAGAAGGTTGTATAGAGAAAACCTCATGAAATATATGGTAAACAGTCAAGAAAAACCTCATAATTACCCTCTATATTATGTTCACACTGATTTGGATTCATTCATATTATTTAATGATTCTGAAATGGAAGCGCAATTTGGAAATAGCATTGATACACTTGAAAACCCAACTCAACTCGAAAAATTAGATCCTCCTCTAGAACTCTTCTGGAATATGAGCTTTGATGGAGCCTGTAGTAAAGAAGGCTCTGGAGTAGGAATCTGGTTATCTAAGCCATCTAATAATTATTGTGAAGGGCATTCCTACAAATTTAATTTTAAGTGCACCAACAATATTGCTGAATATGAAGCTCTGATGTTAGGTCTGTAGTTACTTAATAAATTAGGTGCCAAAAGAATTATTGTGCAGGGAGATTCAAAATTAATCATCAAACAAGTAAAAGGAGAATATGCTGCTAAACACCCTAGACTAAGAGCCTACATAAATGTAGTGCACCATTTCTTAGATACTTTTATGGAATATGACCTAGCAGTAATTCCAAGAACTCAAAATTTTATAGCTGATAGTCTTGTTGTCTCTGCAAACGCTTGTAAAATACCTCACCCGAACAAACCACACACAATTGAAATAAAACATTGACCTGCAATACGAGATAACATGTGATAATGGCAGGTTTTTGGAAATGACAAACAGATTGAAAATTTCTTACTGTCAAAAGATGAGTTTGAGGAAACACAGTTAGATTTGGATAATCAGGAACAAGATCAAATAAAACCAGAAGGTCATGTAGAAAATCAAATAGTTGTATATAATCCTTTGATAAACCAGTGTGATAGATTATATGTCAATAATCATATAAATGAAAGTGTGCCTAAATTATAAATTCATGAAATAGATCCTGAAAAGGAAGATTTTGAAATGCTTCAACTAAAAGATAACATTTTTCCCCGGGGATTAGCTCCATTAGAAGACATTTTTGACTTCAATGATGTAGCAAAGAAGCCTAAAATTGAGCCCATAGGAGTAGAAGTTGAGGAATGCAACATAGGTACTGAACAAAACCAAAAAATGATTAAACTATCAAGAAATTTACCTATGATCACCAAAAGGAGACATATATCCCTTTTCAAAGAATACATTGATGTTTTCACTTGGAATTATGAGGACTTGAAAGTTTATGATTCCAACCTCATACAACACAAAATTCCAGTTAAAGAAGAACAAAATCCTTTCAAACAAAAACTTCAGAGGATAAATCCAGTTTTGTTACCTTTAGTTGAGAAAGAAGTTAAATGAATGTATGATGCTAAAATAATTGTCCCCCTCAGATATTCCAAATGGGTTTCAAACATAGTACCAACCTGAAAGAAAATTGGAGAAATCAGGTTACGCATTGATTTCAGAAATCTGAATAAGGTTTCTCTAAAAGATAACTATCCCTTACTTAAAATGGACCATATCTTACAAAAGGTGATAGGATCAAGTAGGATATCATTACTAGATGGTTTCTTTGGCTATAACCAAGTCTTGGTTGATCCAGAAGATCAGGATAAAGAAACTTTTTCCACTCCATGGGGCACTTTCATGTATGTGAAAATGCCTTTTGGACTGATGATTGCTAGGGCCACCTTCCAAAGAGCAATGGACATTAATTTTTTCAGAAGAGGTTGGTCTCTTTATTGTAATCTATCTAGATGATATAACTATCTATTCAAAATCTTATGAAGAACACTTGAGACATTTGAGACGAGTCTTTGAGAAATGCAGGAAATTTGGCATATCTTTAAATCCTAAGAAAACACTATTTGGCCTGGAAGAAGGAAAACTGTTAGGACATATCATATCAAAATATGGAGTTAGAATTTACCCTAAGAGAATTGAAGCAATCCTAAAGATCAATCCCCCAAGAAACATTAAGGAACTTCAATCGTTCATAGGTAAAATAATTTTTTTGAGAAGATTTATCCCTAATCTTGTTGAACTCCTTAGAAACATAACCAATATGCTCAAGAAAGATCCAAAAATCAAATGGAGCATAGAGGCTAGGCAATATTTTGATATGGTAAAACATGCATTAACTAAAGCACCAGTGTTAGTCAGTCCCGATTTTACTAAAGATTTTATAATCTTTTCTTTTGCTTCTGAGCACACTGTTGTAGCTGTTTTACTGCAGAAAAATAGCGAAGGATTTGAGCAGCCAATAGCCTTCTTAAAAAAAGCCTTAAGATATGCTTCTCTCAAGTACAACATCATGGAAAAACATGCCTTTGCACTAGTCAAAGCAATTAAATATTTTAGAGTTTATATTATGCATTCACATGTAATTTCTTATGTACCTAATGCTGTGGTAAAGGATATTTTAACGCAAAATGGACCAGATGACCAAAGAGGAAAATGGATTGCAGTTATTTTAGAATATGATCTGGAAATAAAGCCTACCAAAGTAATTAAAGGGAAAGGACTTGCCCAACTTATGGCTGAGTTCCATTTTCAAGCTCTGGACATAAACTTGGTAGCAACTTTGGATGATAAAGAGCAGCAGGCGACTCCACAAATCAACGAAGAATTTTTAAATTCTCCCTGGTATGGAGACCTGCTTTATGTATTATTCAATTTAAATGCTCCTCCCGGTCTTACAAAAACTAAAGCTAGATTTATGAAATTAAAGGCAGTAAAATTTTGCATCATTGATAATGTCCTTTATTGGAAAGATTCTGGTGGCCTATTACTCAAATGTTTGTTGAAGAATGATGCAGACAATATTATGCATGATTTTCATGAAGGAGACTATGGTGGCCACCTGTATTGGAGGACTACTGCTAATAAAATTCTCAGGGCTGGATTTTACTGGCCCACCCTTTTTTCTGATGTTCATAAGAAAATCAAAACCTGCCACAAGTGTCAAATTTTTGAAGGTAAAAAGAAACTCCTACCCTTGCCTCTCAAACCTATTTTTGTTGAAACCCCATTCCAACAATGGGGTTTGGATTTCATAGGTGAAATTCATTTGCCTTCCTCGACCCAACATAAGTGGAATTTAACAGCTACAAATTACTTCACTAAGTGGATAGAAACCATCCATTCCAGAAATGCCACTGATGTTGTTATTACCAAGTTCCTCGAGACCAATATCCTATCCAGATTTGGTTTCCCAAGGAAAATCATCACTAAAAATGCAACAACTTTTAAATCCAAAAAGATGATTGAATTATGTAATAAATATCATATTTCTTTAGGACATTCAACAACCTATTACCCACAAGGTAATGGACTGGCCGAATCATCCAATAAGAGTCTAGTAAACATCATCAAGAAGTTATTAGAACATAATAAAAAGTCTTGGCATAATAAGCTAGTCAGTGCACTTTGGGCTGATAGGCTTACTACCAAGAAGTCCATTGGTATGTCACCATACCAACTTTTCTATGTAATGGATGTTGTTTTTCCATCTTCTCTAGCAAAACCAGTGATGAAGATAATGCAACAGTTGCAAGTGGAACAAAACGATGCACTCAGAAGGATCCATCAAACCATTCAGTTGTAGCAAACAAGAGAAGAGGTGTATAACAGAACACAACTCATCCAGGAAAATATCAAGAAAATATTTGACAAAAGGACCAAGGCAGCTAATTTTGCTATTGGTGACAAAGTTTTAAAATGGGATGCAGGGAGAGAATAAAAAGGGAAGCATAAAAAGTTTGATAATCTATGGATAGGACCATATATTGTAAATGCTTTTAGAGGTGACAATGCATTTTTTCTCACAGATATAGATGGAACAGAGTTACCTGGTGGTCCTGTAAATGGAAGGATGTTGAAGCATTATTTTTACTAGTCTAAAGATTCTTTTAACATCATTGTAAATATCACAGTCAACATAGATTGGATTGGATTTTTTGATGATTAAGGTTGAAGCCCACAGAGAAGGCCCTAAGCCATGGTCAATAGACCATCATAATATTTTTTGAAGCAGAAAAGGAATCAAATTATAGATTTCTCATATGTGCAAATGGATAAGGCTACTGATCATAGGTTCTTGACACTTCAATGCATGGAAGTGCCATCCCAAATTGGAGCCACTCTTAGGGTCCTATATCTCATATGATCTCAAGGTGACTGAGTTTTTTCTATCTGTCAAATTTATTTTGTAAAATGATTTCCAATCTGCAAATAATTTTCAAAATAAAAAAAGGAAATAATATAAAAAATCAAAAGAGGGTATATGTTATAAATAAAAAATATAAGATGTGAACCCCATCAAAAATAAGAAAAACAATAAAATTTTGAAAGTGTTGCACCTCCAAATGCCACTACTCTTAGTTTAGCTTATTTCTGAAAATAAATTGTGTGCAGCTTGTTTAAAATGCCACAATAGTTCAATAAAATTTAATCATATAGTTTAAGCACGATTGAATTAGGTTTAAATTGCTTGTTAATAGGTAGTGAAAAATAATTTGTCAAACTATTTAATCTTGACAAATTAATTAGTTAGATAGAAAATAAACATTGGTTCAATAGTTTAATTTGAACCAAGGAGATGTTGTAACATCGTTTGTTTTTGATAAGTTAGAATAAGTAGTAAAATAATTTTCAAAATGATAAGGTAGGATATGGATGCAAAAGAATGAAAAAGTTAAAAATGTTAGGAAGATTATTATTTTTGTAGGCATCCATGTCAATAAAATGTTAGGTGTTAGATGCCCTAAATAAATAAGGCAAAATAAAATGTTAGGTGGTAGATGCTCTAAATAAAGAAGGCAAAGTAAAATGCTAGGGAAGCAAGAAAGAAAAAGAAAAGCTTCATTCTATTTTAAAGGTTTTGATTGGCCGCTAGTCTAAATGCGCCTATGGAAAAATTTATTTGTATGGTTTAAATCCTCATTATTAACTTATATCTTAAAGTTTTAAACCATAGCAATATATCCCCGCCATACTTTCATTTCATTCATTTCCCTTTATTTTACATTCCATTCCCCGCTCATATATTTCCATATATGTCCATACCTTTCATTACAAATCCCTTCATATCTCCCGACACATTATTTAACAAAGTCCCGACCCCACTACTTCCATATCATCGCATTACAATCCCTTTTAATTTTTTATTTTCCTTTAAAAACATTAGACCTTACCTTTTCTGCCTTTTTCGCATAATATTGCTACTTTACCTTTTTTCACCGCTATATCATTGTTTTATATCCGCTTCTGATTTCCCTAATTGCGATTAAAGTGGGCCATTCCTCTCTGACACATCACTTTTCTTCCCCACCATCCATCGCAGATCGCATATTATATCCTTTCGCAACACAAAAAAACCTTAAACCTGCAATCAACGATTTGCGATATATCGCATCGCAGATTTGTTAACTTACCTTTGAAGCACTCGCAATGTGTTTGGTTTAACTTGTGATGCGGTTGACCCCACCATAGCAGCTCCGTCCCCCACTTCAAGCCACTTGAATCATAAACCTTACCTTACCGCAAAGGCTTTCCTACTTGAAATTACGATGTAGGTGGGTCCCTCTGCCCGTACTTCGCAAGTTTTAGAAGTTTACCTCCGCGCTTATAACTAAACCTTAAGAGTTGCGATCTGTGGGCTGCGGTCTGGTCCCACCTTCCCTCCACGTCACCTCCCACTTTGAATTGCATCACTGATTACATTCTTCATAACATAAACTGTAAATATTGCGAAGTGCGCGGATGCGATGCGGCTTTAGAATTAAAATCTAAGCATTTTCAGGTCTGGGTATATGGGTTTTTATGTTGTTTTATTTGAAAAAGGGTTAATCGCGGCAGAAACGACTTAGGTAACAAATAAACGCTACCGGTCAAGTCAGGCAAAGGTTTTGTGGCAAAGAAGATTATGTTGTAACTGCAAGAGCATAGGGCGTTCATACAACAGATCTACCAGCACAACACTCAGTTCATTATGCCAACACATTAATAAAATATGGTCTACGTCCTAACTGCCCCACTACATTAGCACCTGCTTTGCACAACGCATTCCACCGAAGATATAATTTTGTAATAATAAGAGTTTTAAGTTCAAGTCTGTTAGAGACTGTATTATTGTAATTTTTTGTATAAATACTTCAGTTTGGAAGTATCAAATGTTGATTGATTGAGATCAGAACTATTCTTGTCTTTTTTAGTACTGTAAGATTTTTTCAAAGCACTGGAGCATCAATAATAATTAGACCATTCACATGATTATTGTGGCTTAAATATCGGTGATGTGTTTCTTCTGTTATTTTTTTCGTTGTTATCCTTCATTGTAATCATCTGAATTCTAATTGTAAAGTAGAAAGCGTGATGAATAGGATTTACTTTTAAGTACCTTATTCTGGCTGCGTTTACAATCATAATGTTTTCCACTGAAGGCCAAACTAAAGAATTCTTAATTGCTCTTTAGTTCTGCTGAATCTTTTCATATTTCTATCATAATCCATTTATAAATTTGAAAGATCCAGTAAATATTCCTAGCTTGCCCTATGTTTACTATGTGAAAATTTGATGCAACCATCCAATTTATTTTGACTCCATTGCCCAATAGAAATTAATCCATTGAATACAATCAATTTTCCAAACCCAAAACTCAAAACCCAAGTACAATCATAACTAGCCTAAAAACTTATCCAAACAAAGTTAAATCTTATAGAGAGAGCCCTCTCTAAAACTGGCATGGCTAAATCCCAGTTTCCAAAGTTGGTTTGATGTTGGCCTATGTGATTAGTTCTCACAATCTCTAGCAAATTACAAAACACTAACACTTTCTTTGATGTTCATGACGAAGAAGGGAGCCACCTTGGTGGTGTGCATTTAGAGATCCCATGACAAAATGTGACAAAGTGCATTGGTGGATTTGGGACTGTGACCTTTGATGATCTCAGTGATCACTACCACACACATTGTGATCCATGTTTGAATGCCTCCTAGGCTCTTGAATTGGATTTCATCATAACAGAGAGATTGAGGAAGAGAATATTGGGTTCTGACCTCTTAGGATTGGGTTCTCAATTCAAAGGAATTGTCTCCTTCTAAAGGGTGTCATATATTGAAATAAGGAGGAGACGTGGGTTTTACTTAGAGAAAGTTCCTTTTCTCCGATGATTATCTTGGACTTTTATTATGGTTATGGTTACATGTCAATATTGGAATTGGATTATGTATTTATTAATGTAGTTTGAAATAAAATATCAAAGGCAATTTATTTTGAAGAATTTTCTTTTTAAAAAGAGAGTCCATAAAGGTGAATTGGTTTTCAAAATAGAGGAATAACCTGTTATGAGTATTTTTAATAACCCAACGTTTCAGACTTCTTAAGTGAGTCCATCATCAGGGGTAAACGCCCAGTATTCTTTGGAAGATTTGTGAGGATTAGGGCAAAGGAATAATAATATAAATAGTAATTTTTAGTAGAATTTTTAATTCTTATTAAGGAGGTCGGTTGGAAGAAAGGCTAATATAATTTTATTTATTTATTTATTTATATATTTTAATTTACTTATGTTTATTTATTTATTTAATTATTAATTAATTAAAATTATTTTATTTATTTATTTTTTATTTTTATAAATTATTATGATTAAAAAATTATGAAATTAATAATTAGAGAGGTAATAATAAAGGGTAAGGTAGAAATTTTTAAGATTCATTATCACTTTAGGGATTTATTATTATTAAAATTGATGTCATGCGAGTTATGATGTATTAGAGGTTTCCAAGTGTTGTTGATGTTAAGGCCATCATCACCATTCATGTTATTTTTCCTTTTTTCTATTTCTATGGCCTCTTTGATTTTTATTTTTAGGTAATGATCTTCTTTGGATATAAGTTTAGCATCCTCCATTCTTATGTAATGTGAGGATGAGAAAGCATGTTTTGCTAGTGCGGATTTTCAGTTTTGTTCCTAGATATGTCAGCAGTATGCTCCTTAAGTCTAATGTTAAGGGATCTACCAGTTTCACCAATATATTCTTTTCCACAAGAGCGCGGTATGATGTAGACGCCTTTTTGCAATCTAGGGTTTATAGGGTCCTTGGTAGAGTCCAGAATATTTCTGATGGTATTAGGGGGAGTGAAAGAAATCTTAATGTAGAAATTTCTTATTTTCCCACCCCGGTTTTCAGTTTCACCTTATTTCTCCTTTTAGTTAAATTCCCTTTCCCATATCCTTACATTCAACAACAGAAAAATAATTTTTTGCTGAAAACAAAAATTCTGGAAAATTTACAGAATGCTGAAAAATGCAGAAATAAAAATCAGCAAGCTTAAAACAGCCATTCAACACATTTAAACACTGATATTTTTGGTCAACATGACCCTGGAAAAACCCCCTACAACTCTTGGGGAAAACCAGTTTGAAAGATTCTCTTTTATTTTCTGAATATTGCTTTTTACAGTGAAACAAGAAAAACTCAGAAAAAATTCCAGCAACCAATTTACAGACTTATCTCGATTTTCGTGCTTGCACACCGCCTCGGAAATTGTGCCAAATCAACAACAACAGAAAACAAAAAATTTACAGCACCTTAGGACAGCATTAAATGTTGTATGACCACCTCGAGAAGTGTGCCGGAATAGCCGTACTTTGTTGTACGGACTGTACAGATTTTGTACAGCAACCTCTCTCGAAATCCGTGCCAAAAATATGGGTTGTGCTGCTGTCCTCTTCCTCGGTTTTTGTGTCGAAAGTGAAAGCCACCCTCTTCCTTGGAAAACATGCCTGATTTTTGTGCCTTGAAGTGCGTGCTTGCTTCTGTACCCTCTTCCTCGATTTTTGTGCCTCCTCACTTGGAAACACTACCTCTCCCTTGCTGTACAGATTTTCTGCCTCGGTATGTGTGCCAATAAACGCTGCTCTACCTTTGCTAAAATCTCTTCACTACTGCCCTCCTTCTTCTCACTGCTCAGAAAAATCTCCAGCTCTCTTTCTCTCCTTCTCCCAATCTGCTCATGGAAGAATGAATGACATTTTCCTCCTTTCCCTCCTTTAACCTAACCCTAAGTGACTTTTGGGGAATCCCTAAATCCAATGGCTAAAATAGATTGAGATCTAGGGCTGAGATTAAATGCTTATTTAAATCTCATTTTCTATTTTTTAATTCACCCCACTTTAATAAAGACCCACTTAGTCATTTACTTCCAAAGTCACTTTTCCTTTCTAATTTTACATTGACTTTATTAAAGTCACTTTAAAATTAGACTTTAGTAACTTTATCACTTAAAGTCACTTTTAAATTAGATTTGACTTTATAAAATTATAAAGTCACTTTCGGAGAAAAAATTAAATTCTTTTGGACACTTTTCCCTAGGCCAAAGATCAAAGCCTTAGGGAACCACCTGTCCTTAGGTAACCAAATTTCAAAACTCCCTCTTACCGAGGAAGGTGTTCCTCACCACACCCATCTTATCTCTGAAGTAGACATGCTTGCCCCGTGGTAAGGCTTTGGTAAGAATATCTGCAACTTGCTCATCAGTGGGAATATACTCAAGCTTCACAGCTCCTTTCTAAACATAGTCTCTGATGAAATGATATTTGATCTCGATATGCTTTGACCTGTCATGAAATATTAGATTCTCCGTGAGTTTAATGCATCTCTGATTATCACAGTAAATCACTGAAGGTCTCAACGGCTGACCAAATAAGCCAAACAACATCTTGCGAAGCAAGATGGCCTCACAACTAGCTAGACTGGCTGCCATATACTCTGCTTCCGCTGAACTCAATACTACTGACTGCTGCTTTCGGCTGAACCATGACACCACTGCCGAACCCAACCCAAAGCAACACCCTGAAGTGCTCTTCCTATCAGAACCACAACCTGCCCAATCAGAATCAGTGTAACCTACCAATCTCACTCCATCCCCCTACCTGTAGTCCAGACCATAATCCACTGTCCCCTGCAAGTACCACAAAATGTGTTTTGCAGCCACCCAGTGAACCTTCCTAGGCTCACACATAAACTGACTCATCGTGTCGACTGCAAAACAAATATCTGGCCTAGTGTTGACCAAATACATCAAGGAACCAATCAGCTGTCTGTACAATGTGGGATCCACCAACTCGAAATCCGAATCATGAAGCTTCTTCCAGTTGGTGATCATCGGTGTCGACATGGGTTTACAATCCTCCATGTGGAATCTGCCAAGGATATCCACAATATACTTCCCCTGCCCCAGGAAGAAATGCCCTCCTCCTGCCACACCTCCAAACCCAAAAATTAATGCATCAAGCCGATGTCCTTCATCTCAAACTCCGTTGCAAGATCTCTCTTGCAGTGCTCTATGAGTCTCTCTGCACCTGTAATGACTAAGTCATCCACATACAGCACCAGAATGAGAGGCTCCCCACCTATCACAATATAGTAGAGGTTCGGATCTGCCTCACTCTTTGTGAAACCCATCTCCTGCAAGTATGTATCTATCCTGGAGTACCAAGCTCTGGGAGCTTGCTTCAGGCCATAAAGGGCCTTCTTCAGTCTGCACACATGGGACTCCTTCCCATGCACCTCAAAGCCCTATGGCTGCTCAATGTACACCTCCTCCTGTATGAAGCCATTGAGAAATGCGGTTTTCACATCCATCTGGTGGATCTTCCAACCCATCTCTGCTGCTATCGATATAATGGAGCGAATCGAAGTATATCGAGCCACGGGAGCGAAGGTCTCCTCATAATCTACTCCCTCTACTTGGGAGAACCCTCTAGCCACAAACCTCGCTTTGAATTTCTCAATGCTGCCATCTACAGCATGCTTTACCTTGTAAAGCCATCTGGAAGTAACCACGGATTTGCCCTCAGGCCTCGGCACCACCTCCCAAACATCATTCTTCGTGATAGAAGAATACTCCTCCTGCATGGCCTCTCTCCAGACCTGCTGGCTAGCTGCCTCCTCATAGCTAGAAGGCTCAGAGTCAAGGATGTTGGTAGCCATTGCCATATAGCTACAAAACCTCTCAGGTGGTCTGCTCTCTCTGACCGGCCTCTTAGGCCCAGCAACATATGTGGCCTCTCTCAAGGTGTCCTGAAGCCACTTGGGCTTCCTCTTCCCTGAGCATACTTCTCCCATTGGAGAATGAAACTCCTCCTCCTCATCATCATCAGGAGCCTGAACTCCTGACTGTCTGTCTGCTGTCCTCCTGCCTGCACCTGAACCTGTAGAAGTTGAGGTACCGTGTGAACTGTCCATCAGTGGACTCCCTAGTGAACTGCTCTGTGGACTGCTCTGCATGCTGCCCGAAGCACCACCCCTCTGACTCTGTGAGCCACTGCTCACTGACGGACCTGACATCGTCATAGATGTACCTCCGGATCCTCCTGATCCCTACCCACTGGATCCCTGTGACTGACTCAGCTGTTGCTGAGGGTCTGGCTGATCCAGATACTCTAACTCCCGTGACCTCCTAAAGGCCCTATCCTCCTCGAACTTCACATCCCGCCTGACAACAACTTTCCTCTGTGCAGGAATGTAAATCCGAAAGGCCTTGGAGGTCTCACTGTAGCTCACAAAGATACCCTTCTCTGCGGTGGGCTCTAGTTTGGTTCTCTTCTCCTTGGGTATGTAGGAGTATGTGATACACCCAAAGATACGAAGATGACCAATATCAGGCTTCTTCCCAGAAAAAGCCTCCTTCGGAGTCATATGCCCCAAGGCACGATGCGGACTCCTGTTCTGCAAATAAACAGCTGTGTTGCAGGCCTCTGCCCACAAAAACAATGGCAACCCCTGATCATGTAACATGGCTTTGGCAGCCCCTCCGATGGATCTGTTCTTCCTCTCCGCAACCCCGTTCTGCTGGGGGTTGTAAGGAACAGTGAACTCCCTCCTAATGCCTGCCTCCACACAATAGTTAACAAACTCTCCAAGGGCGTACTCTCCGACATTGTCTGACCTCAGGGACTTGATCTTCCGACCTGTCTGTGTCTCCACAAGAGCTCTGAACTTCTGAAACCGCTTGAAGACCTCACTCTTGGTCTTCAAGAAATAAATCCAGGTCCTCCTGGAGTGATCATCAATGAATAAAACATAGTACTCATATCCACTCAAGCAAACATGAGACATCCGACCGCTCACATCAGAATGAATCAAATCAAGTATCCCAGTCGCTCTGCTGTCACTGCTGGGAAAAGGGGATTTGACAAACTTGCCCATCGCACATCCTCTGCAAGTATCAAAGTGATCAGTACTGAAATCTGGCACACCTGTAGCGATCTCCCACAAAGTCCTCAAGGCCCCATGATACATGTGCCCCATCCTGCGGTGCCAAATCTCACACAACTCAGAACTGCTAGCTCTGCTGTTGGTACTACTACTCAATGCCAAAAGGGGCTGAAATGCAAACTTGTACACCTTTGCATGGCGTACACCTATCACTCTAGCTGAATCAGCTGGAGCGCCCCCGGGATATATCAGCACCTGTCCTCCCCTGAACAGTATCTCATATCCTCTATCCTCCAAAGCTGAGACGGATATGAAGTTCTTCCTCATCCCTGGCACATAAAGAGCATCTGACACCTTCAAGGGAGGTTTAGACTCCCTTTGAAATGTCAGTGTTCCCACACCGACTGCTTTAACAACTCTGTCATCACCGAGTACTACCTCTATATCAATGCCACTCTCTGAAAGCTCTGAGAAGTACTCACGGACTCCTGTCATATGACGTAAAGCCCCACTGTCCACATACTAGATACCCGAAGATGCTCCGCTAGTCGAGGGAAATGCATGCTCCCTCTGAACCTCTGTGGCAGGTAGTCCTGCACTAGAGGACTCACACGTAATGAACCCAAACTCCTGGTCAAAGCAATCTGCAAAGTCCTCAACCTCTGTTGAAGCTGCCATGCTCTGGTTCTTCCCCTTCTTTTTCTTCTTCTCCGGACACACAACTGCATAGTGTCCCATCTTCTGACAATTCCAACACTTCACCTTGGAATAGTCCTTCTGTGTGTTACCTTGTTTACCTTTACCTTTACCTTTGCCCCCAGCATTGCTTGTGGAAGCCTGCTTCTTCCCTTTGCCTTTCTTGCCTCCTGCCAACAATGCTACATCCTCATCTTACTCAACTGGCTTGGCTGCCCCAAGCTGACCTTTCCTGATCTCTGTTTGAATGCAATCATCCCAAAACCTCTCCCATGTGGGAAGGGTCTCATGTGCACAAACCCCATCAACAAAATTCATCCATGAACTGGGGAGGCCATTCACTGCAATCCGCACCAACTCAGTGGGTGGAATGACCTCTCCAACTGCTGCCAACTCATCTCTCACATTAGTAATCTTTGTGAGATATCCAGCTGCACTATCAGTCTTACCCATCTTAATGGTTTTCAGCTTCTCCTTTAGGACCATTTTCTGGTTCTCATTGGTACTCTGGTAGAGATTGGACAATGCTATCCACATCTCATGAACATTTCTCTTTCCTCTAACATGGGGAATGCAATGGTCTTTGATTCCGTCTAGGATCAGTCTCTTACCCTTGTTGTTCTTCCTATTATATGCTGCCAACTGAGTAGCATCAGTAGACACATTAACAGGCTGCTGTGTGGTATGAACCATGATATCCCAGACTTCTGCCTCCTCAAATATACTCTGCATTCTCGCATTCCAAACGCTGTAATTGGTATGCCCATCCAACCTATCCTCCACCCTCAATCCCAATGACATCCTGCTGTCCTAAAACTGAAAAATAGCACTGTTGTAGTAAAGATAAAAATTCTGTTTGTGAAAAATCAGCTTGCAGGAATTTTCTGAGTGAAAAATCAGCAGACTGTATTTTTCTTCTTGTTGTCACAAACTGCACTTTCAGCACCCAAGCTCCGATACCATGTAGAAATTTCTTGTTTTCCCACCCCGGTTTTCAGTTTCACCTTATTTCTACTTTTAGTTAAATTCCCTTTCCCATATCCTTACATTCAACAACAGAAAAATAATTTTTTGCTAAAAACACAAATACTGGAAAATTTACAGAATGTTGGAAAATGCAGAAATAAAAATCAGCAAGCTTAAAACAGCCATTCAACACATTTAAACACTAATATTTTTGGTCAACATGACCCTGGAAAAACCCCCTACAACTCTTGGGGAAAACCAGTTTGAAAGCTTCTCTTTTATTTTCTGAATATTGCTTTTTACAGTGAAATAGGGAAAACTCATAAAAAATTCCAGAAACCAATTTACAGACTTATCTCGATTTTCGTGCTTGCACACCGCCTCGGAAATTGTGCCAAATCAACAACAATAGAAAACAAAAAATTTACAGCATCTTAGGACAACATTAAATGCTATACAGCCACCTCGGGAAGTGTGCCGAAACAACCGTACTTTGCTGTACGGACTGTACATATTTTGTACAGCAACCTCTCTCGAAATTTGTGCCAAAAATCTAGGCTGTGTTGCTGTCCTCTTCCTCGATTTTTGTGCCGAAAGTGACAGCCACCCTCTTCCTTGGAAAACGTGTCTGATTTTTGTGCCTTGAAGTGCGTGCTTGCTGTTGTACCCTCTTCCTCGATTTCTGGCCTCCTCACTTGGAAACATTACCTCTTCCTTGTTGTACAGATTTTCTGCCTCGGTATGTGTGCCAATAAACGTTGTTGTACCTTTGCTGAAATCTATTCACTGCTGCCCTCGTTCTTCTCACTGCTTAGAAAAATCTCCAGCTCCCTTTCTCTCCTTCTCCCAATCTGCTCATGAAAGAATGAATGACCTTTTCCTCCTTTCCCTCCTTTAACCTAACCCTAAGTGACTTTTGGGGAATCCCTAAATCCAATGGCTGAAATAGATTGAGATCTAGGGCTGAGATTAAATGCTTATTTAAATCTCACTTTCTATTTTTTAATTCACCCCACTTTAATAAAGACCCACTTAGTCATTTATTTCCAAAGTCACTTTTCCTTTCTAATTTTACATTGACTTTATTAAAGTCACTTTAAAAATTAGACTTTAGTAACTTTATCACTTAAAGTCACTTTAAAATTAGACTTTAGTAACTTTATCACTTAAAGTCACTTTTAAATTAGATTTGACTTTATAAAATTATAAAGTCACTTTAGGAGAAAAAATTAAATTCTTTTGGACACTTTTCCCTAGGCCAAAGATCAAAGCCTTAGGGAACTACCTGTCCTCCAGTAACCAACTTTCAACACTTAATGTTATGTTTGTTAAGGATTTTGGAAATTTTATCAGTTGTTCCTTTTATGTAAGGTAAAGAAATTTTAGGGATGTCAAAAGTTCTTTTTACGTTGTTTTTATTAAGGGTTTGGTAAATAGTTTTATTGATGATGTTTTTGTTATATCCATTATGTTGAAAGACATGGCAGAGGTGGTTTATCTCATGCCCTAGATGGTGAGAGTCCGAAATTCTAGACACCCTAGTTGTTAGGGTTTTAATGATGTCAATTTTTTGCTTAGGATGGTGATGAGAGTTTGCGTGAAGGTATATTTCTGTGTGGGTCTTCTTTCTATAGACTTCGGTGCTATGTTTTCCATCTTTTTTCGTTAAAAGGATGTCTAGTAAGGGTAATTGTCTATCTTTTTCAATTTCAATGGTAAATTTAATATGATTTGAGATGTTATTAATGTGATTTAAGAAATCATTTTGTTTTGATTTACCATGGATCCATTTTGCGAAAATGTCATCTACATATCTTTTCCAGGGATGAATGGAAAGGATTTGAGGGCTTTTTTCCTCAAAATGTTCCATGTATATGTTAGTGATTATAGGAGATAGAGGTGAGCCCATGGCTACACCATGAGTCTTTTCATAAATAGTTCCTTTAAAGCTAAAGAACGATGATTTTAAACATAATTTGAGGAGATCTATAGTTTCACCATCTGTAATATTTTTCATGACATCGATGGCTTCATCTATAGGTATCATAGTGTACAAGGAGACAATGTCGAAACTTACCATGAGATCCTCGTCTTTCATAGAGGTTTTTGGCCCATTGAATGAAGGATGTGGAGTCTTTAATATAAGACGAGGTGTTTCCGGAAAGGGGGCGAAGCTTTTTGGCAAGGTACTGAGCAAGGAGGCAGGTGGGTGAGCCTATGGTGTTGACTATGGGTCTTAGAGGGATGTCTTTTTTATGAATTTTAGGAGCACCATATATTCTAGGAGTGATCGGGCTTGAAGGGGTGATTCTCTTTTTAGTGATGGTGTTGAGAGATGAATTTTTTATTTTTTTGGTTACTTCCCTAAGAATTTTAGCGCTGGGGTCTTTATTTAAGATTTTATAGCAACCGCTATTTTTAAGGTGGTCATCCATTTTTTTTATCATAGTTAGACCTATCCATTATTACGGTTGCATTACCTTTATCAAATTTTAAAATAATTATGTTTTTATTCCTTTTTAGGTTATTTAGGGCAAGTTTTTCATCTTTAGATATGTTACAAGAAGGTGGTCTAGAATTTTTAAGGGTTTTAGCAATGTCTTGTCTAATATCTTCTGCTTCAATAAGGTTAAGGTCTTTTAACGCAACTTCTACATTACTAATAATTTTTTCATGCGGAATTTTGTTAGGAGCATTGGCAAAATTTAAACCTTTTTGAAGAAGGGAAATGGAGGCTTGGTCTAAGTTAACGTTGGAAAGGTTTATGACGGAAGGATTTTTTAATCCTACATTCTACGTATTGTTATGGGAAGGGTGAGAGACTAAAAGGGGATTGATAGATCTAGGAATGGGATCTTCTTGCTGAGATCCATGGTTAGAAGGGAAGGAAGGGATGCTAGTGAGCGGTAGCTGTCTGATGGAGTCGATGGAGTCGTTGTTTCCTTGAGGAGAGAAGTCATGATAAGAAGGAATGATGGAGTCTTGTGTAGAGAAATGGTGATACGAAGAATGTTGGGAGTCATGATGAGAAGGATTGTTTGAGTTATGAGCAGAAAAGTTGTGATCCGAAGAGCCGTGGAAGATGGTGTTGTATTGAACAGAGGAGAGATGATGAAAATAAGCGATGGAGTCGGTGTTGTCTTGAGCAGGGAAGACACGATGAGAAGGGTCGTTGGAGTCGGTGCTCTCTTGTGCAGATACGCCATGAGCGTTGATTCTGTCCACATTCCAAGGATGATGCAATACTGCAGCATTGTCTACAGGAACATCGACCCTCTGGTTGTCAGGTATATTAAGCTCTCCCTATGAAATGGCTTTAATGGTTGAGTCTGTTTTCTGCAAATTAGCATGGTTCTTTCTGTGGTTAATCAACATGCTGCGACAAGAAACAATGTATGCGTTAGTGTGAGGGACGAATTGGTTTAGGATCTGTTCAGAAATACGGCAGGACGACGAAGAGGAATGGGATAAAGATGCTAATTTTTTCTCCTTCTTCAAAGTATCTTTGGAATGCCATCTATCTGCTTTGATAAAGGTGTGGGCATCTAAGGAGTGCCACAGATCCAAGCTCAACGATGAGGCTAACACGAGATGTAAGCTCATCAGTTGTTGAGAAATTTTAATAAGGTGAAGTCTCGTTGTTTTTATTTCGTTTTTAATTAAGGATTCACTTAGCTTTCTGAAAATTGAAGTGTTGCGGCCATGATTGAGCGGATGTTTGTAGACAGTGAAATTTGGGGTAAATTTTTTATCTCTGCAATTTTTTAGAAATGACAGGTTTGAAAAGAGTTTTGCCCTAGATAGTCGCAATTTTTCAAAGAGGGCAACGCTGTTCATCAAGTCCCTTCCATAGTAGGACTGAATATTTTTAAAAAGAGAGTCCATATAGGTGAATTGGTTTCAAAATAGAGGAATAACCTGTTATGAGTATTTTAATAACCCAACGTTTCGGACTTCTTAAGTGAGTCCATCATCCGGGGTAAACACCGAGTATTCTTTGGAAGATTTGTGAGGATTAGGGCAAAGGAATAATAATATAAATAGTAATTTTTAGTAGAATTTTTAATTCTTATTAAGGAGGTCGGTTGGAAGAAAGGCTAATATAGTTTTATTTATTTATATATTTTAATTTACTTATGTTTATTTATTTATTTAATTATTAATTAATTAATTAATTAATTATATTTTATTTATTTATTTATTTATTTTTATAAATTATTATGATTAAAAAATTATGAAATTAATAATTAGAGAGGTAATGATAAAGGGTAAGGTAGAAAATTTTAAGACTCATTATCACTTTAGGGATTTATTATTATTAAAATTGATGTCATGCGAGGTATGATGTATTAGAGGTTTCCAAGTGTTGCTGATGTTAAGGCCATCATCACGATTCATGTTATTTTTCCTTTTTTCTATTTCTATGGCCTCTTTGATTTTTCTTTTTAGGTAATGATCTTCTTTGGATATAAGTTTAACATCCTCCATTCGTATGTAATGTGAGGATGAGAAAGCATGTTCTGCTAATGCAGATCTTTTAGTTCTGTTCCTAGATATACCAGCAGTATGCTCCTTAAGTCTAATGTTAAGGGATCTACCAGTTTCACCAATATATTCTTTTCCGCAAGAGCACGGTATGATGTAGATGCCTTTTTGCAATCTAGGGTTTATAGGGTCCTTGGCAGAGTCTACAATATTTCTGATGGTATTAGGGGGAGTGAAAGCAATCTTAATGTTATGTTTGTTAAGGATTTTGGAAATTTTATCAGTTGTTCCTTTTATGTAAGGTAAAGAAATTTTAGGGATGTCAAAAGTTCTTTTTATGTTGTTTTTATTAAGGGTTTGGTAAATAGTTTTATTGATGATGTTTTTGTTATATCCATTATGTTGAAAGACATGGCAGAGGTGGTTTATCTCGTGCCCTAGATGGTGAGAGTCCAAAATTCTAGATGCCCTAGTTGTTAGGGTTTTAATGATGCCAATTTTTTTCTTAGGATGGTGATGAGAGTTTGCGTGAAGGTATCTTTCTGTGTGGGTCTTCTTTCTATAGAATTCGGTGCTAAGATTTCCATCTTTTTTCGTTAAAAGGATGTCTAGGAAGGGTAATTGTGTATCTTTTTCAATTTCAATGGTAAATTTAATATGATTTGAGATGTTATTAATGTGATTTAAGAAATCATTTAGTTTTGAATTACCATGGATCCATTTTGCGAAAATGTCATCTACATATCTTTTCCATTCCTCAGGGGTGAATGGAAAGGATTTGAGGGTTTTTTTCTCAAAAATTTCCATGTATATGTTAGCGATTATAGGAGACAGAGGTGAGCCCATGGATACACCATGAGTTTGTTCATAAATAGTTCCTTTAAAGCTAAAGAACGATGATTTTAAACATAATTTGAGGAGATCTATAGTTTCGCTATCTGTAATATTTTTCATGACATCGATGGCTTCATCTATAGGTATCATAGTGTACAAGAAGACAATGTCGAAACTTACCATCAGATTCTCGTCTTTCATATCAAGGTTTTTGGCCCATTGAACGAAGGATGTGGAGTCTTTAATATAATACGAGGTGTTTCCGGCAAGGGGGCAAAGCTTTTTGGCAAGGTACTGAGCAAGAAGGTAGGTGGGTGAGCCTATGGTGTTGACTCTGGGTCTTAGAGGGATGTATTTTTATGAATTTTAGGAGCACCATATATTCTAGGGGTGATCGAGCTCGAAGGGGTGATTCTCTTTTTAGTGATGGTGTCGAGAGATGAATCTTTTATTTTTTTGGTTACTTCTCTAAGAATTTTAGCACTGGGGTCTTTATTTAAGATTTTAAAGCAACCACTGTTTTTAAGGTGTTCATCCATTTTTTTATCATAGTCAGACCTATCCATTATTACGGTTGCATTACCTTTATCAGCTTTTAAAATAATTATGTTTTTATTCCTTTTTAGGTTATTTAGGGAAAGTTTTTCATCTTTAGATATGTTACAAGAAGGTGGCCTGGCATTTTTAAGGATTTTAGCAATGTCTTGTCTAATATCTTCTGCTTCAATAAGTTTAAGGTCTTTTAAGGCAACTTCTACATTACTAATAATGTTGTCATGCAGAATTTTTTTAGGAGCGATGGCAAAATTTAAACCTTTTTGAAGAAGGGAAATGGAGGCTTGGTCCAAGTTAACACTAGAAAGGTTTATGACTGAAGGATTGTCTAATCCTACATTCTGCGTATTGTTATGGGAAGGGTGAGAGACTAAAAGGGGATTGATAGATATAGGAATGGGATCTTCTTGCCGAGATCCACGGTTAGAAGGGCAGGAAGGGATGTTAGTGAGTGGTAGCTGTCTGATGGAGTTAATGGAGTCGTTGTTTCCTTGAGGAGAGAAGTCATGATAAGAAGGACTGATGGAGTCTTGTGTAGAGAAATGGTGATATGAAGAATGTTGGGAGTCATGATGAGAAGGATTGTTTGAGTTATGAGCAGAGAAGTCGTGATCCGAAGAGCTGTGGAAGATGGTGTTTTACTGAACAGAGGAGACGTGATGAAAAGAAGCGATGGATTCGGTGTTGTCTTGAGCAAGGAAGACACGATGAGAAGGGTTGTAGGAGTCGGTGCTCTCTTGTGCGGAGACGTCGTGAGCGTTGATTCCGTCCACATTCCAAGGATGATGCAATGCTGTAGCGTTATCTACAGGAACATCGACCCTCTGGTTGTCAAGTATATTAAGCTCTCCCTGTGAAATGGCTTTAATGGTTGAGTCCGTTTTCTGCAAATTAGCATGGTTCTTTTTGTGGTTAATCAACATGCTGTGATAAGAAACAATGTATGCGTTAGTGTGAGGGGCGAATTGGTTTAGCATCTGTTCAAAGGTATAACAAGATGACGAAGAGGAATGGGATAATGATGCTAATTTTTTCTCCTTCTTCAAAGTATCTTTGGAATGCCAGCTATCTACTTTGATAAAGGTGTGGGCATCTAAGGAGCGCCACAGATCCAAGCTTAGCGATGAGGCTAACATGAGATGTAAGCTCATCAGTTGTTGAGAAATTTTAATAAGGAAAAGTCTCGTTGTTTTTATTTCGTTTTTAATTAAGGATTCGCTCAGGTTTTTGAAAATTGAAGTGTTGCAGCCATGATTGAGCAGATGTTTGCAGACAGCGAAATTTGGGGTAAATTTGTTATCTCTGCAATTTTTTAGAAATGACAGGTTTGAAAGGAGTTTTTCCCTAGATAGTCACAATGTTTTCCCTAGGTTTAGAAATGACAGGTTTGAAAGGAGTTTTGCCTTAGGAGTTTTTAGAAATGACAGGTTTGAAAGGAGTTTTGCCCTAGGTTTGAAATCACTATTTGTTGTGATTTGAGAGCATCTGAGAGACTTGGAGATGATGATTAATGTGCATTTTAAATAGGAAAAAATAGGTCTGTTTATTACTCATGATAACGTTTTCCTAATGAAGTTGAAAATTCCCTCACAAATAGTGTATGAAAATTCTGCAACTTGAGTTTTATCACATTGATTATTGATTAAAATACACAAATAAAAAATTTCTCATGAAAATTGTTCTTCTTCATCTGCATACTTTAACAAGATAGATAATTTATGAATGATTTGAATTAACATCCATACAACATTACATTGGCGATTCACGAATATTCACCTGTATGGGCCTGCTTTTCAAAGAAACAATTATTGAGTTCATCAGTTGAGATTGGGAGATAGTTATGAAAGTTTTCATGCCTTTTGAGGGATGCAAAGCTTATTAGTACCTATATAGCAGCAATCGTGCTTAAGAATTTTGACTTTCTAGAAGTAGGATATTCTCTAATAGAACTCATAGATCTCCTCATTGATTTGTAGGACACTAAACTATGATAAAATTTTCTCATCTCGGATATTTTACAAGCGATTTGCAAATAGGAGGTAAAAATGGCGATTTTCGACATTCTTAATTTCAAGACATTTTAGTGGCATTAGTTGATAGACAATGTGATTATGTTGATAGGTGGCTTTGTTGCAACATTGCAAAATTTTCCAATGGATGATTGTAGACTTGGCACTAAATAAAAAGGAATTAGATGAGTTAAATTCCAACTCATGCATTGGATTGTACCCTCTTACTAAGAACCATTTATGAATCCGGTGATCCCAAGACAATAGATCTGAAAATAATTGCATTTATGAGATCTGGCGAGTTGTTGGTTTTTGTCCATGGAAAATTACTTAATAGCCTGAACTACAGAATTTTGAAAGGACAGAGCTAGAATATTTGTCACTTTCAGTCCTAAATGTTGCCTTGAGTAATCTAATAATATCCAATAAGAAGGTTTGATTTGAGGACTCTCTTATTAATTAGGTTTTGTTGGTTTCAATTTATGGTATTTCAATTTCTTCGCCTTATACATTTATAATAATGTAGATGCTCAAAGATTGATCTAACAATTATGACACTTACCTCCTTAATTAGGATTTTCTTCTCGACAAAGAGAGAGAAATCAAACTTCAGTGTTTACAGATCGGGTAAATTTTCCAAAGAATGATGAAAACTTGTTCGAGGGGTTATTCTACATAACTATTAAGGACATTGATGTCTCTGATGTGGACAATTTAAAAGATGAATTATGTGTAAAACTTCTACAAATGGTGAAATATCACGTGAAAACTTTTTGACAAAGATGTATAGAGGGATAACTTGTTGCAATGCCTCCTTTCACTGGATGGGAATGTCTATCTATATTTCTTCGACTATAAAAGAAGGTTTGGGACATAGTTAGGAGAGTGGTCACGCCTTTTTGCTCTCCAAATGATTTTAGCTAGACTTTTTTTACAATTTTCAAGTATGGCGACTTTTTTACTTCGCTAATCTTTCATCATTTACTCATTGCTTTCATTGGGGCTGCCGTGATTTCAATGGATCATAATTTCTACAAGATTGGTAATTTTGATTCTAAATATTCTGGAAGCAAGACACCTAGAAAATAATTTTATTCATGCATCAATCTTTTGCAATATTCGTAATTTTTTAGTTTGGTTTGTTTGAAATACATATACAACAAAACTTTTGAAGAAAGTATTTATTTTTCTTATGCATTGTTGCCTTCCATTATGAATATAGTCTAAACAACTTAAAAAACTTTGTTCTCTCAATTTCTTTCTAAAAAACAATTACCCTAAATTTAATTCCCTCCACTCCTCTTATAAACCTTCCTTTGCAACTCTCTTTACAATTCCTAATAATAATAAATTAACAAATCAATTGCTATATTCTTACTCCATGAAGCGGCTAATAAATTTCTTTATTTGATAAAATAAAAATCTACCATTCTCATCGGTCCTCTCAGCCTTCATCAACAATTCCATTTAGTATTTATTCATTTTAACATAAAGGGTTTCTCAGCCTTCATCAACAATTCCATTTAGTGTTTATCCATTTTAACATCAAGGGTTTAAACGAGCAACATTTTGTTGACAGGAAAATTGTCAGGCATGGCGACGACGATTGGACACCCGCCCTCGATGCCACAGGTTCGATCCCTCTTTCGCTCGCTATTACGCACTGCTCGCAGGTTCCCCGATTACAACATACGAGAGTATGTCAAGAGACGGACAACTGAGGGCTTCAAACAGAATCAACAACTGACGGATCAAAGTGCTATAGTTCTGGCATTCCTCGATGGTAAATCCCAGCTGGAGGTAACAACAAGACAAGCACTGGCGTATTCTCTGTACACCCCAAAGGTTAAGAGCCTCATGGATCCTGTACCCACAAAACCCTAATTGTCTGTGATGTATTGCATACAAAACCCTAATTGTCTGTGATATGTTGCAGACAAAACCTTACGATTTTCACTATAGCAAAAAACAAAATTATGGAATTGATTATTGTTTTAATGTTTTATCGCTCTTTTGTTGCGGTGCCGATATATATAATCAATCTCGATTTTCTTGAATCTTCATGTGTGCCCTGAATTATAGGGCTGGTTGATTGGTTTTTATTGGAAATGCTGAAATTGTGGGGATGGTTATTGTATTCTTGAAAATTTGGGGGTTTTACGGTTGTGGCGAAATCACTCTTTGTGATTGATGGGGTTTTGCAGCGGTAAGGTGAATGATGGATTTTTAGGGTTGTAAGGGTTTTAATTTATTTTGAATAAGTTCACTTGGAAATTTCGTAATAGATGGCAGAGGCTACTCACGAGAGAAACTTTTTTTTATTGATGGTCATTGGGATTCTTATACTGGTGCTCAGATCAAAATATCGTGAACATGTTCACTTCTTGCACTCTTACGAATTGTAAATAACATTAGGGTGTTCACAATGAAAAACAACTTTTGCAGAATGTCCTATTAAATCTGGAGTGTTTAGAATGGTACCCATTATTTCAGGATTTCTAGGGTTTTTGTTTGGTTCATGAGAGTATAGTATATACATATTGAAATGCGATCTCTCTGAGTGCACTGCGCTTTATAAGGTAGGGTATTAGGAGAGCAAAATGTGCACATGAATTGGGAATGTTAATGTGAAGCCTGGATTGAATTGTCATGTTTCTTTTTTTTGACTGGTTACATGAATGCTGAAGTGTGAAGCTGTCTAGGAACTACATCGAATTTGACATCGTTCAGTTTAGAAGATTGGTTTTATAATTTTCAGATGCAGTGTTTAAAAAATAAGGCAACTCGATATCAAAAAATACTGTCGAGGATAACTATCATCCCGTGGAAATGGCTTCATAGTTTTAAGGTTTCTTGCAATGGTGAGGATTTTAGGATTAGGCAATAGTTTAAGTCAGCAACTGAGAGATTATAAAACATTGATGTTCTTGCATCTCCACGGATACAGGGGAAAGTTATGTTTTGGAGTAAAACGTCAGAAACTACAATGATAATTTTTGGTTCAGCATCCTTGCTGGCATCAAAAAACAAAGTTTAAATGAAATTCATGTTATGCATTATCTCCAAAATAAGGCAACTCAGATATCAAAAAATACGCTCAAGTATAGTTCTGATCCTGTAGAATTGAATTCGTGGTCGTGAGGTTCCTCAGAATGGTAATGATGTTAGAACGAGGCACTAACGTTAAAGCAACAACTGACAGCTATAAATCATTGATGGCCTTGTATCCCCACATATACAGGGGAGATGCATATTTTGGAATAAAACCTCAGGACTACAGTGATGATATTTTTGATCAACATCCTTACTGATCAAGAAACAAAGATTAAATGAAATAGTGTAATTTTGAAAGTTTGCATGTAAAAGATAATTCATTTAGTCGTTGAAAAAGCTGCTGGCTGTAAGAGGGAAACCAGATTAACTTATTTCTACGCAGCTTGCAAATAGCATGGACAATTATGAGATACATGCAAAATGTAACGGTCTTCTAGGGACAGTGCATGATGAGAATTGATGAAATATTCTCTTGAAGATCAAAAACAGGATCCATGGACTTGTATTCTTCAACTGGTGTCAGTGACATTATTTCGAGAGTAATTCTCATTAAAGCTCTGATGTGAAGATGAAGTCTAGAGATTATTTACATTTTAAAAGTTTATATCATTGCAAATTATGATTTGTTTTTATTTTTATTTTTTTATAAACAGTGGGAAAACTCAGTTGTCAAGTCAGCAGTGGGACGTGATGGCTGGATGCTATTTGCAAATGCAAACTGATTCATCACTAGCTATTTATAAATGCAAGCTGTTTCATCACTATTATTCAAGAAAACCATGCCACCTGGAATTATTTGTCAGTTGTCCATTACACCTGTGCTAAATGCCTTAGGGTCTTGAGCTGTTAGCTTACATCTTAGCAAGACAATCACTTAACCAAACAAAACAGTTCTAGATCATCTTCCATAACCATTCTCTTATTAATTATATTGAACATTTTGTTGAAATTTGGTTACCGGAGGACAGGTGGTTCCTAAGGCTTTGATCTTTGACCTAGGGAAAAGTGTCCAAAAGAATTTAATTTTTTCCCTAAAATTATTTTATAAAGTTATAAAGTCAAATCTAATTTAAAAGTGACTTTAAGTGATAAAGTTACTAAGTCTAATTTTAAAGTGACTCTAATAAAGTCAATGTGAAATAAGAAAGTGAAAAGTGACTTTGGAAATAAATGACTAAGTGGGTCTTTATTAAAGTGGGGTGAATTAAAAAATGGAAAGTGAGATTTAAATGAGCATTTAATTTCAGCCTTAGATCTAAAACTATCTCAACCATTGGATTTAGGGATTCCCTAAAAGTCACTTAGGGTTAGATTAAAGGAGGAAAATGAGAGAAAATGTCATTCATTCTTTCATGAGCGGATTGAGAGAGGAGAAGAGAAAGCTAAGGAGATTTTCTGAGTAGTGAGAAGAAAGAAGGCAGCGACAAGGAGATTCGGCAAAAAGTATAGCAGCATTTATTGGCACAAATCCCAAGGCAGAAATCTGGGCACGGAAATCAAAGAGAAGTGCTGCTGATTTTTTGGCACAAAAATCGAGAAAAAGGACTAGCTTCAATGCTGATTTCAAGGCTGTTTTTGGGCACAAATTTTGAGGAGGGCTGCTGTACAAATCCATACAGTCTCGTACAACTGATTCCGACATGTTTTTCGAGGTGTCCGTATAGCATTTATTGTTATTAATGCTATAATAATTTTTATTTTGCAAGTTGCTGATTTGGCACAATTTCTGAGGCGATGTGCAAGAACGAAAATTGAGATAAATCTGTAAATTTGATTGCTGGAATTTTTATTGTGTTTTTCTGTTTCACTGTAAAAGCAATATTCAGAAAATAAAAAGAAGCTTTCGGACTGGTTTTCCCCAAGAGTTGTAGGGGGTTTTTCCAGGGTCAAGTTGACAAAAAATCAACGTGTCTATTTTCTGTGTGTGACTGCTTTATTTTTCCTAGTTTTATTTCTACATTTCAGCACTGAAATTTCCAGAATTTGTGTTTTCAGAAAATATTTATTTTTTCCAGCTTGTTGAATGTATGGCTATGGGAATGGACATTTAACTTTATGAGATAAATAAGGAGAAACTGAAATCCGAGGTTGGATTATCAAATTTCTACATAGTATCAGAGCTATTTTGCTGAAAAGTGCAGTTTGGGACAACAAGAAGAAAAATTACAAGAAGCTGTTTTTTCACACAGAAAACAGTTCATTTACTACAACAGTGTTATTTTCAGTGTATTTAGGACAACAAGCATGTCTTTGGGCTTGAGGGTGGAGGATAGGTTGGATGGGCATAGTAACTATAGTGTTTGGAAGGAGAGAATGCAGAGCATCTTTGAAGAGGGAAAAGTCTGTGATATCATGGTGCATACCGCATGGAACCCTGTTAATGTGCCTATTGATGCTGTTCAGTTGACAACATTTAATAAGAAGAATAACAAGAGTAAAAGACTGATTCTGGATGGAATCAAAGATCATTGTATTCCTCATGTGAGAGGAAAGAGATATGCTCATAAGATGTGGACAACATTGACCAATCTCTACCAGAGTATCAATGAGAACAGAAAAATGGTCCTAAGGGAGAAGTTGAAGACCATTAAGATGGGTAAGACTGATAGTGCAACTGGATATCTCACAAAGATTACTAATGTGAGAGATGCATTGGCAACAATTGGAGAGGTCATTCCACCCACTGAGTTGGTGCAGATTGTAGTGAATGACCTTCTCAGTTCATGGCTAAACTTTGCTGATGGGGTTTGTGCACGTGAGACCCTTCCCTCTTGGGAGAGGTTCTAGTATGATTGCATACACACAGAAATCAGAAAGAGCCAGCTTGGGGCAGCGAAACCAGTTGAACAGGATGAGGATGTAGCACTGTTGGCAGGAGGCAAGAAAGGCAAGAGAAAGAAACAAGCTTCCACAAGTGTTGGTGGGGGCAAAGGTAAAGGTAAACATGGAACACGCAGAAGGACTATTCCAAGGTGAAGTGTTGGAATTGTCAGAAGATGGGACACTATGTAGTTATGTCCGGAGAAGAAGAAGAAGGGGAAGAACCAGAGCATGGCAGCATCAATAGAGGTAGAAGACTTTACAGATAGCTTTGACCGGGAGTTTGGGTTCATTGCTTGTGAGTCCACTAGTGCATGATCACCTGCCACGGAGGTTGAGAGGGAGTGTGCATTTCCCTCCACTAACGGAGCATCTTCAGGTATATGGTATGTTGAAAATGGGGCTTCACGTCATATGACAGAAGTTCGTGAGTACTTCTCAGAGCTTTTAGAGAGGCACTGATATAGAGGTAGTACTCGGAGATGACAACGTTGTTAGAGTAGTCGGTGTGGGGACATTGACATTTGATAGGGAACCCAAACCTCCTTTGAAGGTGTCAGATGTTCTATATGTGCTAGGGATGAGGAAGAACCTCATATCCGACTCAACATTGGAGGACAGAGGATATGAGATATTGTTTAGGAGAGGATAGGTGCTGATATATCCCAGGGGCGCTCCAGCTGAGTCAGCTAGAGTGATTGGTGTACGCCATGCAAATGTGTACAAGTTTGCATTTCAACCCTTTTTGGCATTGAGTAGTAGTACCGGCAGCAGAGCTAGCAGTTCAGAGCTGTGTGAGATTTGGCACCGCAAGATGGGGCACATGTATCATGGGGCCTTGAGGACATTGCGGACGGTCACTACAAGTGTGCCAAATTTCAGTATTGATCATTTTGATACATGTAGAGGATGTGCTATGGGCAAGTTTGCCAAATTTCCTTTTCCCAGCAGTGACAGTAGATTGACTGGGATACTTGATTTGATTCATTCCAATGTGAGAGGTCGGATGTCTCATGTTTCTTTGAGTGGATATGAGTATTATGTTTTATTCATTGATGATCACTCTAGGAGGACCTGGATTTATTTCTTGAAGACCAAGAGTGAGGTCTTCAAGCAGTTTCAGGAGTTTAGAGCTCTTGTGGAGACTCAGACAAGTCGAAAGATCAAGTCCCTGAAGTCGGACAATGGAGAAGAGTACACCCTTGGTGAGTTTGTTGCGTATTGTGCGGAGGCAGACATTAGGAGGGAGTTCACAATTCTTTACAACCCCGAGCAGAACGAGGTTGCGGAGAGGAAGAACAGGTTCATCGTTGGGGCTGCCAAAGCCATGTTACATGATCAGGGGTTACCATTGTTTTTGTGGGTAGAGGCCTGCAACACTGCTTTATATTTGCAGAACAGAAGTTCGCATCGTGCCTTGGGGCATGTGACTCTGGAGGAGGTTTTTTCTGAGAAGAAGTCTGATGTTGGTCATCTTCGTATCTTTGGGTGTATTGCATACTCCTACGTACCTAAGGAGAAGAGGAGCAAGCTAGAGCCTACCATAGAGAAGGGTGTCTTTGTGGGCTACAGTGAGACCTTGAAGGCCTTTCGGATTTATATTCCCACATGGAGGAGAGTTGTTGTTAGGCGGGATGTGAATTTCGAGGAGTATAGGGCTTTCAGGAGGTCACGGGAGATAGAGTATCTGGATTGGCCAGACCCTCAGGAGCAACTAAGTCAGGCACAAAGATCTAGTGGGTAGGCATTAGGAGGATCCAAAGGTACATCGAATACAGTGTCAGGTCCATCAGTGAGCAGTGGCTCACAGAGTCAGAGGGGTGGTGCTTCGGGCAACATGCAGAGCAGTCCGCGGAGCAGTTCACTAGGGAGTCCACTGATGGACAGTTCACACGATACTTCAGCGTCTACAGGTTCAGGTTCAGGTTCAGGCAGGGGGACATCAGACAGACAGTCAGGAGTTTAGGCTCCTGATGAGGAGGAGGAGTTTCATTCTTTGGTGGGAGAAGTGTGCTCAAGGAAGAGGAAGCCCAAGTGGCTTCAGGATATCTTGAGAGAGACCACCTCTGTTGCTGGGCCAAAGAGGCCGGTCAGAGAGAGCAGACCACCTGTGAGGTTCTGTAGCTATATAGCACTGGTTGCCAACATCATTGACTTTGAGCCTTCTAGCTATGTATGAGGAGGCAGCTAGCCAACAGGTCTGGAGAGAGGCCATGCAGGAGGAGTATTCTTCTATCATGAAGAATGATGTTTGGGAGGTGGTGCCGAGGCCTGAGGGCAAATCTATGGTTACTTTCAGATGGATTTACACAGTAAATCATGCTGTAGATGACAACATTGAAAAATTTAAGGCAAGGTTTGTCGCTAGAGGGTTCTCCCAGGTAGAGGGAGTAGATTATGAGGAGACCTTCCCTCCGATGGCTTGATATACTTTGATTCGCTCCATCATATCAATAACAACAGAGATGGGTTGGAAGATACACCAGATAGATGTGAAGACCACATTTCTCAATGGCTTCATACAGAAGCAGGTGTACATTGAGCAGCCACAGGGCTTTGAGGTGCATGGAAATGAGTTCCATGTGTGCAGACTAAAGAAGACCCTTTATGGCCTGGAACAAACTCCCAGAGCATGGTACTCCAGGATAGATCATACTTGCAGGAGATGGGTTTCACAAAGAGTGATGCAGATCTGAACCTTTACTTTATTGTGATAGGTGAGGAGCCTCTCATTCTGGTTCTATATGTGGATGGCTTGGTCATTATGTGTGCAGAGAGACTCATAGAGCACTGCAAGAGATATCTTGTGTCGGAGTTTGAGATGAAGGACATTGGTTTGATGCATTACTTTTTGGGTTTGGAGGTGTGGCAGGAGGAGGGGCATTTCTTCGTGGGACAAGGGAAGTATATTGTGGACATCCTTGGTAGATTCCACATGGAGGATTGTAGACCCATGTCGACACCTATGATCACCAACTGGAAGAAGATTCACGTTTTAGATTTCGAGTTGGTGGATCCCACATTGTATAGACCACTGATTGGTTCCTTGATGTATTTGGTCAACACTAGACCAGATATATGTTTTGCAGTCAACACAATGAGCCAGTTCATGTGTGAGCCCAGGAAGGTTCACTGGGTTGTTGCAAAACACATTTTGCGGTACTTGTAGGGGACAGTGGATTATGGTTTGGATTATAGGTAGGGAGATGAAGTGAGATTGACAGGTTACATTGATTCTGATTGGGCAGGTTGTGCTTCTGATAGGAAGAACACTTCAGGGTGTTGTTTTGGGTTGGGTTTGATTGTAGTGTCGTGGTTCAGCCGAAAGCAGCAGTCAGTAGCATTGAGTTCAGCAGAAGCAGAGTACATGGCAGCCAGTCTATATAGTTGTGAGGCCATCTAGCTTCACAAGATGTTGTTTGGCTTATTTGGTCAGCTGTTGAGACCTTCAGTGATATACCGTGATAATCAGAGTTGCATTAAACTCATGGAGAATCCAGTATTTCATGACAGGTCAAAGCATATCGGGATCAAATATCATTTCATCAAAGACTATGTTCAGAAGGGAGTTGTGAGGCTTGAATATATTCCCACTGATGAGCAGGTTGCATATATTCTTACCGAAGCCTTACCACGGGGCAAGCATGTCTACTTCAGAGGCAAGATGGGTGTGGTGAGGAACACCTTCCTTGGTAAGAGGGAGTGTTGAAATTTGGTTACCAGAGGATAGGTGGTTCCCTAAGGCTTTGATCTTTGGCCTAGGGAAAAATGTCCAAAATAATTTAATTTTTCTTCTAAAGTGACTTTATAAAGTTATAAAGTCAAATCTAATTTAAAAGTGACTTTAAGTGATAAAGTTACTAAGTCTAATTTTAAAGTGACTTTAATAAAGTCAATGTGAAATTAAAAAGTGAAAAGTGACTTTGGAAATAAATGACTAAGTGGGTCTTTATTAAAGTGGGGTGAATTAAAAAATAGAAAGTGAGATTTAAATGAGCATTTAATCTCAGCTCTAGATCTAAAGCTATCTCAGCCATTGGATTTAGGGATTCCCCAAAAGTCACTTAGGGTTAGGTTAAAGGAGGAAAAGGAGGGAAAAGGTCATTCATTCTTTCATGAGCAGATTGAGAGAGGAGAAGAGAAAGCTACGGAGATTTTCTGGAAAGCAAAGGAGAAGAAAGAGGGCAGCAGTGAGGAGATTCAGCAAAAAGTATAGCAGCATTTATTGGCACAAATCCCAAGGCAGAAATCTGTACAACAGGAGAGACACCATTTCCAAGAAAGGGAGGCACAAAAATCGAGGAAGAGGGCAGCATCATCAAGCACGAAGTTTGAGGCAGAAATTTGGGCACATAAATTGAGAAGTGTTGCTAATTTTTCGGCACAAAAATCGAGAAAAAGGACAGCAACTTCAATGTTAATTTCAATGTTGTTTATGGGCACAAATTTCGAGGAGGGCTACTGTACAAATCCGTACAATACCGTACAGTTGATTCCGACATGTTTTTCAAGGTGTCCATACAACATTTATTGCTGTCATTAATGCTGTAATAATTTCTGTTTTGCAAGTCTCTGATTTGGCACAATTTTCAAGGCAGTGTGTAAGCACGGAAATCGAGATAAGTCTGTAAATTTGGTTGCTGGAATTTTTACTGTGTTTTTCTGTTTCATTGTAAAAACAATATTCAGAAAATAAAGAGAAGCTTTCGAACTGGTTTTCTCCAATAGTTGTAGGGGGGTTTTTCCAGGGTCAAGTTGACCAAAAATCAGCGTGTCTATTTTTTGTGTGTGACTGATTTATTTTTTTGAGTTTTATTTCTGCATTTTAGCACTGTGAAATTTCTAGAATTTGTGTTTTCAGAAAATATTTATTTATTTTCCAGCGTGTTGAATTTATGGCTATGGGGATGGACATTTAACTTTATGAGAGAAATAAGGAGAAACTGAAAACCGGGGTTGGGTTATCAAATTTCTACACATTTAGCTATGGAAATATTTCCATCAATTTGTAAATTTATGTTGTATTTCATTTTCTTGATCAATATATATATATATATATATATATATATATATATTTTAATTATTAGTTGACAAATTATTACATTTCTTGCGAGACCTATCTGTTAAAGTAAATACAAAATTATAATAGATAATTAAACATTAAATAAAAGGCAATAACAAAATCACTTCAATTTTAGATTATTTTATGTTTTTATGATTTATTTCACTCTAATGTATATTTCTTGATTATTCCACATTTATAAAGTGGATTGACTCAATTAACTTGTAAGGTTTTATGAAAGAAATTAACTTGTAATGTTTTATAAAAAAACTTTCATGCTTTCATTATCAATGCAATCTTGGTTTTCTTTATCTGTTTATGTTATTGTTATACTATTTTGGGTTATAAAACTATCACATCTCCATGGTGCAAGAGCAATATTTTACATCTTTCCTCATCTCTTATGGTAGTCTTTTATAAAAAAGCTTTTATACTTTCATTATCAATGCAATCTTGGTTTTCTTTATTTGTTTATGTTATTGTTATATTATTTTGAATTATAAAAACTATCACAACTACCTGGAGCAAGAGCAATATTTTACATCTTTCCTCATCTCCTATGGTATTAAATATTAATGGTGTCTTTCGTCATCTCCTATGGTATTAAATATTATGGTATCTTTATTCCCTCAATGTGAAGGGTATTTGTGATAAGGTTTTTGTTTTGGTTTCTTCTTTCATCGTCTATTTGTTTGTTAATATTTTTGTGATGTATTTGTTGGTTAATATTTTTGTTATGTGTATTATTGTTGGTTAATATCTTTGTTGTGTTTTGGCTGATTGGATCAAGGCCATATTTTTAGCTAGTTTTAGTATTTATATATTATATTTTTTACAAAAAATACCAGACATTCGAGATATTTTAAGGGTGAAATAATCAAAATATATTTTGCACGCCACAAAACTATTTTGCACGCCATATCCTATGGCTATTGCTATCATGAAGAGTGTTCTACCATGAAATTTTTAACACATTGTATTCATGTTATATTGAAAGGAAGTTTCCAAAAGGGTTATGTATTTCCTCAATGTGTCCAATGAGTCCCATACATATAGCTAGAAAGCACAAATAGAAATACATGTTTTCAAGGCTTAAATTGAAGACTAAATAGGACTTTAGTAAAGATTTGCAACTTGTGAGCTTCCTATGAACTCCTACTTGCAACTCTCATGTAACTAAAAAGTTGCTTTTGACATTTGATCATTTAGAGAGTTAAATTCTTAATATACATGAGCAAAATGAATTTCTTTAAATTTCCCTACCACCTCAAAGACTTGGATCATAGCAAGTTTGCACTTACTATTTGCCGAGTCCATCACTTAGTCTGCAAAGACTTGGATCATAGCAAGTTTGCACTTACTATTTGCCGAGTCCATCACTTAGTCTGCAAAGAGCTTAGCTCTATTATTAATGCCTTGCCCTACAACCAACACCAAATTGAAATGGTGACATTGATTAAGACAACGCAAAACACTAGCTTCATACAATCCTAAGGCGAGCTTCATTAAAGAAGCCCCAAGCTTGTTCATATTTTTTATTTTTTGATACCAATGAGAAGTTTTGATATTAATTATGTGCTCAGACACAACAAAATACCCAAGAAATGTTTACATTGATTTCCAAACTTCAGGTTCTTCAAAAAAGCAAAAGAGGGAAGTTCCGAAATTTTGATATAGGAAATTATTACTGACAAACATTCTACCTACCAAATGACAACTATATGTTTTGCAAAATTGACTAGACAAAAATACAACTTTATAATATGATATCATAATTCAGGGGGGGATCATCAGCTAGAGGCATGTTAAGATCAATTGAAATTTTTTCGTTATGGCATCTAAAAGAATTGTTGCTTGTGGCGTGCTATTCACCATCTATCCTTTGCAGTGGTAGCTCTTCCAATTGACAATGCAAGACGTTGATTTCATCTTCCTAACCATTCACTTGGGCTTTGAGCATTTGCAGTTCCTTAGCCAAAAAGAAGATTGAATTGGACTGCTGATGATTTTTCCATTGGAGGTCTAGGTATTCAACGTGATTATTGACACGAAGGTGCAAAACATTGATTGCAGGCACATATGCGACGTGAAGCGACTTCAGGGTTCATGTATGCGCCATAAGAGACTTGCTAGAGGAGCGAACGCAAAGACTAAGGAGGGCCAAGAGCTTGAACTAGGGGATCAAGAAGAAGATGAGAGACCAACAAGGGAAGGGGTGCTTATAGAGTCTGTTAAAATTGGAAACTAGGATCAAATTCCACTTTGGACAACTCATTTGATGGAGATGATGATTGCATTAAATTCCTCTTTTCAAGAGGACCAAAATCGACCTAAAGGTCATCAAATTTGGACAAGGGAAAATATATTTTTGAGGTCAAGCCCACACATGTGCAAATTGTAAGGTCGGCCACATCATCATGTAGGCTCATGAAGCCCAAGAAACATGCCACTTCACCCTCAACAATTTGTATAAATAAGAGAGACATCTAGCCTCATTTTGTATCTCCTTCACTCACACAATCATATCTCTCCTTCTTTGATTGGTTTGTACAACGTATTGGGCATACCTTTTCCTCACATGCAGAAAAACATATTACATGATGAATTACAGGGCTGAAATTTCAGAGACTATTCCAGGTTTGAACAGGGGTGATTTGACCTCCTTTGACTGTGGTTTTTGTGCCAAAATTTTGTTTTTGGTGGGCCACATCTATTGGCACAAGAATCGAGACATTTTGTTGACTTTGGTCGTAGACCGATTGCAGGGTTGACCGCAGGCTTGACAACAGAGTTTGACCAAGTTTGACTGTTGTTTTCATGATTTTTTTAGGTTGACTTTGACCACTTCTAAAGGCCGAGTTTGATTTCCTTTAATCGAGCTCCAAAGATGACTGTTTGCTGATGCGTTGACCATTGTTGACTCTCTAGTTAGGGAAAAATTTGATTTCTATTGACTGCAAATTTGATAGGGTTGTCAATTTTGACTTTTGTACTCTCTATCTCTATTGAATATTTGATATAATAATAAGAATAATTGATCAAAGGGTTTTCCCCATCTTGGGGTTTTTCCCTGGCATGTGCCAAATCCGGTGTCCTCTTGTCTTGGCTTGTCTTCTGCATTTTTGTTATTCATGTTCTATCTACAGTTACTATCAATGTGATTTCTATTGGGAAACTAAATTGGAAATTGTCATTAGGGCTGATAAATAACATTGAAATAATTGTGCTAAGCTTAAAACATACCATTTTTAACTAAAATTAACATGGTATCAAAGCCCAAGTGAAGACAAAGCCCAAGCAAGAGAGAGAAAATAAATCATAAAGAGAGATTTGTTGGACAAGGACAAGTCTCAATGGCTTCTACATCTTACTTCAAGACTAAGGATAAGCTCAATGTAAAATCTGACTATCATCCATGGAAGATGACTTTGGACTTGACTTTGGAAGAGCATGATGCAATGGACAATCTGCAGGGAAAAGTGGTGGAACCTTCTTCAAATGCACTTGCTGCTGAGAAGACGAAGTATAAGAAAGTTGAGGTCAAAGCTTAGAAAATGATCATAGATTCCATTCAAAAGCATTTGGTTGCCTATATTTCTAATTTGGGAACATTTAAGGAGATGTATGATAAGCTGGTTGGGTTGTTCAAAGTGAACAATGCAAATCAAATCCTCTTTCTCAAAAACAAATTGAATGATATTGAAATGAATAAAGGGGAGTTTATAAAATCCTACTTCATGAGAATAACTCAAATCAAGAATGACTTGATATCTATTGGAGAAGTTATTTTTGACAAGGAGCTCACTCTCATTTCTCTTGGAGGTCTTCTAATACCATGGGATATATTTGTCACCACCATTCTCAACAATGACAAGATACGTGGTTTCGATGAGTTATTGACTAGAAGCACTCAAGAGGAGACTATGATGATGGAGAGAGATAAACCCTGCAATAGAAATAAACGTACTGCCTTCTATGGTCATGCAAAAAGGAAGAAAAATGTTGGTCCAAGGATATAGGGTCAAGGATTCAAGAAGGAAGAAAAGGAAGGTGCTATAATTGCAACAATTTCGACTTCACTATGTTAGAGAGTGTCTTCACGAGAAGAATTCTCCAAGGGATGATGACAACAACAACCACAACAATTTCAAAATAAATGGCAATCAAAGGAACAACAAGTTCAACAACAGAGGAAAGAGGAATTCTCCCGCTGCTTGACATGGAAATGGTCGACCTCCCAAGAGGACAAGAAATCGGTATGATGAAAGTAATGCTGTAGAAAAACAAGATGGTTTTATCTTATTTCCGCTCTATCTACTTCCTCTCCTTTAGATACGTTGGATCATTGGTTGATTGATAGTGGAGCCTCAAGACACTTCACTGGGTACAAGGAGGCCCTCTCAAATTTGGTTGAAAATAAGACTAATTTGAAGATCATACTTGGAGATAATGCCACCTACCCCGTGAAAGGGATAGGTACTGTCACTCTTCACTTGAATCAAGGTCAAACCATTCATCTACAAGAAGTATTATATGTGCTTGATTTGAAGAAGGACCTGGTGTCTATTTCTGCGATGGAAGATAAAGGCTTCAAGGTAGAATTCATTGATGGAAAGGTACATATTTGGAAAATAAACCCTAAAGATGCATTTTCTTTTGGATTTAGGGTTGATGGCCTCTATCAAGTTGGAGGAAATCCTTTGGGAGCTTTGGCAAGCGATACTTCTCTTCAATCTGAGCTATTGCATCAGAGACTTGCCCACTTACATAACAAAGCTGATGGTCACAGGTATGCCCGAGTTTAACATGAACCATGAAGGTGTTTGTCAGGGTTGTACATCTGGGAAACATACAAAGGGACCATTCCCTTCTAGGGAAATCATCACAACCGATATTCTTCAATTGGTCCATTATAACATGTCCGACATGTTACCCCTAACATCGTTGGGAGGATACTTATATTATGCAATCATTGTGGATGAATACTCTCACAAAACATGGATCTATTTCTTGAAGAGGAAGGATGAAGTGTTCAAATGGTTTTGTTCTTTCAAAGCATTGGTGGAAAATCAAACATGGAAGAAGATCAAGATATTGAGGACCTACAATGGAATTAGATATGAATCAAATGAATTCAATGAGTCTTGCAGAGAGGTTGGAATTAAGAGGGAAACAATTGTTCCATACACTCCTGAGCATAATACAGTTGTTGAAAAGAAGAATCAAACAATAATGGAAGCCACCCATGCCATGCTCCATGATAAAGGCCTACCAAAGTTCTTATGGGGAGAAGCTGCCAACACTGCCATGTATGTTCAAAATAGGAGTTTGCATCAAGCATTGGATTTCAAGACAACTGAGGAGGTCTTCACTGGTAAGAAACCTGATGTTTCTCATTTTAGAATATTTAGTTGTCATGTGTATTTTCATGTGCCTAAAGAGAAAAGAAACAAATTGGAAGCATCTGGGAAGAAGGGTGTATTTGTTGGCCACAGTGAAAATTCAAAGGCATATAGAATCTACGCGCATGGTCAAAGAGATGTGGAAGTGATTTGTGATGTTACATTTCATGAAGACGCTACCCTTGTGTTACACAACGATTTGTCACCGTCCCTGCAATTCCCCATCCCACACAATTGGATGGTTCATTCCGTGACCTGTGAGCAGCAACATGAATTGAAAACACTTTCATGACATTCCTCTGAACATGAGCTTTCATTGCCCTGAAGACAACTCCTTGTGAAAAACCCTAAAAACAACGCTTTTTGCATTGGCGCGGGTACATAGTTCAGCCCTCGCGCCAATGGGGCAAATCCTCCAAAGAAGGCGTGCCAATTGGCGCTCTGTCCCAGAGTCGCACTCGCGCCAGCCATTTTAAGGAGTGTTTTTTAAAAATAAATGGCGGAAGTTTCGTCCTAATTGATCCAGGAACTGGTATTTAATTTGAGTTGGGAGGTTTGGCTCCAGATCTCCATGTAGAGGAAGTGGTTTGCCACCTCTCATGGAAGCTTCCTTAAGGATAGGGCCAATCCTATGATTATAGGGATCCCAACTCCCTTTCCTCCATCTATAAAAGCTTGCTCATCCCCTTTGCAAGCTAGTCTCCAAGTTCCCAAGAGCCTAAAGCTGCAAGAGCTTTGATCCATTCCCTTAAGGCCAAATCCAAGCGAGGAGATTATTGTCCAGACATCCAGAGATAGAGGCTTGTCCCATCCCTGACAGGTTTTATCGAGACACGTTTTGTTGACGACCCTTCGAAGGAGAATTCAACGTCAGAGATATGGTTGTATTCTTCCTTTGATTAATTAATGATAAGTGACTATTGGTTATGGTTCCACTCTTGTTCTTGATGATGATCATGAGTTATGTCTTCTCTGACTGACATATAGTTGTATGTATTGGATTTTACGCTTGCATTTGTTTTGTTTCTTGCGTGTGCAGGTGTCCGATCACGGAGATCGTGAGGATTGTGATCTGCCGGAGCGAAGGAACGAGAGTGCTACTTTCTCTACAAGCGACAACGTTGGATTCAAGGTAAGCCTTCATCGCTAGTTGGTTTATTTGCAATTAGGAATATACACTATAGCGTGTGACGATTGTTGCTAGACTCGGTCTGGGCTAGTAGGGATCGCCTCTGTCCGCAGAGGGGATTTACCTCCACAACAAATTGGCGACTCCACTGGGGAACGTTGGCTTGTTGTTGTTCTGTTTTGTAAACTACAGACGGAGCCTGAAGTTAGCCAGATAGCCTTCGAAATGCTTTTGCTCTGCAATTGCGAAGTAGATCAACGTTGCTTCAGTGAATCTTCGGTTTAGTTTATGAACTGAACACTTGAAGTGTTGTCTTGTCTTTTCAATTGATTCTTGACCTTGCTTGCTTGGTCAGCTCTTTGGGTTTGTTTTTCTGTTTGTTTGGCTTTTTGTTTGGCCTTGTCATCACTGGTCTGTGTCTGGACTGCTCTTTTTTATTTTTCCATAGTTAACTTGACTAGCACGCTTTTCAGCTTGACAGTCGCGCCCATTGGCGCAGGTTGCTTGTGTATCACCCGTGCCAATTCCATTCTGGCGCTAATTTCAGCCTCACAATTGTGCCAATCCTGTGAGGTATTAGGGTTTTCTGTGTTTTGAGCCTTCTGAGACTGATCTGTGATTTTGGCATTGTTTTTTCGCTTGCTTGAGTGTTCTGGAGCCTTGTTTGACTGTCTGTGACCTTCGTCCCTTGGTTGTTTGCCCGTTTCCACCGATTTCACATTCTAGCCCTAGGGCATCTAGGTGCCTCTGTGTGTCGAGCCTCCCTTGGGAGTTTTTGGTTTTTGTCGGTTCAGTCAACCTTGTGATTTCTTCTTTACATTCGTTTGGCGATTGTTTATCACTTTATTGCATTATTTGAGTGTTTGTTCTCTTCTTCATTCAAATTTCGCTTTGCCTCGTTTTGGGCCGAGGTTACATGGTCCATTTGAGTCTTTGAGATTTTCTTGGTTTTGAGGGACTGTTTTGTCAATTTGGAGATTTGATTGTGTGTTTGTGTTGAGTGAAATTTGTGTGTTTTTCTCTTTCCTCATCACATCTCAAATTGCTCTTTATTAGTTTTCATTTTTTTTAGTGCACGTTGCTATTAAACATTGAAAATATAAAAATCTCTTTTGCTTTTGACTAGTTAGTGCATATTAAAATATTTTTGGTGTTATTAGTGATTAGTGACTTTGAGAGAAAAGTTTTTGGTTTTCATTAGCTACATTAGAGACTATATTGTTTGTTTTTTGATCATTTTGTTTGTGTGAAAAAGCTCTTAACTCTTTTGTAACTAGCTTTCATCGAATGAAATGATATACTGTGGCATGTAGTTTGCATTTAGGAGATTTTAAGACATTACATTCGCTAGGGCCTAAAAACTGAAACGTAATTGAAGATAAATATTAAAATTTACTCAATTTACACTAAGACAGCATTGAAATCTAACGAAACACATTTAGAGGTCTAGGCTAGAGACGTGTTCCGATGTCTTAAAACCTAGTGGCTGTCGTTCGCCTCTTGGATTTAGACAGCGCTAGTACGGACTTGTGCTCCTCGTACCGTCGAGTATATAAAGGGAGACCCCACCAGGTTTCTATCCTTTATCCATAGGAAGTCGAGTCTGCTGCCCTATACCCGTGATACACCGAACACAACATTCGGGGAGATTTCCTGCATGTACGTTAAGTCCTTGGTTGATTTATCTTTCATTTTGAAACCAAGGTGTATATTGCAGTTCACGGTTATTTGGTACACCTTTTGCCTAGTATTCCTGAGTAGTCATTTGATCTTTTCTGACTCTTTAAATTTGAAAGGATCACCAAGCGCTTGTCCTTTCACGCTTGCTTCAAAACTGAAAGAGATAGAGTCACCTTTTATCTGTTTCTCGACTCTTAACACATGAAACGGTGAAGTTTCTAATTTTCAATGTGGTAAAATAAAACACCCACGATCACACGCCCTGTTAGATTTTGCTTGTTGGCCGTTTGATTGTGTGCCTTGACTCTTTTTCAGCCCGTGTGTGTGTTTGATCTTTTTCTCTTGCCGTTACTACCACAGTGGCGGAACCCTTGGTTTCGTCTACTGGTAGTCCATATACGGACAATTCATCAGAGGCTTCTCAGTCCTCTACTGAACCCCAGCAGCCCATCGTTTCCGAGTTTCCCGTCGGGGGACCGGTTCTGTCTGAGCAGCCCTTTGGAGGACCAGTTGAATTCAATTGGCCCTTTTTCAACCCTTGGTTTGGATTGGGAGTAGGGGAAGACTTCCCTTCTCTTACATTGGGTTAGCCTTTTATAGCTGTTGTTATTCCTCCTAGTCCTCGCCGTCTATTACGAGATCTAGCAGCAGGCTCAAACATGAGTGAATCCAGCGAGGAAATCCCCACGTCCGGTGAAGATTACCAGTTATTTCCTCGGAGATTTTTTCCAGGAGACAACCCTGAACCATCTGTTATGTCGTCACCTGGTCCCTCATTACCAGCTGGGTATAGATCCTTGGGTCAGATTATTGCCGCCGCTGCCTCTATGGGGGTATCAGCTCCTTCTATGAGGCCGGTTGTTCCTTCTTTGGGGATGTCTCCTAAGACACCGATTACGTCATCCCCTCAGGTCACTTTTGTACCCTCCATGCCCACTGTCTATGTGGCTGCATCTGCACCCGCTGTTACTACCCAGTCCGTAAGAACCACATCGCTTCCCGAAGACATCTACATAGCATCTGCTATGTCGGAGAACATCTCTCCGGAGGAGTATCGATTGTCCTTGCAACAATCGAAACCCGAGGTCGGACAATCCTCTCAAGATCCCAACTGCTCGTATTTTTCGCAGTATGCACAGGATGGTACACCCGTGTACGTCTTTCCATATCAGTATGATGAGCATGGGAACCCTTTACGTTTACCTGCTCCTGAGGCTCAACTTCATGCTCAGGGTTTATTGTATAACCAGGTTGGATAGCTTTATAACCCGCAAGGACAACCTTTTCAAGGCCAACCTTCGGGCCAGCCTGGCTATCCTTATGACCCGCAGGGACAACCCGGACAGGGCTACCCTCTGGGCCAACAAGGGCCATTATACGGTCCGCAAGGACAGTATTACAACCCTTCAGGTCAACTCGTGCAACCTCTCCCTGGAGTCCCGCCTGGGCAACCTCAAGGACTCACAGGACAACCGGGGTACCAACCGGGGCCGGTGTATGGTCCTGGGGGGCAAGTCCAACCTTCTCAACCTATGCAACCGCAGTATCCTCTTGGTCCCAACGTTGCGCATCAGCCAGGACCATCTTATGGTCCTATTGCAAGTCAAACCGGTTATCAGTAGCCACCTGGCTCCATTCCGCTACCAGGCCAACCGGCCCATTCGGCACAACCTGGTATCCTGCCACCAGGCCAACCAGCCAATCCGGCACAACCTGGTGTCCCTCCACCAGGCCAACCGGCCCATCCGGCACAACCTGGTGTTCTTCAACAGCCAGGTCAACCTGCACAACCGGCACAACCTGTTTATCCGGGTCAACCTGTTCAACCAGGGCAGCCCGCTCAGCCAGGTCAGCCTGCTCAGCCAGGCCAGCCTGCACATCCTGTCAACCCTGCCCAACAGCCGACTTATTCGATGCCGCAGCCAAATCAACTGCTGCACCCTAATTATTAGGCTCAGCAGGGTCCCACCTATGAGGAGCCCACTCGACCTCAAGGCGATTACTATTCTCATGGTCAATACCGACCGAATTATAGCCAGCCCCAAGGTTCTAACTATTACTCTCAGCAACCCGGCTACACCTATACTCAACAGCCAAATCCAAATGCTGCTTACACAGGGCCGACTTACAATCAGAGTCCATACTCTGGTTATCAAGCCCTGCACGCTGGTTACCAGCAACCGAATCAGGCTGGTTATACGACCTATACCCCCTACAGTCAGAATCCTACGGGACAGAACCCCTGGGGGCAAGGATATTCTCAACCAGCGTGGAGTACAGGTACTGGTCCTTATCCAGGGCCAGGCATGCCATCCAATCCGCCATTGTCGTTCCTGGCTACCTTGGAGTTACCAGATGTTTCGAAATTAACCAATGATCCGATTTTTCACAATCCTTATTGGCCTCCGGTTCCTACCAAGGTGCTCGGTGATTGCCCTAAGTTTGAGGGTAAAGCTGGGGAAGACCCCCAAGCTCATGTGATGACTTACCATCTTTGGTGTTCGTCCAACTCTTGGGTGGATGATTCAATTCGTCTACGCCTCTTCCAGCGCACTTTGACTGGCGCTGCCGCTAAGTGGTATATTGAATTATCCCGTGGCATCTTTCAAGATTTCAATACGTTAGCCATGGATTTTCTGACTCACTTTCAGTTACCGGTTCGCTACGAAGCCGGGACGCACCTCCTGACTTCTTTGAAGCAGGACAAAGCCACCCACATTTCTGATCACATTCATGAGTGGCGACGTCATCGTAGACTGATCAAGTTCCATATACCTGATCAGATACTAACTCATTGGTTCACCACCTCCTTCGTTAACAAAATTGCCCAAGATATTGCTATGGGAGCGTGTGTGACTGAAGAACAAGCCATAGCGCGTGCCCAATATCTGGATCCGGTATACTCTCAGTCCGGCACGCTTTATGATATTTTGCCTGATGCTCCATGGTCTGGAACCTCTAAAGCTCCACCTACCCTGGCGGTGGATGGTGTTATTGGTTCCGTGTCTCAGAATTCGAAGAAATCTTTGAATGGGAAGAAAAATTCCAACTCATCCAATAATTCTGCTCCTCCCACCCCTCCCGATTCTGGAAAAACTGCGGAGGTTGACGCCGTTCAAGATAATCCTATGGAAAAAGCCTCCAAAGGAAAGAAGAAGGGCAAAAGTAAATCAAAATCTGACGCCCCAAAGCCAGAATATTCTAAACCTCGTACCAAGGATGGTTCCCAATGTAAACTGAAGTACCCCTGCCTCATCTGTGAAGGAGATCATTATACAAAAGATTTTCCATGACGATCTGAAGTTAGTCAACCTCTAAAAGGCTCCAAAGGGACTCCGACAATTCTCAAAGAACCGTTCCCGTCTCAGCAGACCCAGATGGTTGAACAGCCTTCACCATCTGCACCATTTGGGTCCCAGGTCTTTATGATGAATGGTTTTGCACCTATCTCTATTGCTACACGTTCGAAGGATTACAACGAATCGCGTCAGGCACCTGGGAAGGCAGTTGTGGATGGTCCACCTCCCCCACCTGTCTTCGGTTCGTTGGAAATTGAGAAGCCTACTGTTGAACCTATTGTGAGGCCACCTTATAAAGGTGTTCTACGAAGATCTTCCTACAACCCAAATGCCCGTGCCACTCAGCACTAAAGTATTGTTGAGGATCTGGCACAGGCGCCTTCTACCATGTCTGCATTGGAAGTTCTTCAAAGTTTCCCGTCACAACGTAAAGCTTTATTGTCTGCAATCGGTGGGATCGATCCCACTGATTCTAATCTTCTCACCTTCGACTTAGATAACTTTACCCCCTGACTTCCACATCAGATCGCTCTTGTTATTCAAGTCGGGATCAATGGTCTTAACATCCATAGGGCCGTTGTGGATGAAGGTGCTTCTACCTGTGTCATGTCATCCGCTTACTGGAAGGCCATTGGCTCTCCGGCCCTTTCATCGTCTCCTAATGCCCTAGAGGCATTCGATGGTCGGGAATCGAAACCCCTGGGTGTTCTCGAGAGTTTAGCGATTACCTTACAGGGGAAGACAGTCAACGTAGAAGTAGAAGTAGTTGACGCCAAGCTTAACTACAATATACTTCTCGGCCGCAGTTGGACTCACACCATGTTATGCGTGCTTGTTGCATCCTCGCAAAGCCGCGATCAAAGAAGAAGTTGAAAACTTCTCGAACGCGGGCTTCATTTACCTCCGATTCCCTGACAAACAATAGTCTCCAACAATGTCTCCGCAGACAAGAAATAGGGTACCATAAGGGTCTCGTGGTTAGATTACCTAGGATATTAATTCTGCCCCGTCCAAAGGACAACTATCCTACTTCCTTCATAGATCAAATCATTGACGAATGTGTTGGGAGTGAGACTATTCCCCCGATGGACTCGCTTTTCCGGCACAATCGTATAAATATTTTTTGACTCGCCAATCAACACAAGACCGCATTCATCTCGTCCGTGTACTGGCCTGCAAAAGCCTCGTTTCGCTTGAAAAACACCGGAGTTACTCTTCAACAAGTGTTGTTCACGTTGCCCACGACATACGCCATATCGTTCTACCTAGAACCCTTATTCGAACGATTTTGCTAAATTTCATTCAAATTTCTAAGGAGAGGACCATCCTGAACACCTCCGCCAGATTTTTCTTCGCTGTAGACGCTATAATATCCGGCTCAATCCTCATAAATGTGTCTTTTGCGTGGATTCTGGCCGTCTCTTGGGGTTCATAGTCTCCAAGGACGAGATTCGCCTTGACCCTCTAAAGGTCGAGGCCATAGTCAATATCCCATCACCCTCTTCGTTATATCAATTGCAGAGTCTGCAGGGAAAAGCTAACTTCTTACGACGCTTTATACCGAACTATGCAGAAGTGGCCAAAGGATTCACACGTCTTTTAAAGCAGAACGTTCCCTTTCATTGGGACGACGTTGCTCAACAATCCTTTGAAAAGCTGAAGACGTTACTTGTTAATGCTCCGTTGCTTCGGCCTCTGAACTATCACTGTGACTTCACTCTATATTTGGCTGTCGCGTTTAGCACCATAGATATGGTTTTGGTGCAGGATGACGATGATGGCAACGAACACGTTGTTTAATATCTATCTCGAAACCTTCTCGACACAGAAACGCGTTACGCTCATGTCGAGAAGCTAGCTTTAGCAGCTGTACAAGCTGTGCAACATTTCTGCCACTACATCCTACTGCGTACCGTTACCGTTGTTTCGGATTGTAACCCCATGACATATATTCTTTCTCGACAATTACTGGGAGGGAAATACTCCAAATGGATCGTTATCCTTCAGGAGTTCGACCTAGATTTTACTATTGCTAAGTCGACCAAATCACTGGTTTTCGCGGATCTTATTTGCTCCCTCCCGACAGACTCCCCCCCATTTGATTCTGAAGAACATATTCCAGACGAAACCATCTTCCTTATCAGCACCCGTGACCCATGGTATGGTGATATTATTGTGTATCTTCAGATGTCAACCTTCCGCTCTGAGTTGACCAAAGATGCCCGACGTCGGATTCGGCATCAATCTCAACCCTACCGCATTGTAGGAGATACACTATACCGGGTTGGAGTAGATTTAGTGCTTCGTCGGTGTTTGACTCTGGAAGAGGCCGAAAGAGTCTTAAATAACTGTCACAGTGGCACCTGTGGCGGTCACATGTCTGGATATGCCACCGCCCAGAAGATTCTGCGTGCGGGTTACTTCTGGTCGTCAATCTTCAAAGATTGTATTGTTGCAGTCCGCAAATGTCATGCATGCCAAGTTTTTCAGCGCAAGATGCGCGTGCCACCCCTCCCTCTACATCCTGTCATTACTGTCGGCCCTTTTGCAAAATGGGGCGTAGATTTCATGACGTGTAAACCTCATTCGGCTGGGGGCATGCATACATAATCGTCGCTGTCGACTACTTTACTAAGTGGGCCGAAGCGATGCCTACACTAGCCGCCGACGGTAAGACAACTGCCCAATTTATCTTCAACCATATCATTGCACGTTTCGGGGTCCCTCAGGCCATTGTTACCAATCATGGTACTCACTTTTGAGATTACATGATGGCCGAGCTGACATCAAGATTGGGCTTACGACACAATAGCTCAACGCCATATTACCCCCAGGCAAATGGCCAGGTTGAGGCAGTGAACAAGGTTTTGGTCACAATGCTTCAACGAACAGTTGGAATTCATAAGTCCAATTGGCAACTCCAATTGTTCTCGGCTCTATGGGCATACCGGATGTCAGAAAAGAGTGCAACCGGATTCACGCCATTCCAATTGGTGTATGGTCTGGAAGCAACTCTTCTGGTTGAGTGCAGAATTCCTTCCTTAAAGCTAGCTGTGGAACTTTTGCCCGATACTTCTCCTGAAGAAGAGCGTCTCTTCTATTAGGAACGGTTGGATGAAACCCGCCGCTTGGCTGCTTTAGTCCTTGAAGCACAGAAAAAGCGGGTCAAAGCACACTTTGATCAATCAGTCTCTTCACGTTCCTTTGTCGAAGGGGACCTTGTCCTCTTATACGACCAAGCGCACGACAAACTCGGGGCAGGAAAGCTCCAACCCATGTGGAATGGGCCCTATATAGTAAAACGAGTATTGAAGAATGGAGCTTATGAGCTCATTGATTATGAAGGAGTTCCACTGGCGCAGCCTAGAAATGGGCTGTACCTTAAGAAATACTACACTTGAAGTTATTTTTAGTGTGGTGTGTGTACATAGGTGTGTATATTCATTTGTGTGCATGTGTGGTGTGGTGTGCGATGTAAGCATCTTTCTGCTGATCGGGTCTTCCTGATTGTGCAGATGTCCATTACTCCGTTTTTGGGTTTCGCGGATGGTGCCTCCCGCAGTACCAGGAATATGTCTTCGGCAGCCTGGGTAATCTACGATCCTGCTGGTGAGTTGGTCAACTTGCAAGGTGTGTGTCTGGGACGTGCTACAAATAATATCGTGGAATATAGTGTCGTATTGGAATTATTAATCGAGGCTGTAAACCTCAGCATCCGTGAATTGCTTGTATATCTAGACTCACAACTTGTAGTATTATAGCTTAACGGGCATTATTTAGTAAGAAACCCATCTATTTTACGCCTATATCTGCGTATTCGTCTGCTGGAAAGAAATTTTGACTATATCACATATCAACACATACCCAGACATATGAATACATTAACAGATGCAGTAGCTAATTTGGTTTTAGATAGACATTTGCGCAATTTATAAATAAAAACATCATCACATGTAGAAGATCCATCCAGAAATAGGTATGTATATATATGTGTGTCGAAATGTTTACATAGTGTGCATCACATAAAATAAAAATATACATGTTCCTCTTAATACATCCGGAGATGACATGTCTCTCAAAAATATGCATGAAAGAAGCCCTAGGTGTCTAATCCGCATAGTGCTAGTGGTAACATGCTACCGCACGCACTAAGCGTCTTAGTAGTCGGTGGAGGCGACTGGGCACCCCCACAGTGTGTTGCTGGTATGCTAGCGGGACATCTGCTAGCCGTGCATAATCCGGGATCCCCCGGGCTATGCCCTGCAGGTTCTGAATCAGTTCACCTCCCTCGCCACCCTCAGCCTGAGGGTCATGATCAACATGGGTTCTCCGTGCAATGGGCGACATGCCCGCGGGTCTCTCTGGGCCGACATCTGCATACATGTAACAACTGTTATTAGAACGGGCATGTATTACCAAAAAAAATCATAAAACATAAAAATCAAAAAGAGAGGTCATACCCAACTCTTCGTCCTAGTCATCCCCCTCCGGGAGTGGAAGGTCTAGGTCTTCGGTGAAATCGGTCCCAGCATAAGGCCAATCTTCGACCACGATCAGCTGCCGTCGTAACCATCCAAAAAACTCAGGCTTCCAGGACATCTATTGCCCTCCTCCTGATCTGGGCATAAGTGCTGCCCAGCGAGCCATCCTTGGCTCTCTTGGTGTCAGTTCAGCAACAATGGCCCCTTGGCCTTGAAAGATGGGTAATCGTTCCAAGATGAACGATACCAAAATGGAACTGTAGCCAAACTGTTTCAGCTTGGCTTTCTTGCACTTTGTAAGTTGCCTCTTGATATTGGTTGTCACCACTGTAGCCCAATCAAACAGTGTAGGATTCATACACTCAGAGGCTAATAGGAGTTGGGATTTGGTTGCCTCGTGTGGAGCCTGCAATCCTGCAGCTCGTGTAATGGTGTGTAGCACTACTCTGAGTGCTAGATCCTCGACAGTGTGGATGTCCACCTTCCCGCTTCCTGATCCGGTTCGTGCCCTTGGGCACACCCTCGCCATTACCTGCTCCATATTTTCACCAGATGGTCTGTTGCCTGTCAATATGGGCACTGGGCCTCTGCGTGACAGTCCGGTTATGAAGTATACATCGGAAACCTCTAGTTCTAGCACTTGGTCCCGAAGTTTGAACACTCCTTCATTTTCATCCCAAATACTGACCAAGTACTGTAGGAGCTCAGGTTGAGCTCGTAAGCAGGGTGTCAGGAAGAACTTCTTGAGTCCACAGTTCTTAATTGCATTTATACAGGCCTCATTCTCCATGGCCAGTTCATCCTCTTCCCCATGCTCCCTTTCCTTCCATTCGATAACCATTTTTGCCTTTATATCTGCATCAACACAATAAAAAATACATTGTTAGATCTTTGGAACATTTGAAAATCCACATAGATAGCTCACATTTTCAAATTTTTGAGCGGAAAATTGCGTTGCGCCATTGGCGCGACCTCTTTGTGAAGAAATGTCCATTGGCGCGGGTCCGTGCCTGATACCCGTGCCAATGGAGCGAGCCCTAAAAATTCAAAATGGTTCGCCCAGAAGTCTAATACATAATAAAAACATATAAAAAATGGATTAAAATGGAGTTCAGGGAAGCACCTCTTACTTGGAACAAACGAGGATCTGGATGGTAGCCCGGATCGGTCGCAGTGGCCATCAGAAGTTTGCACACCAATGGACCACTGTTGCTCTCCAATGAGGTAAATAGTAAAAGTAATTTTGATTTTACCATTTGAGACTTATTTATAACTTTCTGAAATCTAATTAGGTTTTAAAAGTCATTTTTATTAATATTTCGATATGTTTTGTCGAAAATGGATTTTACACTTGCCTTTCTGTGCAACAACAAGTCTTTATGCGACTTAAACGGTGACACGAGTTGTATTTTATACTTTTTTGGACTCAGTAAATACACGAAAAAACCATTTTGGAGTCATCTTCCAGCTCTTTTCTGACTCTCTAAACATGAAAAGATTGCTGAGTTCCTTGTAGTTTAGATCTCGTTAAAGTGGTCCCGAAACGACATCTACCCAGTATACGTTTACCCCTTTTTCGGGCTAGGATAGATTATTTATGAAAAAGGAATACCCTAGCCTATTGCGACTAGGAGGTTTTCTCAGAAAAAGTTTTCTACCTTTTCGGATCTGAGGAACTATTTATGAAAAGGCACTGTTGGAGTTTACTTTTCTGCTGTCTTTTCAAACTCTCTAAACATGAAAAGATGCCGAGTTCTTCCTTTGTTAGACTCGTTAAACCCTGATGACATCGGATTCAGTCGTAATGAAGTTGTTCGAGTCGCTCCTTCCTAGGGCTCGTTAAGTGTACTAGGATGGACTTATACAACAAGCATATGGTATCCTCTTCAAGCTTGTGTAAAAATAAAGAGGTACTGACCATGAATGGTGGGGAAAATGGAACCAACATCATTGTCGTGTCGGTAGTATGTCGCTCTTGAACATGGCACTTGTCTGCATTCGTGTCGGGTTGGGGATATCTCATCTCGTTTGTTCATTTGCCTCCGTGGGTTTGGGTAATCCTTTTTGACCTATCATCTGCTCTTTGCCTCGTCGCCATGACCTCTGATCTGTTGATGTCAAATACTGCCAAACTCACTGTCGTGCTGCCATATGTTCAAAAGAAGTTGACCTCTGCAAGTATCAACCTTCCTCTGATTCTCATCTGATCTTGATTCAAAAAAACATTATGTTCCTCTGTCTCGCGTCGATGATGTGGGAAACACTATGGCCCACCTTCGATCAAAGTCACTTCCTGTCGACTTCAGATCATGATCCAGGAAGCTGATCTAGAGACTCCCTTCTGGTACCTTGGAGATTGCATGCCTCAATGGCAGGTTCTTCGCATTCGACGTGAGGTTGTCATCATTGGCCTCCGATCGAGTGATTCTGCGGGTGTTCGACGTCAGCTCATTGTTCACATGTCGTAGATTGTACCTGTAGTACCTTGAGGACCATTGGCATTAATGGTGGTACCTCTCGCGTCTGTTAACAACTTTCATCATTGGCTGGTAATCAGGCGATGTTCTTGCATGTTCGACTTCAGCTCACATATTCGCATGCTTGAACTTGTACTTTGTTTGGGTCGAGATGGAGCGCAAGACCTTGGATTCCTGTCTATTATGATCCAGGCTGCGATTTTGTGGATTATCATGATTAGTTACATGACTCACTGATTGGATGGCTGCGACCATACCTGAGTCTATTTACCGATCCTCACTGGATGGCTGCGTCCATGCCTCGGATCTGGATTATTACATACTCTGTTTGGATGGCTGCGCCCATACCACGCATATATCATGTATTTGAGATATCAGTTGTAATTCTCTATGCAGGTTTTCCAACGGCGGTGTTTTCAGTTGGACACGTTCTCGTAAAGCATTTCACCCCTCTCTCTCTCTCGGGCCTCATGCTTTAGGGGGCATCCGTTACACAACAATTTTTCACCGTCCCTGCAATTCCTCACCCCTCACAATTGGAGGGCTCATTCCGTGACCTGTGAGAAACAACATGACTTGAAAACACTTTCATGACATTCCTCTGAACATGAGCTTTCATTGCCCTGAAGACAACTCCTTGTGAAAAACCCTAAAAACAACTCTTTTTTTGCATCGCGCGGGTACTACAGCTCAGCCCCTCGTGCTAATGGGGCAAATCCTCCAAAGAGGGCGCGCCAATTAGCGCTCTCGTCCCAGAGTCGCACTCGCGCCGCCCATTTTAAGGAGTGTTTTTTAAAAATAAATGGCGGAAGTTTCGTCCCTAACCGATCCAGGAATTGGTATCTAATTTGAGTTGGGAGGTTTGGCTCTGGATCTCCATGTAGAGGAAGTGGTTTGCCACCTCTCATGGAAGCTTCCTTAAGGATAGGGCCAATCCCATGATTATAGGGATCCCAACTCCCCTTCCTTCATCTATAAAAGCTTGCTCATCCCCTTTGCAAGCTAGTCTCCAAGTTCCCAAGAGCCTAATGCCGCAAGAGATTTGATCCATTCCCTTAAGGCCAAATCCAAGCGATGAGATTATTTTTGAGACATCCGGAGAGAGAGGCTTGTCCCATCCCCGATAGGCTTTATCGAGACACGTTCTGCCGACGACCCTCCGAAGGAGAATTCGACGTCGAGCTATGGTTGTATTCTTCCTTTGATTAATTAATGATAAGCGACTATTGGTTATGGTTCCACTCTTGTTCTTGATGATGATCATGAGTTATGTCTTCTTTGACCGACATATAGTTGTATGTATTGGATTTTACGCTTGCGTTTGTTTTTTTTCTTGCATGTGCGTGTGTCCGATCACTGAGATTGTGAGGATTGTGATCTCGCGTAGCGAAGGAACGGAAAGCGCTACTTTCTCTACAAGCGATAGTGTTGGATTCCAAGTAAGCCTTCATCGCTAGTTGGTTTATTTGCAATGAGGAACCCGCACTATATCGTGTGATGATTGTTGCTAGAACCTGTCTCGGGCTAGTAGGGATCACCTCTATCCGTAGAGGGGATTTACCTCCACAACGCCTTGGGAAAGTAAGAGATCTCCTATCCCAAAGAATGACGATGATGATGCTCCCGAAAAACCGGATGAACCTCCGAAAAATGAGCCTATGCCCCGATGTTGATGACCCGATGGATCCTATTGATCCACCTCCTAGTGATTCCTCTACCTCAAGGAAAATAACTCTATGGCTTAAAGGCACTCTCGAAGATGTCGAAAGACATATTGCTCCAAGATGGACATTTCATGAAAGTAAGAAGTCGAACGGTATCAAGGGTACTTGGTTGCTATTACCACTATTGTTCAAGTTGAATCATTGACGTTCGAAGAAGCCGTAAAACACCAAGTTTGGAAAGATGCAATGAATGAGGAGTATGAGTCAATCATGAAAAATTTTGTTTAAGACATGGTGCCTAGACCCAAGGACAAGTTTGTGGTCACTTCTAAATGGCTTTACAAAATTAAACATGGAGCCGATGGGAGTGCTAAAATATATAAGGCCGTGTTTGTTGCTTTGAGGCTTCTCTCAAAAGGAAGGAGTGGACTATGACGAGATATTTGCACCGGTTTTGCGATATACCACTATCGCATCTATTATTTCTCTCGATGCCACTCAAGGATGGAACCTACATCAAATGGATGTTAAAAATACTTTCTTGCATGGTTGGCTTAAGGAGGAAGTCTACTTGGAACAACCTTGGGGATTCAAAGTACAAGATCGAAGGGCACATGTATGCAGAGTTGAAGAAACCCCCTTTATGGGTTGAAGCAAGCCCGTAAGGCTTGGTATGAGTGGATTGATAACTATCTTATGAAGCAGGGGATTTACAAGGAGCTATGTTGAACCAAACCTATACTTCAAGGTTGAAAGGGACATGCCTCTCATTTTGGTCCTTTATGTTGATGATCTCTTTTCTCGATTGGTGCATACCCTCTCATTTATCAATGCAAGAGGGAGTTGACTTCCGAGTTTGAGATGAAGGACCTAGGTCCGATGCATTACTTCCTAGACTTGGAGGTCCGGTAAAAGGCAAGCGAGGTTTTCCTTTCTCAAGGAAAAATACATTGTGAAGTTGTTAGAGAGATGTGGGATGGTTGATTACAAAGTTTGTGTCTACTTCAATGGAACTCAACTTCAAGAAGCTATGTGGAAGTGTTGTTGGGGACGAATTGGAAAACCCTTCCGAATATTGACAACTTGTGGGGGCCTTGATGTTTTTCGTAAACTCTCGACTCGACATATACTTCATTGTGAATACATTGAGTCAATTTATGGTTGAGTCTCATCACATAAATTGGATTTTTGCTAAGAATCTTTTAAGATATCTTCATGGCACAATCAACTATCTGGTCGAGATACACCGTCATGATTTGAGGCTACATTGATATATTGATGTTGACTCGAGATGGGCTATGTGGTGGATAGAAAGAGAACATTAGGATGTTGCTTCTCATTGGGATTTTCTTTGGATTTCTTTGATGAGCAGAAGCGTAAATCGGTTGCTCTAAGTACCGTCGAGGCCGAATACATTGTAGCTTGTATGGCTTGTTGTGAAGTTTTCTAGTTGAGGAAGATGTTCAATGAGCTATTTGAGCATGTGCTCGGATACCACATTGATCATTGCGACAACCAGAGTGGGATTTACCTTTCGTATAATCCCGTGTTCCACGACCACTCTAAGCATATTGATATTAGTTACCACTTTATCTAGGATATGGTACAACAAGGAGAAACAAGCCTCCAACACATCAGGGATTGATGAGCAGATTGTTGACATTCTCATGAAACCCTTGGGGAAGGTCGAATTCTTAGCCTTCCGAGAGAGACATGGAGCCATGGAAGGACCCTCCCATGAGGGTCCCCCCCTTGAGCCGCACATTGAGCTCCGGGAGCTCCTAGGGATTGGGGTACTTCTTGGATCTACGAGCGACCTTAGGGTGACCGGTTCACCTTCCCTTATAGGTGCGTTGTGTACAAGGTGAGTGGTTCACCTTCTCCTATGATACCCCATGATGGTTGACATGTGTGTAGGGTGAGTGGTTCACCTTCCCCTACGATTGATGACGTATGTATGTAGGGTGAGTGGTTCACCTTCCCCTACATTTGATGATATATGCATAGGATGAGTAGTTCACCTTCTCCTATGGCATACACGTAGGATGAGTGGTTCAACTTCTCTTGGAGATGCTCCAACATACATCCTACCCATTTAGTCTTGGACTCATGGGAAGTACATCTCATTTGGCCAATGAGATGGGAAAAGTGGATAGGGACCATAACACTACGTATGGATACATTGTGCACTATCCTACACCCTATGTCTATGATGCATGGTGTTCAAAAACTTGATCTAGGATCAAATCCGATTGGGGTTCTACCCCCCGGGAATGAATTTTGTCAATGGAGAGTGGCAATGTCTTGTGACTCACTCTCGATCAATTCTTCTTCATTGTTACATCGTTGTTCAACAGAGGAGAGATGAGATGCAGATGACAACATGGCATGATGACGAATAAATTAGCAGGTGGAATTCTCCCTATTTTAGAGAGAGTATTAAAATTGGAAACTAGGACCAAATTCCACTTTGGACAACTCATTTGATGGAGATGATGATTGCATTAAATTCCTCCTTTTGAGAGGACCAAGATCGACCTAAAGATCATCAAATTTGGACAAGGGAAAATATATCTTTTGAGGTCAAGCCCACACGTGCAAATTATCAAGGTCGGCCACATCATCATGTAGGCTCATGAAGCCCAAGAGACATGTCACTTCACCCTCAACGATTGTATAAATAAGAGAGACCTCCAACCTCATTTGGCATCTCATTCACTCACACAATCATCTCCTCCTTCTCGATTGGTTCGTACAACTTATTGGACATACCTTTTCCTCACACTTGTGGCGTAGAAGGACAAATTGTAGGATGGATTACATGGCTGGAAATTTCGTAGGTCGTTGTAGGTGTGACCAGGGGTGATTTGACCTCCTTTGACTCACGGTTTTTTGTCCAAAATTTTGTTTTTTGGTAGGGCGTATCTATTGGCATAGGAACCGAGGCATTCTGCTGATTTTGACCATGTTATCACTCTATAATTTTTAAAGTTGCAGAGTAAATCATAGAGGTAACCTTAGAACCACTTTGGAAAACTAGGGATCTAGCCCCGTCCACTTCATTGAGGGATCTCTCTTTATAATTTATCTATGTTTGATCAAGGTATTAGGCTAGCTATTAAGTTCAGTGGTTGGGTTTTTTTGTGTTCATGGGTTGAAACAAGGAAGATAGACCATTGGGAAAATAGAGTCACAGTGTTTGGATTGATCAAATACAAATTTTACAAAGTTAAACTTATAGGGTAGGGTAGGCAACTTTATTGGATCCTTTAAAAATTGTGATATGATGGTGAGGAATAGATTTAGAAAATCCAATTAAAAAACATACATGCTTAAGAATTCTAAGTTTAATTTTTAGTGGAAAACATAGAAATTATTCTTAAGCCGTAGACGATGTAGATTTAAAAACAAAATTTTGTTTTTTATCTTCTTAGAATAATTTCGATTTAGAAGCATATAATGAAAAACAGAAATAACACATACACAAAGATAGATGCACTTCACCAATAAAATTGACACAAGAATCATGTAATGATTGCACTGTATTACCGAAAAACTGATCAATGGTGGCTTTGTGAGTTGCTTTACAATACTAGTCCTTTTCTTCAAACAAGTCCCAATATGAATACTTTGAATTATGAAGTACTTATACAAAATTATTACAAAATATCTTGATAATAGAGATCAAGATAGAATCCTAAAATATCTAGATATTGTTCACAAAATAGTACAAAAATGTAGGAATGGGTGAACTATTGAAAGTGTTGGCCCTATTGTCGAGGATGATCGTTGATGACTGGGCCTCCAAATCGCCGTGTTGTTTGCCTTGTTTTCTATCTCATAGAGATGGAAACATTTTTACTCAATTATGTTACATCATTGATCCAATATTTCATCAATAGGGATGGAAAGATTAAGTAGATTTCTATAGACTTCATCGACCTCAAGTATATCTCAAAAAGTTGACTTCTTGATGAAAATATGCTTGATTTCATGTTTTACAGTTAAATCAAACTCCATAGCTTCTAAGAAAGCTTTCCCCGTGATGTGCCCTTTGATGCCTCGCAAATTTGGATTTGTTGTCGAAATGGTATAGAGCTTCCGATAGTAACTTTATAAGTTAATTAACCCCGTCATCCGGTGCTACTAATCCCGGCAATCCTCTCCCGACATAACAAATTAAATTTGATACTGAGATCTATGGATTGAATTTTCCAGTAGTCCGACATTTGTTTTCCAACCGAGTCATTGAATTTTTCTTCTATAAAACTTTCTTAATCTCAAGGATAGTCTCTGTCTTGTCTCGTAATTTCGAATTTGTTCTAATTCTTCTCTTTTATTTGAATTCAAAAAATTTAATCATAGTTGTGGCCTCACCCGGTTTTTGTCCCATGGTCGTTCTAACTTGTTCTATTGCCGTCTTGGATATTTCAATTAGCTCTTCTTGCTAAAAAATGATCTCCACCCAAACACTCTCCCCGACATCTACCAAAGTCCGAGCCATCGTTGACTCACTCTGCAGATGTTCAATCTTCTAGGAAAGCTTGTGGAATTTCCTCAACTCAACTATATAGAAGTTGTCAATTTTTTGACTTATGTTCTTCTAGCATTCTTCAGCTTTATCCTTTAGCTTGTCATTCTCTTGTCTCCGAAGGGAAAGGTCCCGCATGACTTTGTTCAAATCACTTGATGTTGATGTCGAATCCCTCGATTTGTCCCCCGCAATTGATATTTGTATAGTCGTGACTCGGAGCTATGGCCAATTGTGCAGCCTTATTCTTTTTCCTCTTTGAGCATTTTTTTCTATTTTCACCTCCATCTCCTTGATCTATACATTTTTGCTCAATAATTAGTTTGAGCATGTATTATTTATGTCAGCCATTCTCTTCTATTTATTTTGCTTGTGGATCCTATGTAGATGGTAGCTTAAAGCTACTACTTTAGTGATGTTATTTATGCATTTTTTTTCTTTTCAATAGCTCTTCCACCGCTTTAAACATCATTGGGATCATAACCTAGCTTTGATCATCAAATCCTCCAATGAATTGATTTTATTGTCCTTTTCCAATGAGGAGATTTTCTCCACTTTAGCTGTGAGATTGATGATTGATATCTTTAGTTTTGAAGTTGTCATATCGTATTGGTCATGTTTGGAGAATAGAATTTCTCCATACTGTCTATGCATGTCCATTTGATCTATAGGATGTATTTTATTTTGTATCAAATGAAAAAATAATCTTCTTGTAGTCCGCATGGGACTTTGGAAATGGCACTTGAGCTTGTAAGAATTCCATCCCGCATTATTTTTTTCTCACCGTAAAATGATGTTAATAATCTATGTTGGGAAGTAGAGGTCCTGCTTTCCAAACCGAGCATATGTGTTGGCCTTGAGTGCTTCATTTTTTCTATTTAATTTCCAAAAATTATTGAAGATGTTGGGATCATCTTGGTTATCAACCAACTCTATTGACTCGAACTACTCGCAAGGATCCCGTGAGGCGAGGAGGATGGAGTATCAAAGAAAAGGTCCTCTCGAATCGTTGAGACATGTAGACTAGTCATGAATATGGTGTCATGTCCCTCATCATCCCGAATGGTGACTATTTTGGGGTCCGTCTTATAATTTTTCTTATAGATGATGAATTCCTTGGCCATAATCTCAAGAATCGCTGAGATGTCTCTTTCCTCTATATTTTATCCCTATTTCTCTTGAGGTACCGGGAGTTTGGGAGGTGTTGTTGACTGACATTCGCACTTCCACTTCTTGTAGTGTATTCCCTCCCATTGATCTTGGTTTATGAATTTCTCAATCTCTCGGTATTGGGGTATGATTTCAAGGTGTGTTTTTGTGCTCCACCCTTAAATTATAAATTATGTCAAGGGGTCATATGACCCGTGTAAAACTTGGCTCGAAAATTCATTTGCTCTAGGATTGAATCGCCTCATTCCCAACGGCTCGCTATTGCATATGAAAGGTCCCACTTGTGTTTTGATCTTAAATTGACTTATTTTTTAGCTGAAAAAAAGTGAGAGTTTATCCATACTAATCATTTTCCTTATATATTCCAGGGAAAGAATCATCATTGGAACATATTTGGGCAATCCGTATGGAGTCAACTCACACCCGTATACTCTTATTTATTTATAATTTTGGTATAAATATCAGCCTCCCGCCTTGGTCTCGCTTACTTAGGTGTAATATCCTTTTGATCTCTCGAGCTAATCCTTGGCTCAACATTGATCGTCGAGAAGCCCCTGCAACTATATGAATAAATATGTATTTAAAATCTCGCAAAGCTAAAACTTTGTTGAATTTCTTCTTACTAATGAGGTCCAATGTATTACCGATTGAATGACTCCTTGATCATCTTTATTGTGCAAAGTGTTATTGGAAATATGTTACCTTTTCTCGAAAAAAGAAACATGTAAACTAATGCGTATGCATACTTGAACATGCCTTCAGTAGTGATCTTCATCAATTGTTCATGCATATTATATGCCAAAAAATTGACTCAAATTGAATATGAATGATGGCTTGTGTTCCTTGGAAAATATGGAAAGAAAACCTAAAATAGGCTCATCCACCCACTCATTTGACCGGTACCCTAGAAGGTAAGACACTAGAGAAACAATCTGCTTAGTTTTTTCTCGGGAACATGGAAGTTGGATAAGGGGATTCTTCTTGGGGAGTTGAACATCCTCTCGGGGAGGAAAATCTTTGAAAATTTGAGCTCTCCGAGGGAAGGTGAGTTTATAATATAAATCGATGAGAGAAGTTGCAAGAAAAATGACTTAGGGAATCGTTTTGAGGGATCAATAGCATGTGGTTGATGGATTTTTGGTGAAATAGTGACTAGAATGTTTCATTCTCTGTGGTAAAATTATATAACTCAGGCGTTATATGCCTAAGATTATTCTGACTATAAAATATTTGACTTCATGCAATAACATGCATCTATTCCACCATTGATCACCATATGCGGAAATTAAATCAATTGCATGCACACATTAAAACCATAAAAATTCACACATATGAACACAGTAATTTATGGGAAAGCTTAAAGCTGAAAACCCCCAACTATTTTTATATTATATGTCATAGAGGTCATGTAACAATCATCATACAAAGCTCCTCACAAGCTCTCAGTACAATCTCCAATTGCTACACACTAATCAGGTCCGATCTAGCAAATCCCATGCACCGATCTCTGCCACCTACTAGCCTGCCTCTACTGTGCAATCCCTGCTGAATATGGGCTTTGAATGAGTTCGAATCCACCTGGCTTGCACTACGCAATCCTCATTGACATCTCCATCAATGTGTGGTGCAAACTCATGCACCAGTATAGTCACAACTGATAGTCACACTGCTCTTTCACCTATCTCTCCACTGGTCTCCACTAAAACTGTCCATGCACTATAGTTAACTGATGTATTCTTCAGTTGATTAATGAGTTAATAATTAGTGAATTAATTATTAATTAATTCACACCACTCTCACTAGTGTATTAATCAGTTAGACTAGATACAACTCGCTCAACTGTGTCTAACTGAGTTAAAGTGAACACAACTCCACCAACTACCTCAATCAACTCCACCAAACTCTGTCACATGAGTTCTAATTGAATTCTCCATGCAATAGCTCCACTTAACCCTCATGAATAGTGTAATTCCTTCTGTTAGCTCCTGTGCCACATCTGTGCATTTAACTGAAGTGCTCCAAGAGAATAAGATAATGTTTATAGTCCAAATATTATTAAGAGCTAGTAATATTCGACATATCTATTTTTAGACTGGCACTCTAAAAATATATTTCGCCTAATATGTCTAAAAATAGAAGTCTATCTATTTTTCCAACTTGACCAACCATCCACAAATAGCATCCTGCCACTCATAGAATATGATCGACATGTCTAAAAATAGACTTTGTGCCAAAAATAGCCTACGGGCCCACTTAGTGAAGGCGACTTCTTTCCACTAAGCTCATCATCTTGTTTCAATCTCAACACTCCCTTTCAACAAGATAGGGATTATCTTCCACCCCGATCCTGCCTCTGTGGTATTCGAATTTTCTCCTGGTGAGCACCTTCGTCAAGATATCAACACCCTGATCCTCCATAGGAACGTAAGAAAGTAACATGATCTTCCGCTGCACACAATCTCTGATATGATGATACCAGATGTCAATGTGTTTAGATCTATCATGAAATACTGGATTAACCGAGAGTTTGATGCAACTCTGATTATCACAATATATCACGGTAGGATCTAAGTGAGAACCGAACAACCCAACCAGGATCTTCCTCATCCATATAGCCTCACATGCAGCCAAACTTTCTTCCATGTACTCGGCCTCCAATGAAATGAGTGCCACGGATCTATATTTCTTACTGTACCAAGAAACTACTGTAGACCCGATACTGAAAATCCCTCCAGATGTGATATTTATGTCCATTGGGCTTCACGCCCAATCTGCATCCGTGAAGCCATGCAGCTTCAACTCATCCGACCTGTACCAAAGTCCATATCGATGTGCCTACGAGATATCTCAATACATGCTTCCCTTCAAGGGTGGTAGGCTTAACCATAACTTGTGTGATTAAGCTAACGTAGCATATGTCGAAGTCGTGTATTGACCGTACATGAGCGACCCCACCAGCGTTGTGCTTGAGTGGCATCCACACCTATGCCGATGTAGCATCCTCTTTCCTCAACCACCAGGAAGAGTAGTGTCGATAGGCTTGCGGCCATGCATGTTGAACTTCTCCGGTATCTCTCGGGCATACTTGCCTTGAGACACAAATAATCCATCAACTACTTGTTGCCAATTTCCAATCGCGAGGGAAATAATGAAGGAGGCCCAAGTCCTTCATCTCAAACTATTTTCAAGATCGACCTTGCATTAGAGTATCAGCTGTTCATCACTTGTCATTCGGTATCAAATCATCTACATAAAGTACAATGATTAGCAACTTACCCTCCACCACAATATGGTATTTTGGATCCGCCTCACTCTTGGAGAATCCAAGTCCAGTGAAATAATTGTCTATCCTTGTGTACCAAGCACGAGGTGCTTGTTTCAACCCATACAACGCTCTTTTGAGCCTGCACACATGCGACTCGTTGTTGAAGATCTCGAAACCTTCAAGCTTCTCTATGTACACCTCCTCCTCAATGACTCCGTTGAGGAATGCAGTCTTCACATCCATCTGATGAATGTGCCACCCCATTTGCACTGAGAGAGCAAGAATCGTCTGTATGGAAGAATACCTTGCGAAAAGTGCAAATGTTTCCTCATAGTCGATCCCCTCAATCTGTGAGAAGCCCCGGGCAACAAATATTTCCTTGTAATTCTCGACACTCTCATCAGCTGCTTGCTTCACTTTATAGATCCATCTCGAACCTACCACTAATTTCCCTTTCGGCCTTGGGACAATCTCCCATGCACTATTCCTGACAATTGAATCATACTCTTCCACCATGGCATCTACCCATGCAGGGTCCTCCACAGCTTCCTCAAAAGAGGATGCTTCTGTCATGATACACTTGCTCATTAGAGCCATGTATACAGTATATTGGTCAAGTGTCTGTCTCTGTCTGCATTGTGATGTAGGTGCTCCTACAATCTTCTCTGCATCAAGATTCAGTCGCTCAACTTCTGTAGTGTGCTTCCGCCCTCTGATAGTTGGCACTGCATGAGTGGTTTATTCCACTCCATGAACCTCCTCTTGTGTCTGATCCACATCCTGAGGCTCATCCTTAGGAACTAATAGCTCCTCATCTGCATACAAGTGTGGCTCCCTCTCAAGAAAACACTTCATGGATTTCTCCTCATGAAATTTGATATCCCATCGCACAACAATCTTCTGACTATTTAGAAAATACACACGATATTTATGAGGTGTATCAGTGTACCCCAAAAATATCCCAACCTCTGTGGTCAGCTCTAGCTTCTTCCTAGCATCCTTTGTCACATGAATGTAAATAGGTGAGCCAAAAATTTTCAAATGAGAAATATCAGGCTTCTTACCAGAAAACGCCTCTTCGGGTGTACTCATGCCAAGTACTCTGTGAGGACAATAGTTTTGCACATAAACTGCAGTATTGCATGCCTCAGCCCACAAGTGTATGGGAAGGCCCTGATCATGCAACATCGCCCGTGCAGCACCCATGATCATTCTGTTCTTTTGCTCGGTGACCCCACCCAATTATTTTGTGGGTTATGAGGTGCTATGAGCTCTCTTCGAATTCCTTCTGCACTGCAAAAGTCCTTGAATTCGCCAGAGATGAATTCACCACCATTGTCGCTCCTAAGAGCCTTCACCTGCTTCCCTGATTCTTTCTCAACCGGTGCCTTGAACTCACAGAACTTTGAGTATGTCTCGCTCTTCTTCTGCATGAAGAAGATCCAACACTTACGAGAAAAATCATCAACAAATATCACATAATACCTGTGCTTTGTTTTCGAAGCTACTGAGAAAGGTCCACACATGTCTGTGTGAATTCTCTCAGGGATCGTCGTGGCGTGACTATCCTTCTCGTGAAAGGTGGCTTTCAAAAATTTTCCCAAGGTACACCCCTTGCACTGATCTGACTACGCAAGAGTGCCTTTAGGAAGCCCAGTAGAAATCTGTTGCAGTATCTTCAAAGCTCCATGGTGAAGGTGGCCCAATCTCTGGTGCCACAACTCGCCTCATCCCCAGGCTCACCACTCATTGCACTTGCTTACTTTGCCATTGTTGCGTAGCCATCTACTTGACGATAAAGGTTCTTAACTTGAACTCCTATCCTCCGGGTTTCACCCGGTTGCCCCTTCTTGTGCGGAAAGCCTTTCCCTTGCTAAATACAACATCATATCCCTTGTATTCTAACATGGCCATAGAGATCGATTTTCTTCCAATCACGGAACATGCATGAAATCCTTCAATATAAGAAGGTTTGAGACTCCCTCTCAAAAGGAAATGGTCGATACCGATCGCAGCTGTCTACCATCATCGCCCATCTCGATGTGCACTCCAGAATCCTCTCATCCAGTCAACGAACAAATATTTGTCTTCGGTCATGTGAAAAGACGCACCAATGTCAAGAAACCACACTGAACCCATCATACTTGAGAACATGCATGCGATCAGTGAAAAATCTAGCTCAAACTACGATGCTAAGACCTCTCCAACTGCAAATCTAGAAGCCTGCTTATTTTTCTTCTTCTGTGAACAGTTAGTGGCATAATGTCTGTGTTGGTGACAATGAAAGAACTTCACCTTGGACATGTCCTGCTTCTTGCCTTTCGCACCAGATTGAGAAGCATTCTTCTTGCTCTTCCCCTTCCTTGCTTTGGCAACCAAAGCGCAATTTTCTTCATCTACATTATTTGATGAGGATCCATCCCTGGTACTTCGCCTTATCTCCTCCTGCACAAGATCCGACCAAAGTCACTCCCATCCTGGCAGTTTCTCCCGACCATTGATAGAGTCCTGATAGGAATGCCAACTCTTCAGAAGCCCAAGGAGAGCCAAGCTCACCAATTCCTTGTCATCTATAGTAACCCCCACACTTCCCAACTCATCCCTGCACTGGAAAAAATTCGTGAGGTACTTGGGTATACTGTCGCCTTTCTCCAATTTTATATTCTTGAGCTTATCCTTGAGCGCCAACTTCCTCTGGTCGCTCTTGCTTTGGAAAAAATCTATCAAAGCTTTCCACATCAATAATGGAGAAGCTTTACCATGAAGGCTAGAAACTATGTGATCCTTCACACCTTCCAACAGAATCCTTTGACATTTTTTTGTCTTTTTTTTCCATGCGTCAAGTGTTGCAGCATCGCTAGAAGCAGGTTTTGGAATTTTTGTATCTATGGACTCCTTCAACCCATTATCCTGCAGCACCACCTCCATCCTGTCCTTACATGAAATATAATTCAAGCTGCCCTCAAGGGCATACTCCAATCACAATCCATTGAAAGACATCTCAACTTCGACACCAAGAAAACATTAGCGCAGGTCGAATTCACAGCCTGAAACTTAACGGCTTGATGTTTTGCAATTGCTCTGATGATCAACTATCGCTCCGATACCATGTAAAAATTATATAAATTATATGTTATATGCCTAAGATTCTCCTGATCATACACTATTTTACTTCATGCACAATACATAATCTATTCCACCATTGATCATCATATGCGGAAATTAAATCAATTGCATGCACACATTAAAACCTTAAAAATTCACACATATGAACACAGTGATTTATGGGAAAAGCTTAAGTTGATAACCCCCAGCTTCTCGTATATTATATTTCATAGAGATCATGTAACAATCATTGTACAAATTTCTAGCTCTCGGTACAATCTCCAATTGCTACACAATAATCAGGTTTGATCTAGCAAATCCCATGCACATATCTCTGCCACCTGCTAGCCTGCCTCTACTGCGCAATCCCTACTGAATATGGGCTTTGAATGAGTTCTAATCCACTTGGCTTGCACTGCACAATCCTCATTGGAATCTCCATCAATGTGTGGTGAAAACTCATGCACTAGTATAGTCACAACTGATAGTCACACTGCTCTTTCACCTACCTCTCCACTAGCCTCCACTGAAATTGTCCATGCACTATAGTTAACTGATGTATTCTTCAGTTGATTAATGGGTTAATAATTAGTGAATTAATTAATAATTAATTCACACCACTCTCACTAGTGTATCCATCAGTTAGACTAGATACAACTAGCTCAACTGTGTCTAATTGAGTTAAACTGAACACAACTCCACCAACTACCTCAATCAAATCCACCAAACTCTGTCACATGAGTTCTAACTGAAGTCTCCATGCAATAGCTCCACTTAACCCTCAAGAATAGCGTAATTCCTTCTGTCAGCTCCTGTGCCACATCTGTGCACTTAATTGAAGTGCTCCAAGAGAATAAGATAATGTTTATAGTCCAAATATTATTAAGAGTCCAAATATTATTAAGAGCTAATAATATTCGAGATATCTATTTTTAGACTGGCAATATAAAAATAGATTCCGCCCAATATGTCTAAAAATAGAAGTCCATCTATTTTTCCAACTTGACCAACCATCCACAAATAGCATCTTTGCAACTCATAGAATATGATCGACATGTCTAAAAATAGACATAGTCTAAAAATAGACTTTGCGCCAAAAATAGCCTACGGGCCCACTTAGTGAAGGCGACTTCTTTCCACTAAGCTCATCATCTTGTTGCAATCTCAACACTCTGCCACAATGGTTCTCTGCACCGGGTTGTATCTAGTTTGACACCATATTATGAAAGCAGGGAAATTGTGTGTTTGGGGAAACATAAACATATGCAATAGGGATTCCAAAGGTTAATCTCATCCCGCTGGTCCGGATAAATCTGCTTCAATCAGTGATGCAATTCGAACAAGTCGAATTCACATTTGGTATCAACGATTTTGTAGTATTTATCTACCAAGGGTATATGGTCGAGGTTTAGGATAATAGATGTCATAAGGTTATCATCGTTGTTTTGTTTTCCATTGGTAGATTTTCCTTTTCCCTTTGGTGCCGTGTCTCAAACTTAAGGAATAAACAAAGAAATAACAGATGTTCGGGGTGAAAACAATACTTAAATGGACAATTGGATGTCTGTCACTGGTGATTGGGCTCTGGATTAGCTATAGATGACAGGTGCTGATAATGGAATTGGATTACAATAGCTGATCTATAATCCCATAACAGAAACAATGCAGAGGAGGGCCCCGCGAAATTAGGCAAGTTTGATTCGTTATAAAACGTGTTCTTGAGATATTAATGGTGAAACAATATGCAGCAACGGGAAAAATACAACAGGTAAGTGTGTAATGGCTTGATAAACAACGATAATAGTCAATGAGAAAATGGGGGAGGGACAAGTGGCATAATGCGGTTGGCAGAGGATGAAACACAAAATTTGACGTGATCACTGTTGGCGGGAGTGGATGGAGAGAGGTGGTTTTCGAAGGGGGGGTGATGGTATGTGGTTTGGGGCAGGGGGAAGGGGGGGCGGGGGGGTTTGTGTGAAGTCACGAGTGCCCGCCTCGTAGCGTGGGGCCCGGTTAAAACCATACCGCTTTTTGGAACCCCCCCCGCTGTTGATCCGGGCGAGGAAGATCTCCTCCGTTGGAAATCATGAGCGCATTAAATGTGCAAGCCCACTTTATTTCTCAAAGAGATATTTTTCCAGTTTTTACCCTAACCTTAATAATTTAGTTATTATTATTATTTATTATTTTTTAAATTTTTTAAATTTTTAAATTTTTTTAAAATTTATTTATTTTAATTTATTTTAACATAAGTTCCGGTTGCTATTTTGCATTCCAAAAAAGAGGAGGAGAAGCTCCATGTTTACATGCTAGACTCGCTCAGAGGCAAGAGGAGGAAGCAGCTACGACGAAAATGCTACATTTTCCTCGCTTTCTAGTTTTCGAAAAGAACCTGAAACAGCGTACAATGCATATATGAAGACAACCGGATAGAAGGAAGACAAATTTAAAAGACATGTGCTTAATAATGAGAGAGGAGATCAATCAATGCTCGATATGCTGCGCCCTATTGAGTGCATCAATATTGCCCTCACCGCCATCATTCCTAATGTTGTTGGAGCCGGAATCCAGGTGTTGTGCGCTTCTCCAAGATGTATTTGAGAATTTGAACTCCATTCTTCAGCCAGTGAGCACACATCGATTGGAGAGTGCATTATATTGATTTTGGAGAGAGGTGACGTGGAGAAAGACATTAACATTTGCTTCATGCTTTTCATCTAGGATCTTAACCTTTGTTTGCGCCTTTGCATCGAGGATTTTTTGGTGAGATTTGATTTGTTCTAGCTCAGCTTGAAGATCCGCGCAAAGGAGGCAAACTTCACTCTGCGAGCCATGCTAGGAGGAAATTGGAGGAGTAGAGGGAAGGCGTAGCGTCGAATAGAAAGCAGTAGACTTTGCAAAGGATACAAAGGCGCGTGCCTCTGCTAGGAGGCCGAGAAGAGCAGGAGAGGCCGCAAAGGCGAAGCTACCGAGGGAGTGAGAGGGTAGGAGTGCCGAGAATAGGTTGAATGAAATAGAGGAGTGCAAAGTAGAAGGGATTGGGATGGGATAATCCAAAGTGCTCAAGAAGGAGAGATTTTCAAAGGGGGCGAATACCACGCGCACAGAGCTAAGGGATGCCCTCGAAGGAGTGGGGAGCGTAAGAATAAATAGAACAACGCATGATGAGGGGAGGCGCCTTGAGGGGAGACCCAAAAAGATAAGGTCACTGGAAGACTCGCTTGGAGGGAGTACTGAAAAAGACAAAGAGGAGTGCAGTAGAGATCCGAGTGAGAGATCAGTATCATCCGAGATTGTTTGCAGCAAGATCATGGTACAGCGGCATGAGATTTAGGGAATTATCGCAAAATTTGCTCTCGAGGTTCGAGCACAAGCCCGTATGGAAAGTTGATCGTTGTCCTTGTTATTTTTTCGAGAATGTGATAGAAGGATGTTTCTTTCATACCTTCTAAAAGGCTACGTACATCTCGCCGATCGTACTCGATGGAGAGTTATGTTATCTGATGATCGATCATGATTCATCAAATTGACGATAATGGAGGAATCACCAAAAACCACAATAAGAAATGTTGAGCTTTTTTAGCTGATATAAACCTGGAGAAGGGAAAAGGCTTCCGATCTCGTTGTTGGAGAGGGTGCCAAGACCCCATTCAAAAGTTGTGAGAATGTTACCATTTGGTACTTAATGATGCCGCGCACCCTCGTTAATGCCCGGACTATTTTTGATGCACCATCAAAGAAAAGAGAAGGTCTTGTGGACAGTTTATTCATTTGGTGAAGTCCGCTTCTTTGAGTCGAATCTTCCTTGTACCTTATGTTTCTTTCGGAGCACTAATTTGAAGGAGGCTTAACCGCTACTCGTCCCAAAGGTTGCCAAGGAAACTCCTTTCCTCAACACAAAAATTCACCGAAGTTGATTCTACCGTTGCATTTGGTGGATATTGTTTCAAGGGGCGAGGCTCCATGACTTGCTACAAACTTTCCTAAAATAAGGCTCTTTGTTTCTAAATATCTTCCGTTCCTAGCAAGCCAAATATTCCATAAGAACATGTATGTATGCAGTGTCCCAAACCCTCTTCGAAATATTTCTTTTCTTTTTTCCCCCATGGGTAGTCGCTTCTTCCAAGTTTGGAGAACCGTAATGGTGCCTTGATGCACCCAACAAGGCTGGAAGGAAGGGATGATCTCAATCCAATAGCGTGCGGCGAAGGGACACTCACGAAGAGATGAAGAGTTGTCTTTCAAAGACTCCTTGAAAATTGGGGCATATTGATGGTCGAGAACACCTCTTTCTTGAGATTTTCTTCGATGTTAAAATTTTTCCTTTTCAAGAGAATCCATGTGAAAATCTTAATCTTGGTGATTTATTTCTCATTTCATGTATCGGGGTTTCCAATTGGGCCAAATAGATGCAGGATAATAGCTGCTGCGTAGTTGTTAGAGGTCGCTTTGGAATATACGAGCCGTAGGGGTCCCAACGAAATCCATCACCGCCGTTTCTTTTTTAAAGGGAGGCCGCGCTACGAGGTGAGTTTGGAGGGTGCCAAGATCAACGTCAAGATGAGCAGTGGACTTTGGGGGAAGTGCCAACCAATCTAGTTTTGGAGTTTTATCATCCCATTTAGAAAGTTGGTTTCGGTAGGCCGAACCCCATATTAATAAAATAAGAGATGATGCGTTAAAAGCCGTGCTCGTCAAAGATGGGAATTTTCCCCATAACTGGTATTTCCCAACGTTGATGGAGTTACCTAAGGGAACTTTAGAGAGGTTTTGGGTTGCAAAAATGAGTGGCTTTCTTTGCAGGGCCCATATTTTTGAGCAAGGTCTATTAAAGATGTCATGGTCAAGAAGGTGTACGCTAGAGTTAAGGTATTTTTACCTCCAAGACCTGCTTGCTCACCATGCCCGACTCCACCGATTAGTCTCCAAACAATTCTCTCCCTCCAAATGCTTTGTTCAGAATCTGGGGAGAACGAACTCAATCCCTCCATGTTCCTAATATTGGATTACTCGTCTCCACTTTATAGAAATTATATAACTAATGCGTTATACATCCAAGATTCTCTGATCACACACTATTTTAACTTCATGCACAATGTCATGTATCTCTTCTACCATTGATCATCATATGCGGGAAATTAAATCAATTGCATGCACACATTGAAACCATAAAAAAATTCACACATATGAACACAATGTTTTAACTGAAAGCTTAAAGCTGAAAACCCCAACTATTTGTATATAATATATGTCATAGATATCATGTAACAATCCCCATACAAAGCCATGCTTCCTCAAGACAATACAATCGAAGTACACACACTAATTAGGTCCAATATAGCAAATCCATGCATCGATCTCTTCCACCGCTAGCCTCGCCTCATCGCACAATCCCCGTCGAAGAATGGCTTTGAATGAAACTCAAATCCACACTGCTTCGTACCACACAATCCTCATTGGAATCTCCATTGAGTGTTGGATGCAATCAATGCATCACTATAGTCACAACCGACAGTCACACTTTCCCTTTCACCTATCTCTCTCCACCGGTCTCCACCGAAATTGTCCATGACCGTAGTCAACTTATGTATTCTTCCCGCCGATTAACAAGTTAATAATTTGTGAATTAATTATTAATTAATTCACACCAATTTCACTAGTGTATCAATCAGCCTAGACTAGATACAACCAGCTCAACTATGTCTAACCGAGTTGGAACCGAACAAAACTCCACCAACTACTACAACTCCACCAAACTCTCGTCACATGAGTTCTAACTAAAGTCTCCATGCAATAGCTCCACTTAACCCCTCAGAATAGCGTAATTCTTCCTGGCCACTGTACATCCGTGCACTTAATCGAAGTGCTCCAAGAGAATAAGTTAATGTTTATAGTCCAAATATTATTAAGAGCTAATAATATTCGACATATCTATTTCTAGATTGAAAATATAAAATAGATTCTTACCAATATGTCTAAAAATAGAAGTCCATCTATTTTTCCAACTTGACCAACCATCCACAAATAGCATTCCGCAACTCATAGAATATGATCGACATGTCTAAAAATAGACTTTGCGCCAAAAATAGCTCCTAGCGCAGGCCCACTTAGTGAAGGCGACCTTTTCACTAAGCTCATCATCTTGTTGCAATCTCAATACTCCATCTCAATAAGATAGGGATTATCTGCCACCTCGATCCTCGCCTTTATGGTATTCGAATTTGCTCTCGGTGACCCGCTTTCGTCAAGATATCAACATCCCGATCCTCCGTAGGAATGTAAGAAAGTAACATGATCTTCCGCCGCGCACACCCTCTCGATATGATGATACGGTATGTCAATGTGTTTAGATCTATCATGAAATACTAGATTAAACGAGAGTTTACTGCAACTCGATTATCACAATATATCACAAAATAGGATCATGGTGAATCGAACAACTCGACCAGGATATTCCTCATCCATAGGCTCCTACGCCCAAACTTGTCGCTATGTATTCGACCTCCGCCGAACCGAGTGCTGACGCACCGTTTCCGCCGTACCAAGAAACCGTAGACCCGATACTAAAACTCTCTAGATGTGCTCTTTTCCGTCCGCGTCCCCCGCCCACCGCATCCGTGAAGCTGCGTGCCTTCACCTCATCCGACCGTTCCCCGTACTCACACCCATATCTCGTATGTGCCTCGAGATATCTCAATACATGCTCTCGCCTTCCAAAAGAGTCCGCTAACCATAGCTTGTGAAAGTTTTTTAACAACATAGCATATGTCCTATTGCAGTATTGACTAGATACATGAGCGAACCCACCAACTCGTTGATAAACAAGGCATCCACTACCGTCGATGTAGCATCCCTTCTCCAACCACTGTGAAGAGTGAGTGTCGATAGTCTTGGTGCGCCCTTGCATGTTGAACTTCTTCGCATCTCCCCAGTATGCGCCTTTTCTTGAGACACAAACAAATTCATCACACCGCAAAATTTCTAATCCCGTGAAATAATGGAAGGAGGCCCAAGTCCTTCATCTCAAACTCGATTTGCAAGATAAGCCTTGCATGACAAAGATCAATCGTTCATCACCGGTCGCATCAAATCATCTACATAAAGTACAATGATCAACAACTTACCCTCAACCACAACTGCACAAAGTTGGGATTCTGCCTCACTCTTGGTAAAACCAAGTCCGGTGAAATAACCCGGTTTATCCGTGTATACCTGCAAGCACCGTGTGCTCGTTTCAGCCTAAGGCTGCCTTCTTTGAGTTTCGCACATGCGATTGTCAATATTTTGAAACCTTCGCTTGTTTTATGTACACCTCCTCCTCAATGACTCGTCGAGGGAGCACGCCTTCACATCCATCCGATGAATGTGCCAACCCATCCGCGCCGAGAGAGCAAGGATGCTCCATATGGAAGAATACCGAAGTAGCTGTGCAAAGGTTTTTCCATAGTTGATCCCTTAATCAGAGAAGTCTCCGGGCAACAAATCTTTCCTTGTACTTCTCGACGCTCCGTCGTTGCGCCTTGCTTCACTTTGTAGATCCATCTGGAACCTACCACTGATTTCTCTTCCTGCCTTGGGACACCTCCGGCATTGTTTCTGGAAAATCGAATCATACTTTCCACCCGATGGCATCTACCCAAGTAGGGTCCTCCAAAGCTTCCTCAAAAGAGGAGGAAGTTCACGATGACACACTTGCTCATCGCAGCCATGTATTTGCAGGCTGGTCGTGACCTGCCTCTGCCCCGCACCGTGATGTAGGTGCTCCTACAATCTTCTCTCGCATCAAGATCTGGGCCGCTCGCCTTCGTAGTTCACTTCCGCCTCCTCGATGTTTAGCCGCATGAGTGGTTTCTTCCACCCATGAACCTCTCTCAGGGCTGATCCACATCCCCGCCGAGGCTCATCCTGTGGAACCACAGCCTCCTCATCCGTACGCAAGTGTAGCCCTCTCAAGCGAACACTTCATGGTTTTCCCCCAAGGAAATTTGATATCCCATCGCACAACGCCTTCCGACCGTTTGGAAAATACACACGATAGTTGTGGGTGTAATCTATGGCCCTAAAAATATCCCAACCTCTCGCGTTGGCTCCAGCCTCTTCTTCCCCGGCACCCTCTGCCACATGAATGTAAACAAGTGAGCCAAAAATTTTCAAATGAGAAATATTAGGCTTTCACGTAAAACGCCTCTTCGTTGTACTCATGCCAAGTACTCTATGAGGACAACGGTTTTGGCACATAACCGCAAGACAGATGCTTCCACCCACACAAGTGTATGGGCAGGTTTCGCATCATGAAACATCACCCGTGCGCACCCATGATCGTTTCTTTCGCTCCGCGACCCCATTCTACCGTGGGTTATGAGAGATAAGGAGCCCTCTTCTAATTCCTTCTCAGCGCAAAAGTATTTGAATTCGTCAAAGATGAATTCACCACCATTATCACTCTCAGAGCGTTCACCGCTTCCCGATTCTTTCTCAATCGCGTTCGAACTCATAGAACTTTGAGTATGTCTCACTCTTTCTTTTGCATGAAGAAGATCCGCAACACTTACGAGTGTCATCGTGCAATATCATATAATACTGTGTTTTTCATTGCCGAAGCTACCGAGAAAGGTCCACACACGTCCGTGTGAATTCTCTCAAGAATCTTCGTGTACTATCCTTCTATGAAAGGTGGATTTCACAAATTTTCTCCCAAAGCATATCCCTTACACCGATCCGATCGCTGCCAAGTGTACCTTTGGGAAGCCCGTAGGAAATCGTCGCAAAATTTTCAAAGCGCCATGGTGAAGATGGCCCACCTCCGTGCTACCCGCCCTCATCCCGGCTCACCACCCTTCTCGCTTGCTCGCTGCTGTCGTTGCTGTACCATCTACCCGCAATTGATAAAGGTTCTTAACTTGAACCCCTATCCTCCGGGTTTCACCCGGCTTGCCTTACTGCACAAGAAAGCCTTTCCTCGCTAAAGACAACATCATATCACTTTGTCTTCTAACACAGCCAAAAAGATTAGACTCTTCTTCAACTCGGAACATGCATGAAACTTTCCAATATGAAAGGTTTGCCTAATCCCTCTCAAAGGAAAATGGTCCTCATACTGGCCGCACTCGTATCTACTCATCGCCCATCTCGATGTGCACTCCAAGATCCTTCTCATCCGCATCACCGAACAAATCGTCTCCGTCATATGAAAAGACGCACCATCATATAAGAAACCATACCGATCCCATCACACTTGAAACAAAGCATGCGATCATCGAAAAATCCGCCTCAAACTCGCGAGGCTACAAGCCCCTCCGAATGCGCATCCGTTGTACCGCTTTATTTTTCTTCTTCCGTGGACAATTAGAGTGCTTAATGTTTGTGTTGGTGACAGCGAGCACTTCACCTTGGACATAACCTCGCTCTTTCCTTTCGCATCTGATTGAAAAAAAGGATTTTTCTTCTTCCTTTCCTTGCTTTGGCAACCAAAGCGTAATTTTCTTCATCTTCATTCTTCGATGAAGATCCATCCCCGGTACTCGCCTTACTCCTCCTCGCAAGATCCCACTAAAGTCGCTCCCATCCTTGCCAGCTTTCTCCCGACCATTGACAGTCCTCATAGGAATGCCAACTCTTCTAAGCCCAAGGAGAGCCAAAGCTCACCACCCTCTTTCATCTACAAAAGAATCACACCTCCTAGCTCATCCCCGCATCGGAAAACTTCGTGAGGTACTTGGGTATACATCTCTCCGCCCTTTCTCCATTTTTATTTTCCGAGCTTGTCTTTGGAGCGCCAACTTCCTTCCGGTCGCTCTTGCTTCGGGAACAAGTTCATTAAAGCTTTCCACATCAAGAATGGAGAAGATTTACCATGAAGGCTGGACACTATGTGATCCTTCACACCTTCCAATAGAATCCTTCGACATTTCACGTCTTCTTTCCATGCGTCAAGTGCGGCAACATCGTTGTGCTGTGTTTCGTACCCTTCGCATCTATGAACCTTCAACCCATTATCTCCGAAAGACCGCCTCCATCCTATCCTTCCATGCAATATAATTCGAGCTACCCTCAAGGGCATACTCAATCGCAATTCCGTTGAAAGACATCTCAACTTCGACACCAAGAAAACATTATTGCAAATTCGAATTCCACCAAAGACAAAACCTCAACCGCTTCAATACTTTGCAATTTCTCCAATGATCAATATAGCTCGATACCATGTAGAAATTATATAACTAATGCGTTATACATCCAAGATTCTCTCGATCACACACTATTTTAACTTCATGCACACAAGACCCTACCATTGATCATCATATACTTTAAATTAAACTAATCGTATGCACACTTTGAAACCATAAAAAAATTCACATATGAACACAAGAGCGTAACGAGAAAGCTTAAAGCTTATAAAAACAAAAAACTATCCAGACATAATATATGTCATAGAGATCATGTAACAATACTCATACAAAGCTTCTCACAAGCTCTCGCACAATACAATCGCTTACACACTAATCAAAACCGATCTAGAAAATCCATGCACCGATCTCTCGCTGCACTGCTAGCCTCGGGCTTATCGCGCAATCCCCGCCGAAGAATATTATGAATGAACTCGAATCCACCCCGGTCATAATCGCGCAATCCTCATTGGCATCCCATTGAGTGTTGATGCAATCACTTTATCGTAGTCACAACCGGGTAGTCACACTTGCCCTTTCACCTATCTCTCCACCGTCCTCCACCGAAATCGGCTCCATGCACCGAAGTCAACCGATGTATTCTTCACTGACACGGAGTTAACAATTAGTGAATCCAATTATTAATTAATCTACACCACTCTAATTAGTGTATCAATCAAATAGACTAGATACATCAGCCTAACCGTGTCTAATCGAGTTAAACTCGAACACAACTCCACCAACTACTTCTACAACTCCACCAAACTCTCGTCACATGAGTTATAACTAAAGTCTCCAATAAGTAACAGCTCCACTTAACCCTCATGAACAGCAATTTTCCGCGCCTCCCCGTGCCACATTTTTGCACTTAATTGAAGTGCTCCAAGAGAATAAGTTAATGTTTTGAGTCGAAATATTATTAAGAGCTAATAATATTCGACATATCTATTTTTAGACCGGCAATCTAAAAATAGATTCCGCCCAATATGTCTAAAAATAGAAGTCCATCTATTTTTCCAACTTCACTAACTATCCAAAATAGCATCCGAAAACTCAATATGATCGATATGTCTAAAAATAGACATAGTCTAAAAAATACTTTGCGCCAAAATAGCTCAGTGCCCAATTATATGAAGGCGACTCTTTTCACTAAGCTATCATCTTGCTGCAATGTCATCACACTTGACAAGATTGTATTTTTCTTTTCATTTTTCCCACCTTTCGTTACAAAGTGCCCGATGATAGCTTCGAATTTGAGATGGATGATAGCGTGGGCTCAAGGAGGTGAAGTGATACAAAGGCAGTAGATGAGAGACCTCTAGGGACTTAAGGAAGACAAGGCGCCCTCGCTGACTGAGCGCCACGAGGAGCTCCCATTGTTGCACTTTTCTCTTCATTTTGTCAATTCATATTATCTCCATACTTCACCTTTAAAGGGCCAGTAATCGACAGATGCCTGCGAAGTGGTCCCAATTCAAATAAGTAGGGACACCAAAGATATTAGTAATGTCAGGATGGTTTGGTTATAGCATTCCAACCATAAATGCAAATTTTTGATAATTATCCTAATAGAGCATGAATTTTTCCAAGACAATTTTATACCTTGTGCAATTATACCGGATGCTCCTCCCATCGAAGAGTGCCTATGTGAATTGAGAACGATTCATATTTTTAATACCGCGAGTCGAATTTGATGCTCGTAATGAGTTTTCACTTTCCTCCGCATATGATCCCAGGCCTTAAAGGATTCTGTCATGAGGATGAAGAGGTAGGGAAAGAGGGAACCCCTCGCCTTAGACCTCGAGAGGATTGAAAGGAGGGTACCGGTCCTGCCATCGACGAGGGAGATATCCAAGGGCCGAGATGCAAGAGCGAAGGAGGGGCAAGGAAGTTTGGATCAAAACCCATTTTTTGGAGCACAACAAGGAGAAAAGAGTGCCGACCTTATCGAAGGCATCAAAAGATCAAGCTCAGAATAAATCCCTTTTCTTTGCGCGAGATGCTTGAGTGAATGGCTTCTCAAAGGAGGATGGATTGGGGTAATTTTCCTTTGGGAGATGAAGCCTTGATTTTCCGAAATGAGGTCGGGAGATGGTGTTTCGAGGCACAAGGCAAGGATTTTAATGATAAGTTTGTAGGAGGAATTGCAAGAGAGATGGGCCTAAATCGAGAAGGGGAGGAGGGGCGATTTTATTTGGGGATAAGTGGCACAGAAGGTATAATTGGTGTAGCCTCCAATTTTCTTCTTCCTTTTGGGTCCATTGTATCATTTTCGACAAGATCCTTTTTTATTAGATCCCAATAATTTCTCGTAGAAATCGGAGCAGAAGTCTCCATCTAGCCTAGCATTTATCTCTGGGTGCGCTCCCGATCGCATTTTTGACCTCTTCTTCGTCAATCTCTTTGTTGAATGCGCTCGTTCCTCTCCTCTCGTAATCATGGTCGAAGGTGTTGCAAAAGATCGTAGCACTTTCCGCATTTTTGTCTATGTTAGGAGATCTTTAATGTATGGTGGAAAATGTTTTTAATTAATTATTGATCCGTTTGCATTTTTCCTTCGCATCGATGATGGTGGCAATATTAATTCTCGGCTTTTCGCACAAAGAGCTTGCTTGTGAAAAAGGTTAAAGATGATGCCATCACTTGCTTGAAGCCACAGATCTTGATTTTACTCGCCTCCTTCTTCTTTCTATTGCTTTGTAAGGTCGCTAATAGAGATATTTTTCCCCGGTTGAGGCATCTTGATAAGGCCACAATATCGATACCGCCGTGACATCATCCAATTTGGACTTAATTTCAATCTAGTTTTCTCCGACTTTTTATATTGAGTTTTTGGAACAAATTTCAAGGCCAATTTAGTTTTTTTTTTTTAAACTTGGTTTCCCACATAAAGGATGGAAAACTACTCAGCTGTGCCGTATCCAAGTATTGCGCACTGTACCGATTTGCTTCAGATGTCATTCCCTAGAGCGGACTCGTATTTGAAGGAATGGGGCCGAGAGAGTGATGGTCACCAAAAAGTGAGGTGATGGGGTAGTGTTCAAAGGCTGAAAAAGAGAGAACACTCCAAAAGGCGATGGAGTAACATGAGAGGAGTGTGACAAATGTCCGAGATTCTCAGAAGCTTCCCCCTATGATATTTCCTCTCCCAATCCTTCGTTGCTCCAAGTATATCTATGATTTTTTGGGGCAAATGTCAACCGCATCGTGGTCTTGCATCATGACTTCAAGCCAGTCTCTGCAGGGCCCGTATTGAAACAACCTCCCTTTTTCATTTTCGGAAGACCAAATGTACCAAATTTCCCCATTATAGTGTCAAGTGCTGCCCTCATTATCTATTTCTTCTTTAAGAGAGTTCAACAAAGTTCTTTGTCCCCGTAATGATTGGGGCTATATATAACAGTAAACATTAGTTTCTTCATCTTCCGACACTTTCAAGAATCACTTGATCCAATGGCCTGTCGTATTGTTTATGCTTCCACAAGGCCGTGCTACAAAGGGTAAGATAAACTCACCGAGGCTCCCTAACGGGAGCAGAAAGCACCGTAATGCTTCATTTTGTCCATTATTGTCTTCATTTCAAGATCTCCCCCGTTTTGTTTCATGCAAGAGAATACCGAAGCCCTTCTGGTTGATTAAGCCCTTAGCTGTCAGAGGGGCACCGTACCTCGTAGTTCCCAAGGAGGACTTTCATCATTACAAAAAGGTCGTTTCGCAGAGATGCTTTCCCTCCTTTGTTCCTTTTGTCCGTATCCTTGTTATTGGGCTCGATATACAAGTCAGGCTGTCTCCGAGTTTCAGCATCCTTTTGTTACCACCATTTGCTGTCGCTTTGGGAAGATTTCCTTCCGCAGCCATGCTTAGTGTTTTCGTTGCTCCACATGCTTCCCTGCGATTTTCTCGTGATTCGGCATGCTGCAGAAGGTCACAGGAGGAGAAGCAGGGTCGATGGTGGGAGTGGGACGAGGAGAGGAAGGAGGGAGGTAAGTAGGGGGGGATCCTTATCGTGGGGAGAAATGGAGGAAAATGGATTGGAGAGGTCTAGCGAGGAGTTGGGGGGGGGGAGAGGGGAGGTGCAAAGAGGCTGATGGATTGGATCTCAGGACCTTGGGAGAAGAAGAGGATGGAGGGTCATATTTAGGAGGAGGCGCCGAAGGGGTATTACTTCTTGGGGTTAGAGCAAAGTCTTTCCTTATGCTGCCTATTTAAAATCGGCCTCCCATTTTCAACATCAATAATTTTTGAACAACGACGCCAGCGGGGACTATTCATGACATACCTTGCATTTAAACGGGATATGCTCATAGCTCAGTTGTTGAACATGCGTCCATTCATCTAGTTTTAGCTTGATAGCCTCCGGGAGGCCTTTTGCCCGCATCCACCCCTACACATCCCCGGTGTAGGCTTCGTACATTCCTTGGGTTCACTGCCCATGAATCTCACTTCATCGCGTTTCCGATGGTTCGAATGTAATCATCCCCCCAGCAAAGGTAGAGGAGGTGCAAAGGCACACCCAATGGTGGACAACATTTGGTACATAAAGCTCCCTGGGATCAAATTTACGTGCATTTGTTACGGAAGTGCCCTCGGTGTCCATGTGGGCGAGGGTCCTATCGAAGATCATGTATTTGTATTCTTTCGTCTCGAAGTGGAAGGTGAACATCCCCCATCGTTGTACAAATGGAATTTTTTTCCATCGATCTTGTCAAACTAGTCGTGCTCGACCCATCTTCGCACGGGTCTTCTCGCCGAGGGGCCAAAGTCCGGTTAGAATCGATCAATATGGCCCCTTCTCCGGCAAGAGAAATGGCGTGTACTGCATGCAGGGAGAGAAGGTGGAAGGACAACCTCCACATTCCATTAATTCTGCTTTCACATTTTGGAGATCGCCGGTTTCGGGGCGAGGAGGTGGCCCAAAGAGTTGATTAGGTAAGGCAGAAGGTTGGGCATGATCGTAGGAAGCACCACCCTCCCTGGAGGACCTTGGAGACGGCTCGGCAAGGAGCAATGAATCAGTTTTCTAGGCGCCGGTGCGCAGCGCGGGCTCGACAGAGTGCGTTCGTGCGAAAAGAGAGAGCTAATAATTTAATAAAATTAACTGCTTTTTAGACATTTTGATTACTTTTTTTTTTCACCTACCTAACTAATTCTTAACCAAGATTAAATTATTTGGTTAAGTTATTCACTTAACCTAAGAAGTCAAAATTCAAAATGTGTTTGATCATGATTAAAATTCTATGATTCAAACAAGAATTTTTTTACGGCAGTAATTTAATCACACCGTACAAAACCCCGATTTATTCTTTAATGAATTTTTTTTTTGTTCTTGTGGCATTTGACTTGCTCATACTCCTACACATTTATACATTCTTTGTTTTATTTTTTATTTTTTTTATTATGTTTTTCTCTTTTTTCATATATATATATATATATATAGTTTTGTAACTGGTTTGCATAATACAATATTATTTACAATTTCATCATCCGAAAGAGAATAGCAAGCAATCATCAATTGAACTTATGAATCATATGACCCTACGACATAAAATAATCATAGGTTGACCACAAAAGCCTCGACCGCAAAATTTGACCACTATTTTCGTGAATTGGGTCGACTTTTGAACACTTTTGAAGCCGTCGTGGTGCCTGATCGCTTGATTGAGCTCCAAAGAGGATTGTTTGTTTCTTCTTCGACCATTGTTGACTCTCTTCCGTTAGGGCATAATTTGACTGCTATTGACTACAAATTTGATAGGGTTGTTTTGATTTTGATTTGGAAAGTCAATTTTGACTTTTGTACTTCTCTCCATCTCTGTTGAACATTTGCTATAATAAGAAGAATAATCGATCAAAGGGTTTCCATCTTGGGGTTTTTCCCCTCGGTATCAAATTGGAAATATCTTTACTGATTGTATTCTCGTATTTTTGTTATTCATGTTCTATTCCATCACATCACAATGTGATTTATGGTTAATGTGATTGGTGGCTGGGGAATGGTACAAAATTAGAAATTTTCATTAGGGTTGCTAAATAACATTGAAGTAATTTTTTCTAAGTACAGAACATACCATTGTTAACTAAAATTAATGAGTCGAATGACGAAGAGGGGGAGTGACCGGGGAGCTCAAGGTATAGGCACCAGGAACATGAAGGAGAAAAGGAGGCAACCGTAAAATGAAAAAGAAGCGAAGGTAAAATGTCCACACAAAAATCTACATTTGAATTGACAAGAAAATGTGAGAGGTGCCTTTGAAAGGCCAGACTAGCCAAATTAATGTGAATATTCCTCGTGAACTTAGAACCACCACCGATCATAGTATGGAACACCGAAAGCACTCAAGCTTGTAGAGGGGTCCAACACTTCCGTATAGGCCAAATATTCACCGAGAAGGAGACCGCACTGCTCCCCCGAACCTTCGAGAGACCAAAGAAATACAAGAGGAGGAGAAATCACATCTCTAGCCGGTGGAGGAAGATAATTTTGGTTTTGTAATCAAGTAGGAGAATCCATAAAGCTCAATTTATCCTTGCAATTCAAGCCCTCGTCACTACAAAAAATTGTCATCTCGTTATCAACCGAGAAGACCTCAGCAATTTCCATAACATGCAATGGAAACTTCCCCATATAGAATTACCCCACAATCTAAATAATATTTATCATGACCCCCATAAAGCACAAGTTTCCTATAATTTAGAAAGGAATCTCCAAACACAACAGAATTGAACGCAAGACCCAAGAGCTCACACGTAACATGGATCTCTTCAACATTGACGTCCATTAATGCCCACCACGCTAAAGCCATTAATAAAATGGTGTACGAGGAAAAATAATATGCAGAGTTATCCGTGAGAATGGGCTTGCCATATGTGAGGGTTGAAAGGGGAAAAAATACACAAGGAAATCTTTCCCCTTCCCTCGCCACCACATCCATATAGATAGACCCCAAAAACTTCATAAACCTTATAACCGCTAAATGTAAGGAAAATGAAAGTGGGATTTAAGGGTGTTTACATTGATGCCCTTATGGTTTTCCTTTCGTTGTAACATACCCATAGTTCTTAATAGTTATAAAAATGAGAAGGAATTTGGAAGAAATAATTCACAGAATAGATTACCATTCTTACATACCATTAATGATAGTTTGTCCCTGCTTCTAGAAGACAAGCCTAATTTGCTTGCGCATTTGCTTCCTTATTTTTTACTTCTCAAGATGTGATAGAAGGGATTTTATTAAAATAGTCCAGGATACTGAATTCCGTTGCGAGGAAGAAGGTCGAGGTGATTATTTCAGAAGAGAGCTCTTTGCAATTTTCGATCAGGAGTGTTAGCACTTATTTTCCCAAGGTCGAGAAAGGAAAACTACCGAGGTAACCACAGCAGGCAACTTTGACTTGGTAGCTATCCTTGATACCAAATCGTAGAGTGCCTTCTAAAATCAATCAAAATATGGTTGGAGTTAAGGGAGGGTTTTAGGTTGTGTATTTTGCACAAAAGAGGATTTTGATTTAAGTTTTGTTGGATGTGTGAAGTCATAGTTAAGGAACTAGCCAAATAGGTCAAAATATAAGTTGCAATCATTAATTGAGGCAAGATAGATGTAACTGCAGACACACATGGATTTTTCATAGTAGTACAGTGATGAGAAATCATATAAAATAAACTAAGTGAGCATACATGCATGGATTCACTTGTTTGGAAGAGAAACACTTAGATGATAATCTTAGACAAAACATAACATTTCCGATAGTCAATTTCGTTTAATACTTAAGAGATTAAACATAAAAAATAAATATGAATAGTCGCTAGAAACATATAACAATCATATTCTAAAGAAAACCTAAGATAACAATGTCACCTAATTACAACACATGAATCCCAAAAAAAATAGCTGCAAATCGTATATTAATTTCGCCAAAAATCAAGTACACCAGCTCAAAATTTATCTACCCCTAGTATCCAACCCTTCTCTTGACTTTTTTCCAGCACATATGGGAAGATAAACAAGATTTCCTCTTAAGGGTCAAATCCTCGATCCATAGCAACTAATTCATTAACCTATATTATCTTTACAAACTTAGGAATAGAAACAAATTTCCCTTTATCTAAATGGTTTGACCTTATCTCTAAAATAATTGATTACAAGATTTCTTACAATAGTAATCGTTAACAAACCTATTGACATCGATAAACACATGAAATAACTATTTACATTAACCCATTTCACATTTAACCCTTTACATACAGTAGTAAATTTCTCATACATAGAAGCGCGACAAATGTAGTAGAAACACAACAATTGGAGCATAAGTGCATCGACCGTTAGGCTTGAAAATTGATTGTTTGTGTTGTGGCCTATTTGCATTTACCTTTGAAATATTTTTCAAAACACCAAAAAAGTATATATGATGTAAAACAAAATTTTGTGTCATAGAAGAACTTTGATTTATATCGGTACATTAACATTACGTGATGAGATGAAGGTGGGTCGTAGTCGGGCCTAATTCACGTGAAAACAGCTTCAAGAGCGTATCGATGGCGACGCGAGAATATTTCACACCGAATTTGTGGCCGAGTTTCCCGGCTCATTCGCAAGCTCGTGAGGACCAACGCGATGTAACACCGATAAGCTCAGAGGGTTACACCGTGACAAAACTAATTTCCCAAAGGCAAGAGAGCGGGCGTATTTCCCTTAAACACTTAAGAGTTTTGGAGGAGGCGTAAAGGGAAAAATAGATGGTCGGGATCAAAGGTAGAACCGGAGCAAAGAGAGATAGACAATGAAGATTAAATCGCAAACCGAAATCACAAGTTTGAAAGGATAGGCGCCGGGAGGTAAGATAAAGTCGTCGAAGTGCGACATGCGATGCTGTGGGACCCGATCGCATAATGCACATCGTGCAGTGTTTTAAAAGATAAATGTTAAGGAAAAGTTAAAGTCAAAAATGCTGCGTTAGCGGAAATTTGATGTAGACGCGATGGCCTTGGCCCGCACATCGCACAACGCAAGTTTTAAAAGTGATGGCATGGGGTAAGTGTTATAATCGTCGAAGTGTGATGAAATGCTACGAGGCCCGATCGAAATTGTGAATCACACGTTTTAAAGGATCATCACAAGAGGTAAGTGATAAGGTCACCAGTATGATGTGCGATGCTGTGTGGGACCCGATCGCATAGTGCACATTGCAAGTTTTAAAATATAAACACTAAGGAAAAGTTAAAGACGACATAATGCGATGCGATATTGGCACTGATGTGCACTGTGGTTCCAGGATGAAATCTAACGGATTTCAAGTCCTAGCTTATACTAAGTATACCATTTTATGAAGAAAAAAGTAGAACACTACAGTAAAACTGGGTAAGTGACCCGACGCAGACCAAAGGAGAAGAGGCAATAGTCGGTAGCAGTAGATATGATTGAAATTTTTTGAAGCATGTGGCATAGGCAAGAACGGTGACCGAGGTGTCGTTATAGTGTTGTGTAGCCGCTACATCATAACCGTAAAGGGCACTGGGCACTTCTAGATGATGCATCGCAACACGTATTCAAAAACGAACAATATTTCAGCTTTAATTTGTTTTCTCAAGATGATCGTTAAGTAATGTTGGGTCAGCTTAGGTAGTCGAATAGTTTCAAGAAGTTCGTGGTTACGAACTAATCGTGATGTATTTAAGTAGATAGAAATAAAGAAAAGAGGTTCCTAGTTTTGGACCTCCGGAGGATTGTTAATTTGGCATCAATTTTCCGAGAAACAAATGAAAGAAGATCAATTTTCTTGCAGTCATGGATGTTGATGTTCTGGGGCCACTCGTGTTTATTCCTCTTTGAATGAAGCAAGTAATGTAGCACTACTTTAATTACATATGTGAGTAAGAGTTAAACAACTCAATTTGCGCTCCTTCACCTCATCTTCTTTTCTTCACAAACCCCCGATGAAACTTTAAAGTAATAGATTCGTGTTTGCAACAAATTATTTCAAGTTTCCTCTCTCTCCATGAATTTCCTCTAAAACTTAAAAGTGATAGATTCTTTTTTTCAAAGATATCACTTCAAGTTTCCTTTAATAGCTTTTTCTTTTCATTTTATCTTGACATCAGCAGTTTTCTATGGCATTGTGAAGCGTTTTCATTATATCGTATTATTGAGTTTATTAAATAATTAGATTCCAAAGGTGTTAAGTGAAGAGGCCATTTGATATAATAATTGTGACATACATTTAAAAAATGTCTTAATCACCGATTCCTTACCACAACCAACGCATTGTTTCTTGAGATACAACATTTTTTCGCTACTGCTTTTCGAGGACGAAGAAACAAAGTTTATTTTCCATGGTTTTTCACAATATTATTTCCCTCTCGTCGTTCAAGCAAGAAATATTCGATGTGTTTGTTATTTTCAAAATTACGGCTTTCAAAAGGCCCACGAGGTCGTATATCTCATGTATCGTATAGTCTCGCTTTGCTAGATCTGTAAAGATTGGTTTCTAAAAAGGCTCGAAACCCGAAATGTAGGAATTTATGTGGTGTTCAGATGAAGAACCAATGGTCATCGCTCACAAATAGACTTAAATTAGTACACTGAAGATATAATCACATGGTTAAAACCATCAAAGAGGGAACACCACGTTCGAGCCAACGTGGCTACCAGCACTTATTAATATAAAATGAAAGCGTTATGTTTCTCTCTAGCAACCAAGTTACACGAAAAATGACCCTCCATGCTCTTTAAATAGAAATCATGGACCAATCGGGTGTTAAGCCATGACAAAGTGTCGTTAATAATAAGCGAGAGATAACCATCGCATCACTAAAATCGTGGACTGCCGATTATAAGTTACAAATGTACATGGTAAAGAAACACATTTTACCTAACTCTACACTAGATTAAGTTATTTCTAACTATTTCCCCTATGTGTCGAATATCCCAACATCCCCCCTTAAGACAACTTGGGATAGGATTGAAGGATTTACAAAGGTGACACAAAAGGAGCCTATTTCCTATGTGTCGAAAATATCCTAACATCCCCCCTTAAGAACATATTGGACAGATTGAAGGATTTACAAAAGTGACACAATAGGAGAAGGAAGGAGGCATTAGAGCCTATCCCCCTCTTAATGAAACTTTCCCGACTCAGCATGGATCGAAGTTTAATAAACTTCGCTTCATGGAGGGCCTTCGTAAAGATATCGGCTACTTGATCATTGGTTGATAGTACCGCACTTCAAGAACACGATCATGAATGAGCTTTCATGAAGTATGTGGAGTTCAAATGTGTTTCACGTTGATGCTGAACCGGATCTTTGTATAGTCGAATGGGTACTCTAATTATCACACCAAAGTGTAGTTGGATGTTGCTTATGGAGACCAAATTCGTACAATGGTCCGACGAAGCCACATGGTTTTCACTGCTTCAATCGAACCACGATACTCCTCGCTTTCCGTTCGAAGAAAGAGAGATGGCACTTTGTTTCTTCTAAGAATAATAGGTCCCCGAACCAAGAGTGAATACATATCTCCAAGAGAATTTCGATCATCGTGGTCACCAACCCAATCGTAATCGTTGAAACCAATCAACAATGGAGATGTTCTAGATCGTAATGAATCCCCAATCGAATCGTACCGAATATATCAAGCATTCTTTTTTTGATAAGCTTAGTGATTCTTCATGAGGTTGGTATAAAATGAGCGATAAGACCAACAACAAAGGAGAGGTCCGATTTTGTGTATGGGTTAGATACGTAAGTTTACCAACAAGTTGACGATATAAGTTAGCATCAACTTCAAAAAGGCACAACATCGAAAGCTTGACTCGTACCGAAAGGGAGAAGGCCGTTTAAGGCCCATGTGAAAGTGGTGTAGAAGATCACAAGCATACTTGACCGAGAGAGGGTAATGCCTTTCCCAAGATTGCAAGAATTGAAGACCAAGGAAATAATGCAATTGTCCCAAGTCTCGTCATTTCAAACTTCTTTTTGAGGCTAGACTTCACATGGGTTTATATGGTTTGGATCACTACCAGTAAGGATAAGATCATCAACATAAATAACAAGGATGGTGAAGGAATTACCCACTTTCTTGGTGTAGACAGTGTTGTCAGAATGACACCTAGAAAAGCCATTATCTAAGAGAAATCTATCCACTTTGGCATACCAAGCCTGAGGAGCTTGTTTGAGACCATAGAGAGAATTCCTAAGGCGACGAACAAGGCTAGAGTCTTTTTGGATAAAGCCAGGGGGGTGTTCCTTGTAGATTTCTTCATGAAAATCTCCATGTAAGAAGGCGGATTTAACATCCATCTAATGGACTTCCCATTTAAAGGAGGCAGCAAGGGAAAGAACAAGGCGGATAGAATTCATTTTGGCAACAGGGGAGAAGGTTTCAGTATAGTCAATGCCTTCAACTTGTGAAAATCCTTTAGAAACAAGACGAGCTTTATGTCTATCCACTTTTCCATCTGGTCCAAACTTGGTTTTGTAAACCCATCTACATCTGACAAGTTTTCTTCCTTTTGGAAGAGGAACAAGATCCCAAGTATCATTTGCCAATAAGGAACGATACTCTTCATTCATAGCTTCATCCCAATCTGGATGACTGGAGGCTTCTTCAAAGGTTTCTGGATCAAGTTTTTCTGGAACTTGAGCCAATAAGGAAGAGGCTCTTTCGAACTGAGAACGTGTACGTCGTCGATCAGCAGGGTCACCTGCAAGAGATCCCGCTGCATCCCGAGTAGAGCGGACCCATCTTGGAAGTGGTGGAGTATAAGGAACAATTTCAAGAGGTGGAGGAGGATTGTCATCCTCGCTGTCATCATCTGAACTAGAAGGAATGCTATTAAAAATAGAAGAGAGAGAGAGAGGTGGCACATATGCCGAATCAGGCTCGCAGGCCAAAGGTGGCACACCCGCCGAACTAGGCTCGTAGGCCAATATATTTTCATCAAATTTTACATCTCTTCTAATGATTATATTTTTGGATTTTGGTTGAAGAAGTCTATATCCTTTGACATCTTTAGAATATCCAACAAAAATGCATTTTTCACTCTTAGGTTCTAAGGCTTTATGTTTTGCATCTGGAATATGGGCCCAAGCATCACTTCCAAAAACACGAAAGTGACTTACATCTGGTTTGATTGAGCTCCAAGCTTCTTTTGGAGTTATATTCTTTAAAACCTTAGTAGGAGTGCGATTTACTATGTAATTTGCACAGTTAATGGCTTCTGCCCAAAAATTGAGACTAAGTCCTTTAGATTGAAGCATACAATTAGACATTTCTTTTAAGGTGCGATTCTTCCTTTCAGATACACCATTTTGTTGTGGCGTATATGGAACAATATGCTGCAATTGAATGCCATGCTCAGTGAAAACGTTGATAAATTTTTTGTTAACATTTTCTCCTCCATTGTCTGATCTTAACTTAAGAATGTGATGTCCAGATTGTTTCTCAACAAAGGCCTTAAAGGCCAAGAACATGTTAAAAACTTCACTCTTGTGTTTTAAGAAATATACCGAAATGCGTCTAGAAAAATCATCAAAGAAAGTTAAGAAGTACTTGCAACCAGAGAAAGAAACAGCATGAAGAGGACCACATAAATCACTGTGCACAAGTTGCAAAGGGACTGAAGCGTGCCAAGAGGCATGTTTGTCAAAACTATCCCAATGATGTTTTCCGAGTACACATCCGGAGCAAACACCATCTCGACAAGATACCATAGGAAGACCTGTCACCATATTTTCTTTACATAGAGTTTGAAGAGAGCGATAGTTTAAGTGACCAAATCGCTCATGCCAAAGTTTGCTCACTTCATCATTATGAGCAACAAAAATGGAGGGAAGACATGATGACCCAAATTTGTCAAAATTATACAACCTTGTGGAATCATCAGCAATGCCAGTAGCTAAAATATGTTTAGGATCTTTGAGGTCCTTGATTACAACATCATGAGGTGAGAATTCTGCTATTTTCCCTTCACCTGAATGAGTTATCTGATAAACAGATAGAAGGTTGCATGACAAGGTAGGAACACATAGTACATCATTAAACTGACCATTATCTAGATGAATGGTTTCAGATCCTACAACACTAAGAGATCTATCATCACCAACATAAATATGTTTGGTGTTACAATCATTTAAAGAAGAAAACATGGATTTATTTTTAGCCATGTGGTAAGAAGCTCTAGAATCAATGAGCCACTCATGAGAAGGAGAAGAAGAAGATACATTTAATACATAACCAGATCTTGATGCTTGACAACCACAAGCAGAAAGTGCCATGCCTGAAGATGAAGGTGAAGAGTGCTCCAAATTGATGTTGTGCTTCTTCATTGCTGCTTCTAAGGCTTTCATCTTCTTAAAACATTTGGACTCTAAATGGCCATCACGATTGCAAAAGTTGCAATGTCTATCTATCTTCTTTCCTTTGTTTTTATATGCCTTATCATTTTGGTGAGTTGCTTTTTCAGTTTGTGGCTAAAATTGCTTAGGACCCTTGTTTGGTTTCGGACCATACTTTTTAGGATACTGCTTCTTGGGATTCTTTTGATATGATTGTTGTTGGGCTGCTAAGGCTTTCTTAGAAGCATTTCCAGAAGTGATAAGACCAAGGTGTAAGAGTTTTTCTTGTTCTCTTATCAAAGAATCGCAAAAGGCATCAAAAGAGGGGTTCTTGTAGGCAGTTCCTAAAGAAATGATGGCTTCTCTAGTGGAATGGAAGGTAGAAACAAATACAGAGTAGGCAAGGCCAAGCTTAGCAAGAATGCAATAAATGAGGCTACCATCTTCCTTTTTGATCTTACAACCTTCTAAAAGAATTCGAATGGTCTTGAATTTGGACAAAAAATCTTCAATGGAGGAGAAATTATTGGGGTCCAAAGTAAGCAACTCATTTTCAAGCTGGTGGGCCCTGATTTGATTTTGAATGCCAAAAACAATTTTTAGCTTTTCCAGGGCTTCATCAAGGGTGTCAATGTCAAGGATATGAAATCAAAGATCTTGAGCAATGGACATTCCTATCAACCCTCGTGCTTGATCTTGTTTATTTTCCCATTTAGCAACTTTATCATCATCGGAAGGTTTAGTTTCTTGTCCTGTGGCTATTCTATAAAGCCCTTTACTTCTAAGTATATCTACCATGTGAGGTAGCCATTGAAAATAATTGGTGCTGTTCAGAATAATCAAGCATGCACTTTCCATTTTTTTTTAAAAACTAAAGCTGAGAAAAGCTGAAACTAACTGCTCCAATGGAAAGATCTCGAAAAATTAGGCCGTTTCAAAAAAAACGGCTTCCGAATGAAGAAGTTATGCCTTTTGAAAAATCTGAGTTGTAGATGCCGAATAGTTACGGGAACAGGATGAAGTGCGGCTTTTTTTTTTTTAAATTCCGCCCATTTGAACAAAAACTTTTTACAAAAGCAGCTTGAGAAAGAGACTTGAACCCAAGACCTATATTCTCATAAACTAACCCCTCACTAAGTGAGATAGTAAAAGGATCACGTTATTGTATAAAAGGAGAAAGGGGGGTATTTTTTTTTTTTTTTACTCTTCGGTGTGCGTGTCTTTTCTTGCACAAAAAACACAAAAAACCGAGCAAAAAAAAACGAAATGCAAAGCCTTACGGCGGAGTGTTAGATTTTCGATTAGCCTTACCGGCAACTATCATTTTTTTCACTATTTCTGATTTCTCGAGATCGCACAAAGACACGGGGAAAGAGCATACGTAGCAAAAAAAAATCCCTTTTCCCTGTTTCTGATTTGCCGAGATCGCACACTACGCACAACAAAGAGCATACACAGAGAAGATGGTATAGATTCGGCAAATAAATAAAACCTACAAACCAAAAATAAAAAAGGGAGCTGAAATAAGTAGAACTATTAACAAATATAACTGCAAAACAAATGCTTTATACCTTCAGATCTAAATTGTCATAACAAGGGCAGCCGGAAACCTTTTCGCATGAAACGAAAAGCGTTCCTCACTATAATAGATGCTCCGGACACAACCGAGCCATTCTCCAAGCCCAAAAATGTTCAAAAATAGTAGATCTACAAAACAGCATTCGCATGCACTCAAACCGGCTTCAGATTTTGATCAATAATGGACGCGGCCCTCAAAATAGCTCTGATACCATGTAGGAATTTATAGGGTAAGTTCCATAGATCAAGAACCAAAGGTCACTACTCACAAACAAATCACAAATCAATACACCAGTATAATCACGTGGTTAAAACCCTTAAGAGAAGCAGGTCCATGGCCTAGCCAAACGCGGCCACTTCGAGAGTTTATTAATATAAAAATAAAAGTTACATGTGTTTCTCTCATAACGGTTACCTAAAAAATGACCCTCCATGCTCTTTGTTGAGGTCCACAAGTGATTTGGCCGATTGGCGAGCCAAATGATGATGTAACATCAAACCAAGCTTTGGAGCCCAAGGACCTAGCCTTCCTGGACTCAGAGAGGGCTCTCTCTATATGTGTAAAAGATGTCGGTGTGTTTGCTTGTGGTGTTCTGATATTAGGCTAGTTATGAAGTATGTTTTTAGTTTTTTGTTTTTAAGTTTGTGAGGGATAAAACTGATCAAAGATATAAAATGGGTAACAAGAAGTTAGATCAATTGGGCTATGGGGTCAAAAAGGTCAAGGAAGCTATGAGATGATGATGCAAGGCTGCTGTAGGGCCGATTTGATTCAAGGTAGAAAGGATCTTTGGGAAAAATGGAGTAAATGAACATCAAGTTTGTGAAAGACAAGGGATTTCAAGTGTAACTAGTTGATAGCAGACATAAACATGTTATAGCAAGCCATTAATCATGCTAAATGTAACTATGAGCTAATTAATACATAAAAATCAAACATTCCAGCCATGCATAGAAGTATAAGACCTTCTAACTTCGGGAAATGGCTATCAGACTTTGGGGAAAACACATAAGATAGACTAACAACTCAATAAACTATGCTAGAACGCCTAAACACAGTCTTTAAGTTATTGGGCACTTGGACAAACAAGCTTTCATAGTTTTAGGCAAAGGGCTAGATCGGGACTAGGCCTCCTTGGTTCAACAAGATGATAAGCTAATCAGTCAAAGAGATAGTTTCATGGATAGAACTATGGACAATCATAGGTAAGCAGGGCACACCATACATCCTACTCAACATGCATAGAACTTATGAATAAAACTAGCAACAATATCCTTAAGTTACTAAAGAGCAGTTAAGAATTCTTTAGTATAACTAAGGAAGAAGAAAACATAAAGCTATGAAGATTCAGGAATTTTGAGGTGCCTCCATGGGCATATCTCAAAATTAATCTCTACTGATCTATAGCAGCAAGAAGCATGTATAATGAATGAAAACTAGAAGACAACAACAAAGCAAGAAAACACTATACCATTCTACCATGTCATGGAATCCATCACCAATCCTTCATCATTCATCAAAAGCATCCAAGAGGCAGTCCAAAATCATAACACAAGTATGTTCTTCAAAGCTCATATGACCAATATATTGATTCTTCTCTCAATTTCAGCCTTGTTTTACAATGAAGCCTTGTGGAATAAATAGGCTCAAGTGAGGAAAACCTCATGGTGCAACTAGCTATCCTATTGGCCTAATCAAAATATCTAAACTTGTCCTTGAGGCTTTGCAAAGCCCAAGGCACAAAATATCCCATAAAATATCTAAAAAAATGCTAAAAACAGAAATTATATTGACTTTGCATCATTTTCCAAGTGTAAAAATAGCTAAACGCACATTTGGGAAAAGCAGATTTTTGAGGTTCAAAAATTACAAAAATACTTCAAATTTATATCGGAAAAAGGTCCCCTGTCTTGCTGGAAACAATTGGCAGTCTTCCCGGTGTCGAAACGAAGCTCATGATAGCTCTTTGGAAATATTTCTGTGTCTACTTTCCAGCGCAACTGAAATCACCTCAATCTGATGCCTGGAAGTCCTCCAAATCTGTACCTGTGTGTAAAAAGCCAGGAAATAGCAGACTGCTGATATGACGGGCAGAATGTGCAAAAAGTGAGCATTTTTCGCCGTTTTGAGGGGGCGAATGATCTCCAAATGCTCTGAAAATCTCTGAGGACCTGCTCATAGAATTATGGCATCAACTGGTATCATCCTTCTCCCTTGAAAAATCCTCAAACTGAAATGGCGAAATTATGAGTTTTCGACCAAAAACCCAAAAAATGCCAAAAAACAAAAAGTTGTCGAAATGGGCCCAAAATTAGCACGCATGACCCTCAAGGGTCCCTAGCAACATGCTCTGAAGCTGAGGCCAAAATTTCAAGAGCTGATGTGCTTTTCTCCTCTTTCCGTGCCGGGCGCTTCCCCTTTGCCTTCTTCAATTTCTCTTGGGCTGCCTTTAGTTTGCGCCGGGCAAACTGATTCAACTTTTGAAAGTGATGTGTCCTCTTCCTTTGCAGCTCTAGATCTTTGTTCGCCCTTTCAAGTTTCATCTCCAAGTGTTTGTTGGCTCTTTCAAGCCATGCCTCTTTGTTTTCTTCAATTTCCTGCTCAAGGAGTGCAGTGAGAGGAAAGGCTTGGAGATGGGCTTGTTCTTCTTCTTTCTGCTTTTCCAAGGCTCTTTTGAGCCCTATGGTCCTAGGCCTCTTCCACCTAGGCTGGTCTCCCTCTTCTTCCTCATCAAACTCACCAATGAGTTCTTCTATCCTTGCTTGCGCCTTAGCTGCCTCATTCTTATATTTGATCGCCCGTGCTTCATGAACAGCTGTGTGAACATTCATCTGTTTGTTTTGGATTTCCAAGAAGTGGTTGAAGTTCCTTGCCCTTTGAAGATCCTCCTCTAATGCCTCAATTTGCCCCTCTTTATGAATTAGGAGGTTTTCAAGAAGGCGGGCCTCATTATCACTATCATCGCTTTGGATAGGGATGACAGCCAATGCACCTCCATGCTTTGTACTTTCTCCAACTTTGCTTTTCCCTTTGAAGGCCAATCTTGCGCTTTTCCTCCTTGGCATGCTAGTAGGTGTTCTTTTGGGCGATTTCCTTTTGCTAGGAACAACCTTTGTCACTGTTAGAGTGGCAGCCTTAGACCCTCTCTTCCTTGTTGTGCTGAGCTTTGTTCTTTTGGGAGGAGGAGACATAATTGATTTACCCTTGACATCTTCTTGAAAGTGCTGCTCTCCTTGAGGGTGTTGGATGTCTTCTTCTTGCTGTTCACTTTGCTGCCCCTGTTCGCCAACATTAACTTGTTGTTCTCCATCAATGCCTTGTTCATTTGGTGTTTCAAACTGCTGCTCTTTTTTACTTAAAAAATCAAAAATTTGCTATTGTTTCATCTTGTGCCTGCTGACCTTCACCTTCTGTTTGCTGCTGTTCCTCATCTCCTGTCTGCTGTTGCTCATCCCTTTCCTCCTGCTGCTGTTCATCCCTTTCCTCCTGCTGCTGACCTTTCTCTTCTTGCTGTTTACTCCCCTCTCCTCCTTCCTGCTGTCCTCGCTGTCCTGTAGTCATTTTGAGCTTCCTAGGAGTGGGCCTGCTGGACAAAGGCATAGGGCGATGAATAGGCTGAGCGGGAGACACATGGAGAGGAGGAACAATAGAGAAATCTGGGTGACTGATGAATACATCCCATGGAACTTCCTTCTTCTCTAGCTGATGTAGGATGATAATTTTGATCAGAGAATGATGGAAAAGGGAAGGTATTTGCAGAGGTGGGGCCTTCTTCTGGACAGTAGATGCCATCTTCTCGATGCTCTTGAATAGAAAGTAAGGGAGATTTAGTTGCCTGTTTCTAGTGAAATGCATTAACAGGCGGACATGGTAGGCATAAACTCGATCAAACCTCCCTTCACAAGTAAAATATTTCATTATGACTTTCATAAGAGGAGCATAGCTGTCAAGAAGATATGAAAAAGGGAAAATAGCAGTGAAAGCATCTCTATGCTCAGGTTTGATAAAAGGCTTATAATCTTCTAAGTCAAGATGGGCCTGTTTGAACCATTTTTCGCCATGATATGGAATCTTGGTGGCCTTGGACACTGATCTTGGATAAAACTTGAAATCAAGGTCCGCTACCCTGAAATGCTTGTCCTGGAACCTCAGGGCGCATAGGTGTGTCAATGGCGAGAAGCTTTTGACTTCCTGTATCTTCTGGCAGAAATCTAGGCAACCTACTTCATGGAAGTTGAAAAGGACAGATGGATGAGCATTAACCTCTTCTGTAGAGATTGGCTCATATCTTTTATGCGGACCGCTCCTGCTGTCTTGCCTTGGAGGCATTTTGACCTAAATGTGCTTTTGAAGAAACAAACTGCCTCACTGTGTGTAAACTGCCCTTTTGGAGTCAAACTGTGTCAATGTACTGCTTTGACAGAGAAACAATGTGATTTGGATGGTTGCAACAAGTTTCCTTATAATACACAACCTCTGCTCTCTTAAAAAAGTAGCCTTCCACCTTGAATGTATCTCTGCCAACAGAATTTTCAATAGGATACCATACAATAAAAAGGAGACAGACTGCTAGGTAAATTCCTTGTGCAAAGTGTTAAGAAATCACCTTGTTCTTGTGAAGTTTAGAGGTCACTCAATACATCTTAATCTTTGCCCATGGTAGACTTTGCAATCATTAAAAACTTGCCCTGTCTAAGGTGTCAACATTCAACAAACTTGCATATGGTGCAATCAACCATTAGTATGATTAGACAGTCAATATCACAGTTCTGAACAAGGTGACAGAGTAAAAATGCTCCAACAGTTCAACCAAGCCTGCAATAGTCTTCTCTTTTCAAAATAACTAGGACCTCTTATCAATGTAACACCCCTAGCTATGTAGGAAACATCCTTTGCTTCTACCTGAACATCCACTTATCAAACCAGCTCAAAGACTAAAAGTCAGTCAAGCAACTGCACAGTGAAACCTGTCTTTTTATGAGGAGCAGGAGCAACTTTACCCTGTGGTCCTTCAACTTATAAACTGCTCTTTTGACAAATCCATTTTTCTTATTATATTTCACTATTATTTATTTGTATGTCACTTCATCAAATAGAGTCATACATATACAAAGTTAACCCCCAGTGTGAGCATACAGCCAGACTCACTGATATGGAACAAGGTGACAGAATTTTGAAGAATGTTTTTACAAGTTTAACCAAGCCTGTAAGAGTTTATCTCTTTCCCATAAGCAAAACTCCTATTTTAATATGGAAATCATGCCCTTTGTAGAAAAATCTCTACCCTATCTGAATATCAACTTGTCAAAGTAAACTTGGAAAACACAACGGTCAAGTGGCAAATTCAGGAAAAAACTGCCCTTTCTGTGGCCTATAGGGTTAACTTTTTCCCTTTGATGCTTTGAAGGTATAGGATCCCTGGTCCTTTGATTAATGAAGGTGAAACAAACTGCTCTTAGTTTCAGCACCAATTCTTTCCTGTAGGTGCCCTAAATAATACATCCAGCATTTTACCACAGTTTTACACTTCGAATCACTACACAACCAAAACACTGTTTTTCTGATATAGTGACAGAGTTTGAAAGTTCTGTATGCTATGGTATGAGGAATTTGTAAAAGTCCAACACACTTTTTTCTCTATAGGCACTTTTAGCAGAGTATTTACCATTCAAGCACAGTTTCAACCCATGGATATTTTCACAGCAAAACCAGTTGACAGATATGGTGATGTAGCAAGATAAACGGGGATAAGCCCTCTTTTGATTCGACCTTAACCCTGATAGGCAGATTCTCAAAATATATGATGATAATCAAACTAGGTCAAACTCAACAATTTTGTTCCAACCTTTCATTCTTTGCAGTCATTTGAACCATATACCCTAACTGTATATGGACAGTTTCAGCTTGGTTTCACCACGGTAGTGAGGGTGTCTTGATGATCTTTTAATGAAAATATGGCTCACAGGTGTTTGATATTTCACCAGTTAATCAGGAAAAACTATTCGCTCTCACACCATAGCTTGAAAACAGGGCTTTTTAAACCTTCATGTCACTTAGCACTTTGTTTCAAAAACTGAGAAGGCATATGAAAATACCTTGAGAATATGATGGAGAAGCTTATTGATGCATTTAGTCTAGCTCCGGAGGTGTTTTAGATAGCTTACGAGGGCCAAACATATGCGCGACGTGCTGGGCTCTCAGAGTGCCGCGCCGAAACAACTGTCGGGTGGCTTTGTCGGGTCGGGCGGGCGCCGTGTACAGGCGCGTCGCGCACGCATACAGGCGCGTCGCGCGACAGTTGAACGCCCGTTCAGATCTTCTTCCAGGCGCGTCGCGCAATGTTCCAGGCGCGTCGCGCGGTGAAAAAATAGCCAACTCCTGCAGATCGAGCTGAAATTTCTTTGTTTCAGTGCTGAGGGTAGCAAAGAGACCTTGCCTGGGCTTGATGAATTTCAAAATGGAACGAAAAAATGGCTTCGATCTTTGTTTGAAGCATAGAAAACAAACGGTCCCATTTGACTTGGGAGGGTTTTTCTTTTTCAAAAGTTTGAAAACAGTTTGTTCTTTAAACAATATGTCGAACCTTCAGTTTTTCAACACATAGCTCGAGACCTGTAAATATTGTTGGCAAAAAGTGGCATACACTCTGGCTATTTTCGGTGAGTATGATCCTTTATAAAAACAAACCTCCAGGATTAGATTTTCTTTCACTGTGTTTTAACATTAGTGTTGGAGAAAAACTTAACTGCCACTTTGTTAATCCCTTGTTTTGAAAGCTTCTGTCTTTTCTTGTTTCTTCAACCTCTTTCTTATTGCAGGTGCCCAAATTTGTTGACATTATTTGAATTTTAGTCATGGCTCTTTGATTTAAGAAAGGCGCCCCTTTTCAAATACTTCCCTGCTTGTAGGTGTATCATCTATGATATCTCTGTCTTTTTAAATAATGAAGAAGCTGTATTTGTTTCAAACCTTCCAAACCTTTACAGTATGTCAAATGACTTCTTTGCCTATTCATAAACTTGTATACCTATTTACAATGTCTTTTTGGGAACAAAACTTGAATTGCCTCCCATCATTTGTGATGTATATCTGAGAGGAGAAATTTATGAACCAGGAGGAACAGGTCCCTTTGAAACACAATTATCATTTCCTTTGACCAGTGCATTGATCCTTTTGTAACAGAATCATTTCAAGGTTCAAATCTGTCCACTGCTTGACACTTTTGGTGATATTTTTAACAAGGAAAAACCACTCAAGATCTGTTGAAGAGCATTGAAAGTTGTTTTGTCATTTTAAAAGGAGGTGGTCTGTCTTCTCCCAACTTGGTTGATAGTTTCTGTTTCCAGGTGATTCATAAGTTCCTTCTTTGATTGTAAGTGTCATATTTTAGTTTCATCCATTCATACTATATTTCTCTGTTTACTTGAAAGGAACTCTTTTAGACTTCTTGGCATGTGACAGTGAGGTGTTGTTTGACCCCTTCTCCTAAGGAAACTGCCCCTTTTTGTATCAATGGCATGCATATTCAAATTGTCTCCTGTCCACTATGATGTATAGTTTGAAAGACATTTCCCTATGAGTAGGAAAACCAATACCTTTTGAAACATAAACACCATCTGTTGCCTGTGTAATGACTTTTTCTTTCCTTCTTTGTCTCTTTCCACTGCATCTTTGACCAATCAGCCTTTAAAAACATTCAATGCCTTGGCCATCTGCTCATGAATGAAGGAGGCCCTTCACTTGGAAAAGTATCTGAAGATTGTTTGATAAGCCTGCCTGACAAGGGTTTTTCTTGGATATGATGGTAAGAAAACAAACTTGAAAACATTAATACTTTTACCTCTGCCTGCAATCACTACTGTGCTTCAGAAAAACCCTAGTCAAGGTGTCACTGTCTCACTGTACTGCTCTTTGCTGAGGGGAACTGAAATGTCACCATTTGCCTTGGTCAACTTATGACAAATTATTTTGAAAAATAATCTCTGTGAGTAGGGAGGTTAGCATCCTTTGAGAAACAACCACCTTTTTTTCTGCCTCTCTAAGGTTTAACAATTCATATGATTTGAAAACTTCAAATGACTTCACACACAGACCAAACTATGTTGGTTTCCTTTAACCATACTTGAGACTCTAGCCATAGTATGATCATCACTTACCTCGAAGAAAACTTAGAGTCCTCTATTTCATTGTTCGATGCTTAAGGCTTTGCAATCCTTAAAGTCAATACTGGCCAGCGCCCTCTGCTTGTAGATGAAGGAGGCGCCCTAACCCTCTGCTTTTAATTGAAGGAGGTTTTTGGCCATGACAAATTACCAGTTTGCTGTGACAGTGGTGTCTTTCTCTTACTGTGATTTTCATGCTGAAAGGAAGCTGCAAGGTCTTGATGAGTAACTCTCTGTCTTGCAGATATATCTCAGGCTCATGTTTACATTGAGAAGCAGCTGTTCTTCTAAATGTAGATTCAAGAATTTTCTCCTGAGATGAAGTTATATTTCTTGTCTTTGTAGAATCCATAAAACACTGTGAAACACCTAATAATCAGCTTGAGACTGTGGTTTATGCAGTGCTGAGACCTAGGGGTGTGTAAGTGGCGCGACTTAGAGATGTGATCAACTTGATTTGCAGAGTGGGAGGTCTGTTATGAATGGTCTGTATCAGATGGAGGTTTTTTGGCCTTTTGATGGTTGCCAAGGGTAAAATGCCTTAAAGCGCCACTTCCTAACATAAGGGAGGTTTTTGAAAGAGACTTGGATTTGCCTTTTAAAGCTGATGGGCAGACCAGTAGGGCTGAAGCTAGATAGGATAGTGATAATGAGTTTTGACTTTGACATGGGCGGACTGAAAAGTAGGAGGGCGAAAAAAGTTTTTATGAGGGTTTTCTAGATGACAAATTGACATATGGAAATCAGCTTCTAGAAAACTCAGCTATCGATATAGTCATCACTAACATGTGAAAAATACTGATGACTAACCTCGAAGCAATAGAGATCATGGACCAATCGGGTGCTAAGCCATGGATCAAATGTCATTAATACCAAGAAGAGAGATAATCATCGGATCACTACAAATCATGACCATCATATTATAAGTTACAAATGTACATAGTAAAGAAAAAAACTTTACCTAACTCTGCACTAGACTAAGTTATTCTTAAATATTTCCTATGTGTCAGAATATCCCTACATTCTCTAGCTTTGTTTAAAAACGTAACTAGGCTTCTTTTTCTTTTGTGGGTTCTAAATTAAATCAAAGATTATTTTCATATCTCATTATCTATTACCTGGTTTATCCAAGCTTTTCACTGCCCAAAAGGATGCTGGTATGATCAAAAGCTAAACCAAGACTTTATATTAGTGATCGAAGCACCCGATATATATAGCCTTGTTCTGAAATTTCGTGATGGCTAAAATGATGCACTGAACTTTGAATTTTTGTGAATTTTATATTAATTGGTGTTGACATTCAGTTTATGATGTGATTCTGATTTGTTTCAAAACTTTCATTATTATTTAAAAGCATGTAACCACTTGGTACGGTTAATTATAAAAATATTAGGATTTTATTTCTTATAGTTTTCAGGTGACTGTATTTCTTGTAGCTTTCATACTTTGAGGAAACTTACCAACTTTCTAAAATGGAGTAGACATGATCATTGTGTAGCTTTATCTAGACAATGGGAGCATATCATTATTTTTTTGCAACTTCAGTCTAATTTATGTTCGTCTTTACTATTTTATAGCCCCTTTGAGTTTTACATTGTAGAAAACTTATGGGTTTGTTGTCCTTAGATTTCTTTCTTTTTGTTGGAATTATACTCCCAACCACTTCCATGAATAAGTAGTGGCAGTAGCCCACACTTAATCAATTTTGTTGTAGGGAAGGATGAGAAAAAATCCAAGAAACTAGAAGGGTTTTCACACAACCACAACAAACTGAGTACCGCGGCCATACACTATATTTATTTCTTAAAACACCGCATTAACTTACCTTGCCTACAATGTGAAATCGCAAGATTCAAGCGTTACCCTTAAGCCATTTGCCAAAATCTTCAAAATCTTATTTCCCTGCTGTGGCCACTATAAATTTTTGTTAAGAATACAGGTGGCTAAATATGTTTCTGAGCCTTCAAGAGAGACATTTTCTTTGAAAATATATCATTATTGAAGCCTCTATGTGTCTTTTTCCTTTGAAGAGATCTTCACTGCTATTTACATTGAAAAGGCCTACTGTTTTGTGAAAAAGAAAACTTCAAAAAGGCCTCCATTTGCCCTAATTCATTTCCACAAAGCCTCCATTTTCACCTCCTTATTTCCCTTTCAAACTCTCACAAAATCCCTTCATTAACCCTCCAAATCATCAAAATCCCCCTTTAAACCTTATAGCTCCCTTTATTTGGTTTAAAAATCCCCTTTTCTGCCCACTGGAACCCCTTTCTTGACCTTAAAAAACTCTAATTTTGGCCTAAAAACACCCTTTTTTCATTGAGGCCTTAAGCCTCTTTCAGCCTAGCCGTTAGCCCCTTCTCCGCATATAAACCGGCGCTAGAACTAGGCGCTAAGCCCCGTCGTGCAATCACA
>JAXQQM020062850.1:0-54340 GCA_034641835.2 Pinus albicaulis | reverse complement strand
TACATTGAGGCTCAAAGGCCTATTACAAACATAGTGGAAATAGATGAGCTAGGGTACTGGCAGCATATCCCTAAGAAGAGATGTGACAACTAACAGCCCCTAAACTATGTTACAATGAGGCTCGAAGGCCTATTTATTGTTGAGAAACAATGTAAAACCTGAAATTTCCAAAAACCTAACCCTAGGAGATGAAGCTCCAAAACTGTGGGCCCTGTTGGTCTCTCGTGTTTTGATAGTTTGGCAAATAAAAATACAAGGCAACATTAGAGCCAATCTTTAGAGTTACAGGATCTAGTCCTCCTACTCTCAGAGAGGGATCTCTCAATCTATTTGTTTTTGCAAAGGTTTGTCTTGTGTGCTTTGGGTATTGGTTTTAGACTAGTTATTAAGTGCAAGTGTTTGTTTGTTTGTTTGGTTGAATTGATACAGCAGAACATAAAAGGTCTAGGAAAGATAGATAGAAAGGGGAAATGTCAATTTCATTGGGCAATGGAGTCAAAGAGAGGTTATGACAAAATTATCAATGGATATGGGATATCAAAGGGCAAATCTAACTTGGCCACAGGATCCTTTAGTTTATGAATGAGATGGACATTAATGGTTTAGAAAAGAGAAGTTTAATTCTCAACAAAGGGAATTTGAAAGCATAACTTGAACAATAAAGAGATATTTGATAGACAGGGATAACCATGAATTCTACAAACCACACTTTAAGCAAATAATGACTTCAAAACAACTTTTAAAGTGAAATCTAAGATTCGGGGAACACCTTATTTCCTCAAAGATTTTACTTCAAATGACTTAGAAAATGTAAAATATTCACTGATAATTACGGTCATAGAAGAGGAACACCTAAATACATCTATGATCACAACTATAAAGACCTTTAAGACAATTTTTCAAGCAAGGACAAAGGGCATGATCAGAACAGACCTCCTTGGCTCACTAGAAATTATGGAACAAAATGAAAACAGGAGAAAAAATTAAACAATTCAAAATACTTCACCAAAAGCCAAGCTCATGGATCCAATGATAGAGCCCTCTCAAGAACAAGCATGCAACAACATCATCAGGGCTTCCAAGACTTCAATTTCTTCTTCAACTTCAACAGACTATGTATTATTTCATAGAGTTTCGGTATTACAACTAGTGATCAACCAACCCTTTACAATGAGCTCCTAAATTAATACATTTTAATGCTTCTCGGCCTTTGAGGGGTTCAATGGAGAAGTTTACATATATTTCTCTGTATTAATTGGCTTTACATTAAGTGTTAAGCTCGCTGGGGAGATTTTGTTGACTTTAAGGCCCTGTGTCATCGTTGTAATAACTCTGCTGATATTTTGCAATAAGTCTGTTTGGCTCGAAATAAATTTGTAGCCGTCTTAGGGCAGATATCCTCTGTTCTGGTAATAACTCGGCCTCTGTTGAATGCTTTGAGGCTACAGGTGGCTTTAGGTAGCTGAGAGGATTCAATTAGCCTTTGATGTGGCATTGGAGGCATTCCTGGTTTGGTAGATTTTTTTTTTTGACCTAAAACAAGACTAATTTGCTTCTGATCTGTGTGTTAGGCATAATTAGGCCTAAATCTCGTCTTCTGTTCTTTAAAATGGGTTCAATTTAGTGGACTAGGATTTTAATTGTCGATTTTTAGCCGTAATCCACCCAAACTGTGTAAACCGTTTGTAATTCTTTATCTCTGGTTCGACTGAATCTTTAATATTGATACTCTTTGTTTAATTTAATTTTTTACTGTGTCTTGTTGATGTGCAGGTGCTGCAGGGGCTTTATAGTGTTTCCAGCGTTCATGAGGCACCGACAAACGTTGATGGGCAACCCTGTGGAACAATCTCTTTGATAAACAAAGGCATGGGGATTGTCATCCCCAGCCTTTGGTTTTCTTTTAATATAATGGAAAAATAATTAATACCTGCACAAACTAGGAAAAATTAGGAAATCCTATGTATTTTTCGTTTAACTGCTTTAGAGTTTTAGGTTTGGATCGTGACCGTTGGATGAATGCATCCAACAGTACAGATTTGCTCGCGATGGTCAAAAGGAGAGCGGTTGATTTAAACAGTGGTGAGATTAATTTAAGGTCGTTGATATGTGTTGATCAATGGTCGAAATGGGTCAGGAAAATATAAAGAAAAGGAGTCACTTTATAAAGAAATGGACGAAAATGCGAAGAAATGGTTTAGAAAACCTTTGGCGGAGGAAATATGATTTAAAAGGAAATTGGGGTTTCTCGAATGATCCTAGGCCGTCGGATGAGATCGGCCAAGGATATCAATGGTGGAGAATGATCCTGAAATCCCTTGGAAGAAGGGTAGAGGGCGATAATTCAATGGTGATATTGAACATGAGCCATTGATCTGTAGAGATCAACTGCAGGGAACGAACACGATGAAATACAATAGAAAAGGGGAAAGTGGTTTCGACCATTGAAACCAGCGATGTCGCACAACAAAAAGGTGGATAGGCAGTTTTCACTTTTCGAACGCGATATGCATAAGAGGCCGACACGTGGCCTTTCAAAACCACCCATATCGCGTGATTTTGGAGAATTATCTGCGGGGCTTAAAGTTATGCGAAAATGCGCGTTCGCTGTTATATCTGGGGTCTCAGATCGGACGCCTATGAGAGAGCGCGAAATCGATCAGATGCGAGGACGAAAAGAGGTGGGGGCAGGGGAAAGTGGTTTCAATTTGGACCATTAGATCATAGGAATGAATGGTGGAGATCAGATCTGGAAGGAGTAGGACCCAAGGAGTTGGGCCTGTCAGTATTATTCTGGACTGTCATATGAAAACAGATCAATGGCTGAGATTTGACCTGTGGGTTAATGTAATAAAATATGAAGTGGAGAATGGTTCAATGTGAGCCGTTGATCTGTAGAGATCAATGACAGAGATTTTCCAAAAAAAATTACAAAGCGGGGTTGATGATTTTTAACCAAGGTCAAGGGGTTCAATCTGGACCGTCGGATGTACGCGATGGACGACCTACATGCAATTAGAGGATTGCGATCGGTAAGAGCAAAGAGAAACAGATCACTGATGTGATTGAGAGAAAGCCGTCGATCTAAGGATCAAATAGACGGTGGGAAATGTATCGGAGGAGGTCATAGGTAGGGAAAAGGGCTTTGGGATGGAGCGATAAGGACCGTCCGAATTGGGTCTGGTGGGAGGAGATCGATGGCTGAGGATCCATCGGGAGACCACCAATCAGGAGGAGGTGAATAAAATATAAAGTGCATCCAATGAAATCTCTTATGCGAGATTTCGCAGGCTGTTTGATTGGTTTAAGATCAATGGTGGAGGTTCAGCCCGACCAATGAACAACGGGTTTCTTTTAAAACACAGAATATCAGATTTTTCATAAAATACAAAGGATTTTTGCACCGGGGAAGGGTTTATTATAGTGTTAATTGCTCGATTGTGGGGCTTTCGGTTATGCGAAGAGGCAAAGGGATCGGGGCTTAAAAAAGAGGGCCAATCACATCGGAACTTTTTATGAAACAAAAGACATGCACCCATCGCAAATGCCCCGATGCGATAAGCGCTTTTGGACTTATCGCTTGGTGCCAGGGTGTGGGTGTATGGTGGGGAAGTGGTTTAGGGCTTAGCCCAAAGGGGCTTAGGCCTCTAATACAAAAAGGCTCATTTTTATGATTTTTTCAAGGATTTTCAATGGATTTCGGGGTTTCGGTAAGGTCTAAAAAGGAGTTTTAAACCTTATAAAAGGGGATTTATGAAGGGAAAATGGGAAATAATGGAAAATAGAGGAAATTTATGACGTAAAAGGTGATAAAAATGGAGGTTAATTTGAAGTGGAAGAAGGGGTAAAATGAGGGGAAAATGGAGTTTTTTGCAGCAGTCTTTTTCTTTAGGGAAAACAGTAGAATTTCAGAATTAAGAGGGAAACAATAGTGAAGATTAATCAAAGAATAAGATGTCTTCATAAGACTTCAAGAACTAACAATTCCACAATAAAACTTGTTTCTTGAAGGCTTCAAAAATGATTTAGCCACCATTTGATATCACAAATTTTATAGGTGGCTAACAGGCCCCGTTTGGGTAAATTGGTGTTTCAACTTCTCGGGGACGTAACTTTGGCATACGATCTCTGTTTGACGCATTAAATAGCTTGCTAGAAATATCTATCTGAGGAGCAAAACTTTTGATGTGAGAAATAATGTCTTGGTCGCTCTCGGTTTTCCCAAAAAACGTCATTTAGGGCCTCAAAACGACTCCGGAAGTTTAAGACCCGAAAAAATTGCTAAAAATAATAAGTTGTGCTGAAACTTAAAAATGGAAAGAACTGATGGTGGGGGTTCAAATGGAATAGGTGGGTGGCCACCAATATCCACCTGGATCATTAATGCCCCAAAATGACTTCAGGCGTGCATGACCCGAAAACCTGCTAAAAATAGTAACCTGCTAGAAGTGAAAAGCTGCAAGAATTGATGTTGCGGGTCCAAATGGAATAGGTGGGTTGCCACCGATATCCACTTGGATCATTAGAAAGATATGAACTGTGTTACATTGAGGCTCGAAGGGCTATTATAGACATAATGGAAATGGATGAGCTAGGGTACTGGCAGCGTATCCCTGAGAAGAGATGTGACAGCTACCAGCCCCTAAACTATGTTACAATGAGGCTCAAAGGCCTATTTATTGTTGAGAAACAATGTAAAACTTGAAACGTCCAAAAACCTAACCCTAGGAGATGAAGCGCCATAATTGTGGGCCCTGTTTGGGTAAATTGGTGTGTCAACTTCCTAGGGATGTAACTTTGGCATACGATCTTCGTTTGACACGATCAATAGCTCGTTAGAAATATCTATTCGAGGAGTAAAACTATTGGTGTGAGAAAGATAGCTTTGTCGCTCTTTTTTTCCCCAAAAAACGTCATTTAGGGCCTCAAAACAACTCTAAAAGTTCAGGACCCGAAAAACTGCCAAAAATAGTAAGTTGTGCTGAAACTTAAAAATGGAAAGAATTGATTGCGGGGGTTAAAATGGAATAGGTGGGTGGCCACCAATATCCACCTGGATCATTAATTCCCCAAAATGGCTTCGGGTGTGCATGACCCGAAAACCTGTTAAAAATAGTAAGTTGCTGGAAGTGAAAAGCTGCAAGAATTGATGTTGTGGATCCAAATGGAATAGGTGGGCGGCCACCGATATCCACCTCGATCAACACGCCCTTCGGTCTGGCTCTTAAAATTTTCTACACGTGACCGAGCCCGACTCGACCCACCTTCACATCTCATCACGTAATGTTAAATGTTTCAACATATAAATCAAAATTCTTCTATGACACACAAACTTTTACATTTTCTAACATATATGCTTTTTTGGTGTTTTGAAAAATATTTCAAAGGTAAATGCAAATGAGCCACAAAAATATCCTTGTCCTTCCTTTTAGGAGGTGAAATAGGTGGTGGATATTATGGTAGTCCTGCTCTCCTTTTCTTTGACTCCTTTTGAGACCCTCCTGCTTCCACCAGTTTTCCTTCTTCCGTTTTGAGCTTGAGCCTTGTAAGCATCTAAAAGTTGTAAATAGTTAAACAATTATTTGCACTAAACAACACCAGAGAAAAACTCTAGCTCCAATACCATCTAATCTGAAATGACTGTATTAGTTTTGTTGTGCTAAGGGTCTTTTAGTTTTAAAAACATATGCATATTTGGTTCATTAGTTTGCATAAGGATTAAGGAGTTTTTCCATGAATTATAGATGAACTTTAGTGAATTAGAGGCATAAAATAAGCATAAGTAACACTGAACAATAGTGTAAAACAAAGAAGTAAGTTACCACATGAAATTTACACAGCAGGCATGATGAAGCATTTCACCCCTCCTGAGCTACATCTGCTAGTCTAGCTCCCAATGGCTTTTCCATCTTTCATTATGCTCAAAATTTTCTATTACATGTAGTTACAGTGCTCTAATGGTTTTTTTATCTACACCAATGGCTTCAACATGCTCTAATTAGCCAATAATGACTCTTCATTCACTCAAAATGGTCGAATAATGAGCCTCCTACACTTTTTCCCAATATCTCCTAGGAAAACTCCACTAAATGTGGAGAACTTTAGTTAACTAGAGTTAAATTAGGGTTGACCCATCTCTGCTCTGCCTATTAATCCACGCATTCAGTGTTACGGTTAGGGTGGTGGCCACATGCACACCCCCAACCATTAAGTGGCTTATATGTTAGTGGAAACAATATCGGAGTTTCATTAAACATACATGTTCATGATCAAACAACGCTAACATTTCAAACATATCACACATAGCCTTAAACAACTTATATTCATGCAGAACAGGGTTCTTGGGTCCCACAACACGCAACCAATCACAACACATCGCAAATCGCTAGCCCGCAAGTTTAACATGGTACTGGTAACGCTAAAACCATATTTTATACGATGTGCGCTCGTGTGCAATGCCGACACGTGGCTCCCCTCATCACATCACATTTTAAATTTACTGTATCACATTGCAACCTATTTAACATATTGTGCGAACTCATAATGATATCCGCTATTATTTTTGAAATGTGAAATCACGATTCATCATCCACTGTTGATATCCCACTACCGCTTCTGCAATCTAATCTCCACCGTTCATTCTGTCTGCACTGATTTCTGTTGACAAAATCACAATTCAATAACACCCGAGTCCTGCCATTTTCAATCAGAACGCAATATCTTCCTCATATGACATTGGTTTTTTGAACCGTTTGTGGTGCCAACATTAGGAATACGAGATCTACACAACCATCCTAGTTTCATTCCAATCCTGTAACTTTGAATTTTGAGAAAAATTTATGAACTCTTGATCACACAGTTAACCAGCTAAGTCAAGCTATGGTTAAGCCTACCAAGCTCTTTTGGAAGGTGGGGAAGCATGTCCTGAGATACCTGAGGGGCACATCAGAGTATGGTCTATGGTATAGATGGATGGATGGAGTGAAGCTGCATGGCTTCACAGATGCAGATTGGGCTGACAGTCCATCGGACAGAAAGAGCACATCAGGGGGGATATTTAGCAGTGGATCGACAATAGTTTCCTAGTACAATAGGAAGCAACGATCCGTGGCACTCAGTTCAGCAGAAGCAGAATACATGGCAAAAATTCAAGCTACATGTGAGGCTATCTGGATGAGAAAGATCTTGATTGGATTGTTTGGTTCTCAAATGGATCCGACAGTGATTCATTGTGATAATTAGATTTGCATTAAACTCTCGATTAATCCTATGTTTCATGATAGGTCCAAGAATATAGATATTTGGTACCATCATCTCAGATATTGTGTGCAGAGAAGGATCATGTTGCTACAATACATTCCCACGGAAGATCAGGATGCAGATATTCTGACGAAGGCACTCACCAAGAGAAAATTCGAATACCATTTTGACAAGATCGGGGTGAAGGATAATCCCTTTCTTATTGAGAGGGAGTGTTGATATTCAACAAGAAGATTCAACACTCACACCTAGTGCATTAAGCATCTGGTTGCATTGAGCACATGGTTTCATTAAGCACCCAGACTAGGGTGGGGCCCATAGTGCTATTTTTGGGTGCATGTCTATTTTGGTTATCCCTTAATTAAGATGGACATTAAACTATAATCTATTCTCAATGTGGACTTGAATGAGTTAAATAAAAGTGATAAATTCAGTTAGCTAGTGGATTTCATGTTAGAGGTTAGTTGGTGAGGCATGTAGAGTAATTCTAGTTGTAACATAGTTCGAAGTGCAGTGGGGCATGAGTTGGTGCAAGTTGTAAATAGTTTAACTCGTTTAAGTGAGTTAAACTCAGTTGTGCTAGTTGTCCTGAAGATACACTAGTGAGAGATTCATTGAATTAAATATTAATTAATTCACAATCAGTGATCTCACATGCAACTGAGGATTTACTATTATTAGTTGCATGCATGTCAGATCCAATGGAGACCCAGTTGAGTTCTAGGTGAAAGGGAAGTTGAATATCAATTGTAGGATTATTGGAGTGCACACATGTAACAAAAACCCATTGGAGTGCCCATGATACTTGCGTAGTCAAGGTAGGCAAGATTTCCTATCATTTAGGGATCTTTACCATCAGGGATTGCACAAGCAAGGTAGGATGTCTGGAGGTTGAGAATTGGCTATGTATTGGTCAGTTTTGCATATGACAGTGTGAGACAATTAGCTGAGTACTGGAGGGTTCTTGTGAGAAGAGTTTTTTATGTAATTGTTTCATGATCCATGCTTAATATACAATAGAAGATAGTGGGGTTTTTAGCTGTAAGCCTTCCTCGGGAAATTATCTGTGTTTTGTGTGATTGATCTTTCTTCATGTTCATGTGATTAGCAATTTTGTTATTTATTCCTAAAAATATTTGTAGAAATGATCCAGTATTTAAATTTAGTACATTATTAGATTGGGTGAATCCAAGATATACATGCATGTTGTATAGTTTCTACAGGAAGTAATAAAGAAGAAGGGGAAGACAGGGAAAATGGAAAAATATTATAACCATTAATTTTTTTTGATATTTTATGATGGGATCCATTAGGGATTTTTTTATGAATGCACCAAGTGCATATGCAACATGTAATTTCCTTTTCATTAATGAAATTATGATTTTTCCTGTGGGAAAAGAGTCTACCTCTAAAATATTATTTTGAGGTTAAATCCCTACCATCCACCTGATAATTATTGATAATTAAATTAAGGTCATTGGTGGCGGTAGAGTGGTAAGGTCGGCCTCATAATGACAGACCATTCTCGTGTTCGATCCTGAGCAAGGTCGTGGCTCACCGAGCGAGTAGTTAGACTAAATCGAGCCAAAGCCCACTACCTTTTCCCTGAATGCAGGTGACAACAGGAGTACAAATGAGAATCATCTTTCCCATGCCCATGAGGACGAATATCTGCAATTCAGGTCCTCACCCAATGTGGATCCTCAAACCAGTAACCATCCACACGAGATGAATGGGATAAGGAATGATGAAGATATGCTTGGACAATGTCACCCCCTCCAGGGTACCTCTCAGCAACAATCATCCTAAATTATTACCTAGATGGCATGCAACTGCGTGCGAGGCTCAATCATGACCTACCCCCTCGCATGTGTCACATACCTTTTAAAAGGAAGGCCCCTCTACACAAAGAGATACATAGTCAGTTCCTTCAGTCTTTCCTCTTGATTGTGTTCTTGCCCTCCAATGCCACCAGCCCGCTACGCAACCCTTTTCTAGATTTGCGTTACGCAAAATTCTTTCAGCTGCAATTTATCCAGCCTGTGCTTCTTATCCCAGCTCCATCTGTCCCTCCAGTCTCAAATTTTTTTTCTTTCCCTCTCATCGTTTCCCCCGTCCACTTGCTTTTCCCCTGCTTCATTCCTCTCCCCTTGCTGTGCATCCTTCCATCTCCGTCACTCCTCTACTTCAGCAGGAAATGGCTCCTAGGTTGTGCCAAAGAACCATCCGTGGAGGGCAGAGAGTGGCACTCCCCAGTCATTACCACCGTGGGAATGAAAATCGTCTGGAGTCTATTGAAGGCTTCTCCTCAGGAAATTACACTAGACAGAGCCCTGATCTTGAGTAGGAGGAGGAGGCCCCCATGCAAGCTCCGCAGAGAAGTAGATGTGGACCTCGGAAGTCTACCATCGCACATCAGGTGCACCCCCCGCCTCGCAAGATTGACCCTCTGCCGGCTTAGGAGGATGAGGATGATGAATCAGATGTATGGATTATGGATTTTGAAGGCACTTGGACGCACGTCCCTGACGCAGAGTATCCAGTGGCTCCCATCCTTTTCACATTAGTCCCCAAACCTATGCATCCACCCATTGATACAGAGGAAGTGGCTGCGCAGGCGTATGCCTGCCCCATAATGGATAAGAACCAAATAATAATCATGAAGCTAAAGACTAAGGACTGCGAAGCCGCTCAATTCTTCCTTGGTTTTTATCATGCATGCTATTACCACGGATTCTCATTTTATACTTATTCTTCCACACATTTTGTGTAATTTCTGGATACACTAGTGTTGTTGCGTATTTTGTAATTTCCTGTTTCAAGTAATTTCCAGGCTTGCTTCCTTCATGGAGGCAGCCCCGAAACCGTGCAACTAAGGATGGGATTGGTTAAGCATAGCTTACCAACCCATCCTGTACCGTATGTAATGTTTCTCTTTTCTAATTAATATAGATTAGCCTAATTTACCAAAAAAAAAATTATTGATAATTAAATTAAAATTTTAGAAGCATATTCCAAAATAGACAAGCGCAAATATTTCAATGTCATAAATATATATAGTTAAAGCAAGTAAAAGATAAATTCTTATGGTTATAACAATTTAAAACATTTCAAGCAGTCTTACAATTTTACATTTTGGGCTTTTTGTAGGTGTATTTCTCCATCGAATTTTCCTAAAAGACAACAAAGATGTGTTGGAATTGTAACTTTAAATTGTGTAGTGTAAAAAATTCAAGTTCCCTAACGAACTTTCAACTCATTGCATCCATTTATGCATTTAAAAATATAATTTAAACAATGAAAAATTACACATGGTGTGTGTGTGTGTGTGTGTTTTGAGCCTTTTTTAGACATATGTTAGAATTGTTGATTCAAGTTGTGTAGTCTACACAATCCAAGTTCCCGAGGGAATTTTCAAGGTGTTGCATCGATTTATGCATGCAAAAAAGAAATTTAAACAATGAGTGTGTGTGTAGAACTAGTATATATCCATCTTAACCACGAGAGGAATTAAATTTATTGATGTGAACATCTTTTTTGTTAAGTTTTGCATTCTAAAAGAGGTTTACATATCAAGAGATTTGATTCTTGTGGTCATTTAGTAGATTTGTGGTTGAGATGGATCTATATTGGTTGATATATCAATTGGTGTTGTTTGAGTGGTTTTAATAAATATTTTTACCTCCCCACTTTTTTCCATATTCAAATAACATCTATTCTTGTTATATTATAAGATAAAAAATAAAAAATGAATTATTGTATGGAAAGACACTTTTTAAATCTCAACATGAGAGAGATCTGTAATTATTATTGTACTCAATATGGACTTGATATGTGGAATCAATTAAAAAAATGATTTCCATTTGGATTATGAATAAAATATTTCAATGACCACATTAAGTGAATGCGTATATATATACAATAATTGAGAATAAATTTAATGAAAATAACTACTTTCTACTTCTGAGTGGGAGAGATATGTGTGATTGCTTCAATTCTTAATATGAAATCGATACATAGCATTTAAAATCATATTAATAATAAAAAAACATGAAACATGATTAAGATATTTCAATCTTCATGTGTATATATATTTAGTTTAAATAATAGAAAAATTGGCTTTTTTTCAGAGCATTTTTTCTCACTAATTTTAACCAAAATTTGGTAGCAAATTTTGAAAACTTTATTTTAAGTTGTTTAATCTGTAAAATTCATGTGTACTTGGGTTTTTCAGGGTATTGGATCCTGTTATGCATTCAAAAATGTATTTTAAAAAACAAAAATTCTTAATCTTGCTTGAAATTATATTTTTGGATTACAATGTGAAAGGATTACAATTGTATATCTACACACTTCTTTCTCCCTCCATCAACTAAGTAGGTAGTGTGAAGCAGTACAGTAAATGGAACAGGTGGATAGATGCATGGTGACTCTAAACTTAAATCCAGTAGGGATCTAAAGGTCCTCTTCCTCATGTCTGAGCTTTCTTGTGCATCCTCCCCCTCTCCCTATCCCTTATGGATGAGCCATGCTATAGCATCCTCTTGGATTTTGGGGCATTTATCTCCTTGTTTGTACCATGTATAGATCCATTAATTCTTTTGGAAATGTGAAAACTACCCCTACAGTGGAATTTTTTCCACATGATCTCTTATTTGGAAGCAGTCCCAATCACCCTTGTTCATAACATCTACATTGAGTTGACCTTTTGAGTATTGGAATATGTCTGTGTAAATACCCCATTTTGTCCTGTCAGAATCCTATACTTATTCAACCACCCTCACCCAAACTTGCCAAGAATTGGCCATTAATTGTATTTCCCATATGAGTTGTCATCATAAGCCCCTTTCTATATGTGTGTGTGTGTTTTTTTATTTGTATGAAGTACATGTGTATTTCATTTTATGTGCTCAACATAGAGTTAATATGTGACAAGGAAACAAAGTAAATCCATCTTAACTATGGATTTACAATGTATCCAAGAGATCAAGTCTTGCTAGGTGATTTTTTTTAAAGAAAAAAAACACTCTAAGAAATATTTGTAGCCTAAGAGATTTGGGCACATGATAGAGTGGAGTTAGTGGTTAAAAAATTTCAGTGGTTTGATGCTCAACATGTGCAAGATGTGTGATTCATGTGGTCCACATGGAGTTCTCACACATACACATGGACATATTCTTAAGTGCTAAAGTAAAAATCCATCTTAATTATTGATCTATCATGGGAAACAAGCGATTAAATATTGAGAAGTCCCTCAGGATGACTTTTTTTCATCTAAAGTGGTTTGACCCATCATTATAGATCCAAAGTTAAGATGGATATGCACTAGGAGTTAACATTTAATTGTTGTGTTTCTCAGTATGAGGGAAATGTGTAATTCCTTCAATGTTGGACACAAAGTTTATACATGGCTCTTTCACATTGAGGTGTGCGCGCACACACACACACACACACACATATTTCTGTGTATGAGTGAAAAGAAGTCTTAAATATCCATCTATCATGTTTTTATATGGACCAATATGTGAACATTTATTCCATTCAATTCAATTTCACACCATCATATATAATGTTACATATTATTTCTTCCCATCTTTTACTTTTTTGGGTCTAAACATTTTTTTCATTCTTCTATAGGGTTAGATTATATATATATATATATATATATATATATATATATATATATATATATATATATATATATATGTGTGTGTGTGTGTTTAAAAAAAAAAATTCAATTATGTTTTTTATTTTGTTTTGAGATTATTATAAAGAAATAACTTTGATTACATATTTATCGAAGAAGTTAGCAATGGTGGGCCTATAATCATTTGGAATTCCATTTCAAATTCATGTTATCCATCTTGGAATTGGTACTCTTTCAACGCCAGATTTAAAATAATAAATGATGAGGAAATTTAGTGTTTATGAGACATAAATGATATTCATTCATCTTTGGTTTCATATGAAAGATTCAATTTGTAAAGACATCAAAATAATATTTGAGAGTGTGGAAGACACACTAGAAGATAAAGCATAACTTTAACTCAAAATGGTATTAAATTTCGTGTGGACATGACTACCAAAGCCACCACAAGTACAAAAAAACAATTAATAAATGCACAAAAACATAGACAATCCCACAAAATGCAGAGCCACAATGGATAAATGTTTCAAATTTAAAATATTTTAATCATATTATATTAATGGTCTACATTTTGTATAACATATTTATTTTCATTTGTTTTTGTGTGTATGTGTGTCTATATTAAAAAGTATATGAAATTTGTGCATATATTATAAAAAGTTGAATATTCATGTTCTTTCAATGTGTGTTTATGTGTATGATAGGAAGTTGAAAATTCATGTTCTTTCAATGTGTGTGTCTGTGTATTATAAGAAGTTGAATATATATGTTATACACCATTTGTGGGCCAAACTTATTCAATTGTTGATTATATTGCCATCTATTCCATAGCTTTGCAAATTAATTTCTTTTGTAGATGACTAAAACATTTTTGAAAGAAATCCATTTGGGATTTTAGTGCATATTAATGTGTCATTGTCTCGTCTATTAAGTGATTAGGTATTTGAAAGTGGGGAGGCTAACATAGTTGGTTTGAGTTCATGTGATCCTCCACCATGTGAAAAGGAAAGTTGACAAAGGAACAAATTCCCCTCATTTTCAGTGCGACTTTGTCATAAGATAAGGTCGCTTCTTCTATGTAACCTTTATGTAGATGTTTATAGGTGCATCAATGGTTATGGTCATAATAATATTAACATGTCATGCAACATTAAATGGTAATGTATATATCATATGGATTGGATTTTGCAAGTCAAGGGCCCTAAATGTGAGACATTTCTCCAAAACATTAATGTAGATTTGATGTTCCCTATTTATCCACAGCATGTTCATCATCATTGGGGATTGTAATTTGTAAATTAGAAGGAGGAAGAAGTTGCCAGTAAAGTATCCCACTGGAGTAGCAAATGCAACACCAATGCACATGTGACTAATAGTAAGAGAGGAGTTCTTATTCCCATACAAAAAAGCATCAACTCATACAGTCTCCATCTGGCTAATTCTAGATTTATATCTATGAGTGACATGAACTTAGTGGAAGCATCTCAAGAAGAAGAGTGAAGATGAGAACTACAATTTTGAAGAAAAGGTTGAGGTTGAAGCCTACCCTTTTTTTGTCTCAATAATAAAACACCAAGGTTTTTTCCTAACAATGCGCTCTCATCCATTATTGCCTTTGAATAAAAGCTTCATCAATAAATATGATACCCAATATTTAAATCCCATGTGGTACAAGTTGTTTACCTCGTACTTGAGATAAAACAAGGTGGGAGTGAGAATTCATATCTACCTATTTGCTTCATATTCTCTACTCTCCAATGGAAAATGCATGATGTCTTACTCAAAGACAAAGTGGAGGGAAATAAATTTGACTTACATATTCATTATATCTTTACATGTACACACCTTGGTTTCAATTTTGTTTAAATTTTTATCTCTTTATTCATGTTTCTCTTGCCTTTCATTCTTGAAATAGTGTCACGCAAATGTAGAATCATGTACAAAAAGTGTGTCTTGACAAACATTCTAATACTCCAACATTGGATATTATTTTCAATAAACCCTTACAAATATTTTTTGATGCATATAGATTTGCATGAGGATAATTAAAGTATAGTTTTTTGGAGAATCCACTCTGGAACATATGATTTAGATCTTTAAATTTATATTTTTCCTTCAATGTATGTTGCAATATTGGTTACTAAAACAATTCCTTGTTGCTAAATGGAGCATGAGTAATCAATATGGTTAGATAAGTGATAATCATCATGGCTAACAAGTGGGTGTGATTTGATAAATAGTATAACTTCTATATTGTTGTAATAAATGATATAGCTTCATAGTGTGTGAATAATTTTAAATTACTTTTAATTGAAGTATACTTATGTAACATCTAATAATATTTTTTTATGGAATTATATGATTCTCTCTAAACTCAGTTATAGATGTTAAATATTACTATTTTTTACTTTTTAGTTTGTGCCTACTCTCTACAACATTTGTTCTCATGTTATCTTCATACTTATATAATCCAAATGGAAGATGCCATAAATCATTCAATTACACAAGTATTGAATATTCTAAAATGTTTTTTTTTTTGGATATATTTGCTACAATGAGAAATCACAGGAAGGATGTTTGGTTCTTTACTATTTATCTCAAGTGAAGATTTTTCCTCATTCTTTTATGGGGTGAATTTGCAATAACTTATATATTGGATACAATGAGAAACTATAGGAAGGATTTTTGGTTCTTTAGTATTCATCTCAAGTGAATGTTTTTCCTTATTCTTTTATGGGGTGAATTTTCAATAACTTATATATTGGATACAATGAGAAACTATAGGAAGGATTGTTGGTTCTTTACTATTAATATCAAGTGAATGTTTTTCCTCATTCTTTTATGGGGTGAATTTGTAATAACTTTAGATGGAACTCCAATCCTTAGAACTTGTCTATTGCAAATTGTTGGAGTGTTGATTTTCTTCTGCACGCACTTTGGACTAAGAAGCTCATTTTAATTAGTAATTTCGAACCTCTAATTGAACTGTAACGGAGACCCATGGAAATGTGATGATACATAGTGGCCCTCTATTTTCTTCTACCCTAATAGTCCCTGAAATATTCTTTTTATATATCATCAATGTTTTATTCTTGAAATATCCACTAGAAACATTAATTGATGTTGATCTAATGATAAAAGGACATCTTAGATCCTCTTGTATCACATCCTTATATTATATGTGCATTCATGTTGACCTCCCCTAAAACACCTTCCAAAGTATTCATTTCATCAAAAAGACATATCCCACCATAATCGAACAACATAAACGCCATGATTCAATATTTTATTTCCTCGATTTGGGAGTATAATAGTTTAATCATTCTATATAGGTATTCTCTAATTATTCTATCTTAAAGAAATTTTAATTGATCTATCTTTAAATGCATGTAATCTTAGTCTAACTATCCAATGTTTTATTCCAATTTTTAGATGTGATTATTGTCGAAAAATGTCCCAACACTCATATTATAGATCACAAAAACTTAAATTCACTTAACATATTTTTAATATTTAAAATTTATTTTTAAATTTCACATTCTTATAATATATTCAAGTTATGCAAAAATTGAAACAAAACATTGGATAGTTAAATCGAGATTACATGCATTTAAAGATGGAACAACGCTAGCTAATGTAGTATCCCGATGGTGCTAAATATTTAGGCCGATAGGCCTTCCTTTTGAATCAACTCACCTTATCTCTTCATCTACCTTTTTGTTGTGCTAGTGACATCTGTCTTGAATGGGTGTTGGGGACATTTGTCTTGAATGCAATAAATTCTCCCACCAAATTGAAAAGAAAATTTGCATTCACATTGTAAGGCTACCGTTGCGAGAATGTAACCGTTGTATGAAAACTATGCATTTGATTTTAATTCTTGGTGTGCTTTTAATTCCTGGTTGCCCCACCATCAAGACTATCTCCACTTAGATTCCCTCTGATGAACACATCACACACCAAATGATTTCTATGTTCCTCCAAACAACCCTGACAGTATCTTTTCCATCTCCACTCCTCGTTCCTCCTCATCCAAATCACAAACGACAAAATGCAAGTGATTTTACTGTGAAGTTTCCTCCACATCTGAGTTCTTCAAACGTTTACCTTAAATAATGACCCCCGTTTCTTCTCTCAAAATAAATCAGGGCTATTTGCTGACCGATATTTTTTATGTACCTAACGCGTGAATAATATTGAAAAAATCAATAGTACCAAGGAACTCAAGAAAATTTATGGCTTAGGATTTGATTAATTGCTGCAATATCAAGTTCAAAGTGAGTACATTTAATGGACCTCTCTAGGTAGGAAAATTGTTGATTTCAGGAAAGCCTTGAAGTCATGGGGATCTCAAATATCTATCAAGTTAATGAATTGATTGAATATCTATCTGAACCTGAACCACCAGAGTGAATTCCTAATGTTGAAACTTGATTTATTCTTCAATGAATGAGCCAATGGATTCTGTTTTGTGTAATGTTCCAAATGATAAATTATTTAGTTTTTTGGATTATAAATGTTATTTTCTACCTGTTACTTATTCTTATTCTTTTCAGTTTTGGTATAATGTGTTGTGAAATGCAGGGATTTGAATTAAGAGAAAGTTGTCATTTAGACATACAGGAGGACTTGATTGTCACTTCCTACAACAGCAAATGCAGTTTATGTTGGATTTGCAGAGATGCATGAAATTCTCACACCTTCAAAATCCTTCAATGTAAAGACTTTTTTTCCATTCATCACTTCCCAAGTATAATGTGACCATGGGATGTTCCTATTACTCCATTTTGAGACAACACAAATTCCAAAAAATCCCTTGCATCTATAATATCTCCGAACCGAAGAAATTTATTTCCCAGAAATGCAAGCCTCCACGATCCTTTTCTCTTTAGCTCATCACAATTTTCATCTTGATTTATTTGAATTTTATCTATATTGGGTGGTACAACAAGTACTAGAAGACAAACAACTATATATTCTTCATTGAAATCCAAATGTTAACATGCATGATTACTACTCAACCTTGACTCTTGATGTTCTCTTGGCACAATGTTGTTGAAAGTATTATCTTTAAAGACATTTCTATTGTAAAATTCATCTAGAAGTTTACAATCTATGAATTCCTCCTCATCTTTCCACATGCATATTGACTGAAGACTCCCAAAACAACATATTGGAAGATGTTGTAATTGACACTACAAAATTTTGAAAGCATAACGCGCCTAGATGTTGGGTGTGGAGCTCAATTATCTTGTTTATTTTGTATCACAATGTTGGACCCCTGTACCTTAATGGTGCAGCAACACCGCTCGTAATTGTACGTTGCATGGAGGGTCTAGGGGGTGGCTGCGAGTTTATGGAGCCCCCCCTGGTGGGGGGTTTCGGAGGTAGTGCCCCCGAAGCTAAAAATAGATGTAAAATTGCCTTGCAAAATTATAGTAATTTCTAGTCAATCTGGGTCGTTCATTAGGCGGATGATCTGACGGTAGAAGTTATGTTTAGTTTAGGGTTTTTTTCCCTAGAAGGAAAAACCTTGCTTGTATGAGGGTATTTATTGTGGCTGTGTATTATATGTGTATTTTCAGAGACAGAAATAGATAGGGAGACTGTGAGAGGGAATAGAGGATATTACATCGGATCTGCTGTAGGTTGCGTCTCTTCATTTTTGCTACATAATAGAAAGGAAGGACTGGCTGTTCGGGGTGGACATAGCCCAAACTGGGTGAACCGCATATATCTATGTCTCTTTGGTTTTATGTGTTTCATGTGCTTGTGTTTCCGCATATATTTTATTTGTTACATTGCTTTGTAATATATAATTTTCTAACACTATAAATATCCTAGATATCATGGTATCTGTTAGACTCCTATACCAATAGGTGTCATTTTTCATGATTGACTTGATGAACTATGCAATATGTTCAAACCTTTTTCTTGTTGCAAAGGTGTTCCATATTTTCAAAAAAATCAAAAAATAAAAAAATTTAAAAAATGTAAAGAGGGTATACCCTAAAAGAAAAATAAAAGGGTGAAAAGAATAAAATGGTCAAAAAAGTGAAAGAAATGAACCCCAAACAAAAATAGACCAGGAAAGTGTGCAAGTCTAAATGCCACTACTATATCATTTTTTGTAATAAACAAAATTGTGTGCAGCTTGTCAAAATTTTGCCACAATTTATGAAGAGTCAAACTGTTTAAACTTGACTCATTCATTTTTCAATTTCATGTTGTAGAATAGAGAATAAATATCTGACCAAACAGTTTAATCTTGGCAGATAAGTAAATATGTAGAGTTAATAAAAGGTGCTCAACAGTTTAATCTGAGCCCTTGGATGTAATAAGTGTAGACTTAGATAGGTTTGCCATGTAAAAGAAAAAGAAGATTGATAAGGGTTTTCCAATCTAAGTGCACCCTAATAAAGAAGAGAAAATAGTAGAGTAAGTAGGTAGGGTAGGTAGATGTTGTTGCAGAATTACAAGTGATGAATGATGGTTCTAAGTGTGTTCAATTTTACTTTCATCACAAGTACAAAGGCAGATACTACATTGAAAAAGTTCACAGCAAAGCAAAGTCAAGATTATTAACTTCCCCTTCATTTTTCCCTAAAGATTTCACTAATTTCCCCTAAGTGCTAAGGTATTTGAAGATTAGAGGGGCTCAAGGCATTTCCTTGACTTTTGGAGGGACTGGACCCTCGGCTCAATAATTGAAAAAACCTAAGTACTTGAAATCATCCATTATCACATTCATTCACCTCTTAAAAACCTTTTCCTAAGTAAAATCCCATTTTTACTTAGGAAAATCCTTCAATATTTCATGAAAAGCCCTCAAAATCACTTTTATTCTAAAGTCTAAGTGATGAAAGTATAATAATGCCATTTACTTTTGAATCTTCACTTTCTTGGTTATATTTAAGTATTTTGAGTTTACATTGTCCCTTTGTCATATTAACTCTAATTTATATATTAACTCCCTATGAAAATCACCTTTTCATATTATATATAAATCTTTTTATAGTAATATCCCCAAAACCCTTATATTATGAATTTTTAGCCAAACGTATTTAATTCCTATTTATTCAAATCAAAAACCCACAATACACCCCCTTTTGGCTAAAATATAACATTAATATTATTCCCACCCCCCTACAGTAAATAAATCGCATTGATTTGATTACTGTATAAATTAAAATATATGAAAAACATTTAAACATATGTATATATGTTTAAAACAAAAAATAAACCCAAACTTTAATTAAAACCAAACTTTGAAAATAATCCATCCCCGTGCATTTTTTCATCTCCGACCATACAAAAGAGATTAATTAATCCTCACGATTAATTGATAATCCAACCCGCCAATCAAATCCCGCCCGATGAGTTTATTTAACAAATAATTACATTGGGCCCGCGTCATTAAAACTCCGCCATCTCCTTGTCCCGTCGACCGTTCGATCGACCCATCAAATATCAACGACTGTTATCAATTTCGCTGGCCATCCACGTACGAACGATAACGCGCGATGGCCAAGCAGTTTTCAAACAGTGTCATGCTACGTGTCAATCGTTGTATCGCATCGCTAACCATCCGCCCAAAACAAACTTTCCCCAAAAGCGGTGCGATGAAAACCGCTTACCGCCTACCCTCCTATGACTCATCTCCCGTACATGCTGACGTCATCCCATAAATTAATAAAAAATTCCGCCACCCATTGACTTTGTGAATAAAACAAAATAAGCCCGCGTTTTTCAATTTTTCATTCGCAGAGAATGACTACACCTCCATGCACAGAAATTCAAATCTTCACTGTTGAAGTCCGTCAACCTTTGTCTCATCGAAGAAAATTGCAGTCAAGCTTCCTAGAAGCTCGTCCGCCATAACCAGTACCCGTTCAAATCACTGTTCATTCAAAGCTTACCTGCCAATATCAATCGTTTACCCGTTTAAACACAAACACTCTAGTGTTGCTCATTCTCACTTGATTGTGCAATAAAACCCTTTGTAACCCAGCTGTGCCACCTGAAGCCTCTGTTAACCAATTTGAGCATGGTTTACCTCCCAAAAATCATTCTAGATTCACTCCACAGACCTCTCAAAATCAAATGAAACCTTTTCGACCTCCCCTGCAAACCAATGCTCTCTTAACAATTTTTTTTGTTTTACAGGTGATCAGAAGACCACATCCTTGGATAAACAGTCTTAATACTAGTCATAAGACTTGTTTACTCCAAGAGTGTTATAAAATCTATTCAAACCGAGATGAAAGATAAAACATACAGTTAAAGGAAAAGCAAAGGAAACAGGATATTAAACGATTTACTGTTGAAACAGACAGTAAAAACCTAAACTACACATTGAAGGTAAAAGGACACAGTAAGGAACAGTTAAAGAGTATCAGTGGTTAAAGTGTATTGGGTAAAAGTCAGAGTGAAAGTTAAAATGAAATTACAGAGCAGTCAAAGGTAAACAGTAAAAGTAAATACAGAGGTAGTAAAATGGTAAAAAGAGATGAAAATACTTTCACCAACATTGAATTTTATCTAAATTGAAAGTGAAACAGTTAAAAGATCAAAAGAGTGAAAAGATGGAAAACACAACAAGAAGGAACATTTTTGCAGAAATTTCATGCTTTAGTCATTGTTTTGCAGAAACTATTGTGATCAATCCAAGATGAATTTTGAAAACTTGAAGGAGGTTTATGTTCATACGATTCCCAGCCACGAAAACCTCTCTCACTTTTCTAAAAGCTATTATGGTTTTGGAAATATTAAACAATGTTGGAAAGCACCTTTTGCAGAAAATTCCTGTTAAGTCATTATTTTTCAGAGAAGATTGTGGTAACTCCAAAATACATCATACAAAACTGAAGAACTTTTTTGTTCCTAAGAGCCCCATCTACAAAAACCTATCTCAATATTTGCACAGTGATTTCATAATGAGAGATACATGCACATCTTTACAGGTTATTGTTTAGACTCTATAAAACTCTGTTTTTACACATATGTTTATAGAGCCTATTCTGCACAGCTGGAGAGGAATTTTAGGAAACTGAAAGAGGTTTATCTCACCAGCATATTAATCCACAATAACCTCTTTCACGTTTTACATATATATCACGGATTGAGAAATAAAAAGATATCATTGGACCCCAAGTTTGCAGAATTGTTGGAGAAAAATGCACAAAGAAAAGAAGCAGTTAGTGACTTGGATGCCTCATCATCAACTAAGAGTTGGATAAAATTCGAATTCTCCTCTTTGTCATCACCTATCCATAAGAAATAGTGCCAAATAGATGCATTAGCTTGAGTGTCCTTTACTTAAGTTTTATTTATGTAAAATAGTTGGAGAGATTTGTGAACCAATCTTGATATTTTTTTCAAGATATTTTAGTTTAGAATTTGTATAAATACTCCCTCAATTGGAGTATTGAGGGTGGATTCTTCTACTTTGCTGTAACATTGATTTTTGGAATAAAATTTCTTTTGGAGAAATTTCTTTGTGGCTTGCTGGATGATGAATTGAAGCGCAAGACTTTTTGCAGGATTCATGTGTCAGACTACAGTTCAATAAGTCATTTCTATCCTGTGTTTTAAGTTTTATATATGTTTACTATATCACTGTGTTTCATTTCTGAATAATTAACAAAAAGGATTAAATCAGAAATTACTTAAGTGTACTCTGATTTCAATTGTTATTATTCTAAATGTTTTCTTCTAAACTGGTTATAAACAATGAATTCTTAATTGCTCTTGTTTCTCTGGTTTAAGCATTTGATTACCTAGTAAAGAATTCTTAATTGCTCTTTATTGGTAATCACTCACTTTCCCTCGTTTAAACATGTTGAAAGATTCTTAATTTCCTTTCATCTCTTTAAAAATCCATTCAATTCACTTTAATATCCAAAATTGCTCTCTGTTTGGCTATCTTGCCCTGCAAAGCCATCTTTAGTGTAAAAACTTAATCTAGTAAAGCCAATCTTTCAACTCCATAGCCCAATGGCCTGAAATACTCAATCATGCCGTTAGTTGGCGGATTCCACCATTCAAATTCAGACAAAAACCCTGGACTTATAACTAGCCTAATATTTTCTAAGAACAAAGCTAAATTTTAAAGAGAGAGCCCTCTCTGGATACAGATTGGCTAGATTCTATATCTGAAGGTTGGTTTGTGGTTACCTCGAACCCCTTTCCTTTTCCAACAACTTCAAGGAAAATCTGAGTGATAACATAGTGGCGACCATACTGGGGACTGAATCGTTTTAATTGTTACTATTGTTTTCTTATAAGCTACAGACAGAGCCTGAAGATCAGCCAGGTAGCCTTTGAACTGCTTTTGCTCTGCAATTGCATAGTAAATAAGTGATGCTTCAGTCTATCTCTGGTCTAGCTTATAAACTGAACTTTGGTTTCAAACATTCAATCAGTTTCTCTAGTTCAATAAATCTTTAAGAAAAATTAAATCCAATATGTGAAACCTCTTAAAGAAATTATAGAAGCTGTTTTGAAAATTCATAAAAAAAAAACAAAATAATCATAAAATACTCAAAGTTTGGTTTCCTGAAGAACTAAATTTTTCTTCAAAATTGTTTTACAGGTTCAGATCTGATCTATGATGGTGGACAGTGATCAGAGACACAAAGGTTAAAATCATCCACCTGGCGACTCCAAATCAATTTCACAATCAAGACTCCACTGGAGGAATGAACCTCGAAGAACAATATGGAAAGATCAGACTTTCAACTTGGATTTTAATCCAAGACATTATGTTCTTTCTCATTAAGAAATTTTTTCAATGTATATTGTATTTTATAGAAGATCTTAGATTAGTTTTTAATTATTTTCCTTTGAAGATTGTAAGTAATAATTCTCCTAATCTCTTTGAGCATCTTTCTTATGAATCTAATGATGATCATTTTCCAATTAAGAAGCCTCAAATAATCAAGACTGATCTTACAATCCCTGTACATATCCCCGTGCCATATAAAGTTCCAGATAGATATAAGCCCCTTATTTTACCTCCTATACTCCATGATTTTCCTAAAAAATACTACAAGTATCTTCCTAGATTTGATGGAGAGAATGGTATCACTGCCCAAAAACATATTCAAGGTTTTGAGAATTATTTGGATTTATTTGAGATTGATGAAGATGATGTTAAAATAGGACTTTTTGCTCTTTCTTTACAAAATAGAATAAACAATTGGTTCAAAAATCTGCCTAATGCTAGCATCTCAAATTTCCAGCAGTTTATCAAAATTTTCCTTGATAGATGGATAATCAAAGTTAATCATTTTGTGATCATGGAAGAATATAATCAATTAAAAAGACATCCAAATGAGACAATACAACAATTTTCTGACAGATTTAACCAAGTTTATTATTCAATGCCAGAAAATATTAGACCTCCTCATGATTCAACTCTCTTGCATTATCCAAGTGTCTTTGATCCAGAAATAGAATTTCGATTAAGAGAAAGAGATCCAAAAACACTTGTACAAATGCAGAACATTGCAGTTGATGTGGAAGTTAATCTCCAAATCAGACAGGAAAAGTTGAAAGCAGAGGAAGAGGAAAAGAAACACATTGCAGAGGTAAAACTCAGCTTTTTGGTAAGAAAACTAGATGAAAGAACAAAAGAAATCTCTATGAAAGATGAATTTTTTACTCAAAATCACCATGAAGAAATAGAAAAGGTTGATAGCCATGAAAAAATTCCTCTTAATTCAAATTATCATAGATCAGAAAATGAATTTACAGATCAATATGAGGAAGAGGAATCTGCTAATCTAATGTGTATGATTGATGACATTCCTTCTTTTGATTATTTGCCTAAGTATGATCATTATGATGATAGTTATGTTCTCCAAACTCAAGCTAACTTTACAGAGCAATTAGAAGCTAGTTTGTGGGATGAAGAAACTCAGTTTCAGCAGATTGAAGACAGTGATCAACCAATACAGATAAACCATGAGAGTGAGGAAGAAAAAGCAGAAAATGTGGAAATAAGTGAAGGTTCTTTACCTCTTTGTTTTGCTTCATTTCAGTTCATTAGAGACAACTATCATGCCATCAATAATCAGCAATCTTTAGGAATTGTGATTGACAACAAAGAAGATAATGAAACTATTGATCAATATTTTTTAGTTTCACAATTGCAGTTATCAGTTCCTATTGAAATAAATGATCAAATGACATAAGAAAGTTCCATACCATTATTTTTTGAATCATTTCAATGTTTAAAGGAAATGTGGTATAACATATTTAATGAAAAGGATGAGAAACTTGGTGAAGTTTATGAAGTCTCATGGAAACCTATATGCTATAGGTTGCAGCCGTTTTCCCAAGTTTTTCAGGATCCAATAGCAGATATGTTGAATATTGAAGGCATTCAAAGCATTCCTCTATTAACTAACTATGATTTTCAGAATCAAGATGATAAAGGATTCAACACTCAAACATTACAATCAGTAGGAATATCATCACAAATCTTATCTGAAAGTTTACAGGGAGATAAAGATGAAAATAACATTTCATATTCATTGTATGGAGGCCATCCAGAATAGATGTATAGTTGTTCATATCAGTTAAACATTAGTGTATATATTTTGGAAGATCCTTTTGTACAGTTTCGAGAGTCAACAAAGGAAATCAAGTGTTTCGTTATCCTCTCATTTGTTGACAAGTTTCTAATAGGTTGCAAAAGTACAATTTTGATAATCAACAAGAAAATGCAACAAAATCTATCAAAGTACATAATGCTTGAATGGTTGCATTGGCTATTTCATTTTACCTAACTAGCAGTTGAACAATAGATTGAGTAGGTAGATGAGTGCTAATAAGCTCAGAATTTTGAGCATTTTTTCTTTTTTAGTTTTCAATTTTCAGCTAGTTTTTCATTAAGTTGGTTTGAAAATTTTTGTGTGTTGTTTTAGTTTTAGATTAGATTTCAGTTTGCAGAAGACAGAAGACATTTACCGATTCACCAAGGTCAATGGATGAGGACAACTGACCTGTTGTTCTTGACTTTTCACCAGGAAAAGCCACCCCAAGTGGAGTCAGTGTTAGACTCCTATACCAATAGGTGTCATTTTTAATGATTGACTTGATGAACTATGCAATATGTTCAAACCTTTTTCTTGTTGCAAAGGTGTTTCATATTTTCAAAAAAAATCAAAAAATCAAAAAATTTAAAAAATGTAAAGAGGGTATACCCTAAAAGAAAAATCAAAGGGTGAAAAGAATAAAATGGTCAAAAAAGTGAAAGAAATGAACCCCAATCAAAAATAGACCAGGAAAGTGTGCAAGTCCAAATGCCACTACTATTTCATTTTTTGTAATAAACAAAATTGTGTGCAGCTTGTCAAACTTTTGCCACAATTTATGAAGAGTCAAACTATTTAAACTTGACTCATTCATTTTTCAATTTCATGTTGTAGAATAGAGAATAAATATCTGACCAAACAGTTTAATCTTGGCAGATAAATAAATAGGTAGAGTTAATAAAAGGTGCTCAACAGTTTAATCTGAGCCCTTGGATGTAATAAGTGTAGACTTAGATAGGTTTGCCATGTAAAAGAAAAAGAAGATTGATAAGGGTTTACCAGTCTAAGTGCACCCTAATAAAGAAGAGAAAATGGTAGAGTAAGTAGGTAGGGTAGGTAGATGTTGTTGCAGAATTACAAGTGATGAATGATGGTTCTAAGTGTGTTCAATTTTACTTTCATCACAAGTACAAAGGCAGATACTACATTGAAAAAGTTCACAGCAAAGCAAAGTCAAGATTATTAACTTCCCCTTCATTTTTCCCTAAAGATTTCACTAATTTCCCCTAAGTGCTAAGGTATTTGAAGATTAGAGGGGCTCAAGGCATTTCCTTGACTTTTGGAGGGACTGGACCCTCGGCTCAATAATTGAAAAAACCTAAGTACTTGAAATCATCCATTATCACATTCATTCACCTCTTAAAAACCTTTTCCTAAGTAAAATCCCATTTTTACTTAGGAAAATCCTTCAATATTTCATGAAAAGCCCTCAAAATCACTTTTATTCTAAAGTCTAAGTGATGAAAGTATAATAATGCCATTTACTTTTGAATCTTCACTTTCTTGGTTATATTTAAGTATTTTGAGTTTACATTGTCCCTTTGTCATATTAACTCTAATTTATATATTAACTCCCTATGAAAATCACCTTTTCATATTATATATAAATCTTTTTATAGTAATATCCCCAAAACCCTTATATTATGAATTTTTAGCCAAACGTATTTAATTCCTATTTATTCAAATCAAAAACCCACAATACACCCCCTTTTGGCTAAAATATAACATTAATATTATTCCCACCCCCCTACAGTAAATAAATCGCATTGATTTGATTACTGTATAAATTAAAATATATGAAAAACATTTAAACATATGTATATATGTTTAAAACAAAAAATAAACCCAAACTTTAATTAAAACCAAACTTTGAAAATAATCCATCCCCGTGCATTTTTTCATCTCCGGCCATCCAAAAGAGATTAATTAATCCTCACGATTAATTAATAATCCAACCCGCCAATCAAATCCTGCCCGATGAGTTTATTTAACAAATAATTACATTGGGTCTCGCTGGGCCATTAAAAACTCCCACATTCCAGCTTCGTCTCCGCTGACCGCTCGAATTACCCCATCACATCACCGATTACGCCATCCGCTAAACACGAACGTATACCACGCATACAAGCGTTAAATAAAGGTCAGTGCTACTGTCAATCAAGCGACCATCAAGACCATCCGTCAAAACAACTTTTCCTTAAAGCATATGAAAACCGCTTATCCGCCTCTACCCTCCTATGATCATGTCCCATGCCGACAACATCCATAATAAATAAAATTCGCCACCATTGATTTTGCCATGAATAAAACAAGATAAGCCCGCTTTTCTCAATTTTCATTCGAGAACAAACTACACTTCCATGCAATGCAAATTCAAACCTTCACTCAAGCAAAGTCCGCCTACCTTTGTCTCATCAAGAAAATTGCCAAGATTCCTGGCCATTTCACCATAACCACCCGTTCAAACCACTGCTCGCACTGCTCATTCAAATCTTACCCGCCAATAGCAACCGTTTACCCGTTTAAACACAAACACCCTAGTGTTGCTCATTTTCACCTGATTGTGCAGTAAAACCCTTTGTAACCCAGCTGCGCCACCTGAAGCCTCTGTTAACCAATTTGAGCATGGTTTACCTCCCAAAAATCATTCTAGATTCACTCCACAGACCTCTCAAAATCAAATGAAACCTTTTCGACCTCCCCTGCAAACCAATGCTCTCTTAACAATTTGTTTTGTTTTACAGGTGACTAGAAGACCACATCCTTGGATAAACAGTCTTAATACTAGTCATAAGACTTGTTTACTCCAAGAGTGTTATAAAATCTATTCAAACCAAGATGAAAGATAAAACATATAGTTAAAGGACAAGCAAAGGAAACAGGATATTAAACGATTTACTGTTGAAACAGACAGTAAAAACCTAAACTACACATTGAAGGTAAAAGGACACAGTAAGTAACAGTTAAAGAGTATCAGTGGTTAAAGTGTATCAGGTAAAAGTCAGAGTGAAAGTTAAAATGAAATTACAGAGTAGTCAAAGGTAAACAGTAAAAGTAAACACAGAGGCAGTAAAATGGTAAAAAGAGATGAAAATAATTTCACCAACATTGAATTTTATCTAAAGTGAAAGTGAAACAGTCAAAAGATCAAAAGAGTGAAAAGATGAAAAACACAAGAAGAAGGAACATTTTTGCAGAAATTTCATGCTTTAGTCATGGTTTTGCAGAAACTATTGTGATCAATCCCAGATGAATTTTGCAAAACTGAAGGAGGTTTATGTTCATAAGATGCCCAGCCACCAAAACCTCTCTCACTGTTCTAAAAGCTATTATGGTTTTGGAAATATTAAACAATGTTGGAAAGCACCTTTTGCAGAAAATTCCTGTTAAATCATCATTTTGCAGAGACGATTGTGGTAAATAAAAAATACATCATACAAAACTGAAGGAGATTTTTGTTCCTAAGAGACCCATCTACAAAAACCTATCTCACGTTTTGCACAGTGATTTCAGAATGAGAGATACATGCACATCTTTACAGGTTATTTTTCAGACTCTGTAAAACTCTGTTTTTACACATAGTTTTACAGAGCCTATTCTGCACAGAAGGAGAGTAATTTTAGGAAAATGAAAGAGGTTTATCTCACCAACATATTAATCCACAATAACCTCTTTCACTTTTTACATATATATCACGGATTGAGAAATAAAAAGATATTATTGGACCCCAAGTTTGCAGAATTGTTGGAGCAAAATGCACAAAGAAAAGAAGCAGTTAGTGACTTGGATCCCTCATCATCAACTAAGAGTTGGATCAAATTCGAATTCTCCTCTTTGTCATCACCTATCCATAAGAAATAGTGCCAAATAGATGCATTATCTTGAGTGTCCTTTACTTAAGTTCTATTTATGTAAAATAGTTGGAGAGATTTGTGAACCAATCTTGATATTTTTTTCAAGATATTTTAGTTTAGAATTTGTATAAATACTCCCTCAATTGGAGTATTGAGGGTGGATTCTTCTACTTTGCTGTAACATTGATTTTTTGAATAAAAGTGCTTTTGGAGAAATTTCTTTGTGGCTTGTTGGATGATGAATTGAAGCGCAAGACTTTTTGCAGGATTCATGTGTCAGACTACAGTTCAATAAGTCATTGCTATCCTGTGTTTTAAGTTTTATATATGTTTACTATATCACTGTGTTTCATTTCTGAATAATTAACAAAACAGATTAAATCAGAAATTACTTAAGTGTACTCTGATTTCAATTGTTATTATTCTAAATGTTTTCTTCTAAACCGGTTATAAACAATGAATTATTAATTGCTCTTGTTTCTATGGTTTAAGCATTTGATTACTTAGTAAAGAATTCTTAATTGCTCTTTATTGGTAATCACTCACTTTCCCTCGTTTAAACATGTTGAAAGATTCTTAATTGCCTTTCATCTCTTTAAAAATCCATTCCATTCACTTTAATATCCAAAATTGCTCTCTGTTTGGCTATCTTGCCTTGCAAAGCCATCTTTAGTGTAAAAACTTAATCCAGTAAAGCCATCCTTTCGAATCCATAGCCCAATGGCCTGAAATACTCAATCGTGCCCTTAGTTGGCAGATTCCACCATTCAAATTCAGACAAAAACCCTGGACTTATAACTAGCCTAATATTTTCTAAGAACAAAGCTAAATTTTAAAGAGAGAGCCCTCTCTGGATACAGATTGGCTAGATTCTGTATCTGAAAGTTGGTTTGTGGTTACCTTGGACCCCTTTCCTTTTCCAACAACTTCAAGGAAAATCTGAGTGATAACAGTATCCATTGCAATTGTGTCCAATAACAAGATTTGAAAGATGAGTAACAACCAACAATTCCTATATGTGCGCTCTTGTACAACCATCAATTGGTAAGATGAATTCCTCCACACACATGCTCCATCTCGAGTCCATCCTCCACCCACGTATCCGTCCATTTTCTCCCGCTGTAATGATATAGTGTGGTGCATAAAGAAATATACAATACATACTCTCCATAGAAGACAACTGTGCTAACACTAAAATGTGCACATTTTTCACTGAAACCAATTTAATACCATGTCCTTCACATTGACTTAGTGAAATACATTTTGAGCGTGGGCAATTTACTCTTCATTCTCTCATATCTTGAATTTTGATGCATTCAAGTAGACCAAGATTATGCCCATCTGATGTGAACTGTATTCCATATTTCTCAAATGCAGACTTTATCTCAAAGAAAGCTTCTCAATCCGATAGAATAACTCTTGTGTAACTAAGCAGACAAGAATAATTAGATGAGTCCTCTACAATCACCACCTTGTCACAATGAAAATAATTCTTTCTCTTTTTTTGTAGAAGACCACAGACAACACATAGATGAACAATTTTACCCTGAACACTCAACAACAAGGAAAGAATCGGAACAGGATGTTCATAGAAACCTACAAGTTCCGTAAACTCCATTTCTTTTTATTTCCATTAGTATAATCATTTATATTTATTATAATATCATCCTAACTAGGGAATTCTGGCTTTAATTTCTTCAATAAAGAACCAACGCTTAAATCATTGTTTTCAACAAATTCAACATTTAGGATAGAAGAAGGCACATCTAAAAAGTCACAACTGGGGAAGTACCCTTTGATTCTTTGTTCAATGTCTCTATCAATGCACTCTGACAATATGATCCAACATTAACAATTCCATCTTACTTTAGGTTTTCCTTTCTTGTAATTGCATTGGGGATATCAGAGATTCCATGATGATTACTTATGCCAATAGCTATACACGAAGGAAATTCCAAATCACTGAAGGTAGGTAATATCATATGCTGCATTCCAAAATTTATGTCTGAATTTTGGACTTGCTTATCCTGAAAAGATCCTATAGAGACATCCAAAGCTTGTTCAAATAAACCGTGATCACACCCTTGTTTACACAATATGTGGGAAACAGGCAGCTTAGCTTCAACCCAAGAATAAGATCTCCCATAAGAGCATATTTTGTTAGTTGGCATCCCAAAATACTTTGCTTGTGACTCAATATCTATTTTTTTATCAAAATGAAATAAAACCTTCCACGGATCTACGAAGAAATCCATTATCATCAGTGAGCTGACAACAAGATACAGATACATAAATCTCAAATCTTGTTACTAATAACTCATTTGAAAAATTTCTACCCAAACATTTTTCAATTGAATAAGCACCATTATGTTCCTCATGAAGGTTTCCTATACTACACACTTCAAAGATGCCAGGCTGTGCATCAACAACACAATATTGACTTTCTAGGGCACCAGACTACATCGTTTTATATCCAATATCTACACTTTTCATGCTGGCATATTTGATAGCCAGGGTTATCAAGGTATTGTCCAGGCAAGTCATATTTGGCCATGTATTCTCTCCTGGAGATAGTGGGAGCACGTGGGGCATCTTCAAACTTAATTTTTTTATCATTTCCCCAATTTGAAATGAGAACTACAGAATATGGATCAAAGGCAGTAGATACATATTTTACATGCATCTCAAAATTAAAATTAAATTCAGTCAAAGCAATTTCTATGTTAAGGCTATCAACAACAAAATTATCCCCACTAGCCTCTCCAAAGTCTCTGCAGTCCAAAAGATGCACCAATTTGGGATTTCTTTTGACATCATATATCTCTGAATCTAAACTGCTCTTTCTTCTCAGATATTTTTTTTCAGCGTTTGTAGCACATGGAGGATCTTTCTCATACAAAGGCCATACTTCATAGATGGGCATTTTGCAGCTCACTAATGCACTGAGATGAGATGAATTCTTCTGGACAACATCATTGGAACACTGGTCATCCTCAAAACTGTCTGCGAAAACATAGTCTATGACCACAAAATCTTGCCTAGAATTACCTACATATTCCCTTTTATCATCCTTTATAAGAAAGGAAATTTATCCACGTCAGTGCTTGATTTAAAATTACATCTCGATCCCAAAGACACATCCACCTGCAAACCCTCAGCTACATTCTCTACTACTTTTGAAAAGAATTTCTCTTTTGACTTTGCAATTAGATCAAAGGTAGGAGATATACTAGATCAATCTCTGTCTTCATTCTTTTTTTTAGCTCTTGAAACAACCATGAGAAACTCTCCATTAGTTTCATTCACATCATCTTTGATCTCACCAAAGACTGATTTGTAAAGCTCATGTTCAATGCCAAGATCCCCATAATAACATCACCTGGCTTGGACATTTCTGGTATATTTTTTGCTTCCATAAGATACATTTTCTTATCATGACATAATTTTATTAATGGTGGGCATCCTGCAGTAGTTTCCATTTTACTTATTCAACGCACAAAATTTCCCTGTTTTATATATGTAGAAGAGAAAATTGGCACTATATTTTTAATTATCTCTAGTACACAAGATTTTTTAGGAATCTTCACTTCAGTTGAAGTCTCTGCACATAACACCTTAGTTTCCATAGCTAGACTGCAATTTGGAAGGGATCTCCCAACTAGCAAACTATTACTTATGGCTACCAATTCAGAAGCATCAACATGAGAGACCATCCACATTTCCCTTGAAGACTTCCCAATTTTATTTCTAATTGCATGGAGTTGATCAAAATATTCATTATTAGGATCATATTCAGCAATGGCAAAAGCTTGTAAATTCCCTACTGCTATATTCTTTCTTTTCTTTCTGATGGCTTCTTTAAGGAAGGGCAATGATTTTGGGAGCAACAACATTATCATCGACTTTGCAAATTCCTGTCCCATGTAATCTAAATCTACCTTTTCTAAATTTCCATCCAGTGGCATTACATTATCTATTATGTTATGAGGAACTCAAACTACACTCATTAGAAAGTATTTAACCTTTCCTAGATATCTCAGGGACAAACTGCAAAGGAATAACACTAGCTCGAGGAATAAACTGGCTAGATTTCTCAACTTTCAATTGTCCCTCATCATCCTTTCTATCTTGTAATACTTCTTCGCAATCTCTTATAGAGTACTCAAGCATGGAACCATCCTGCAATTTATCCAGTAGTGTGCATTGTTGCGGGCAATATGGCTCTACTTGAGAACCTGAAAGTATTCCCTTGCCAATGTTAGATATTCCTGAATGGTTTTCCATGTCTGGTTCTTCATTTATGATTTCAGCTACAGTCCCCCATGCCCAAAATGTGAAATTTCCATTCTCTTTAGATGAGGAGGTTGATCTAAAATGAATGGCCTGCTGGCAGTGCCTTTGTTATTTATCAGAATACTAGGACAAGTATTTGCATCCTTAGACACACAAACAAAATTTAATGATATTTTATTTTCTTCAATGTCAAGGGAATCTAGCACAAGAATCCAGTTTTCCCTACAATATCAAAGCTTACAGAAGGCTGGTTTTTGTTATTATCATTCTCAATTGCCATTGCAGGAATACAACAATCCATGTTAAGTTTAGGAGAGTCTAGACATGCTACATGAACAACCTTCTGTTTATCAAGCCTCTAATGTTTCCTTCTTATTGATCCTTCTTTGTTGCAGTTGGAAGTTTCCCAACACTTGACTGCAGAGTGTCTCCATTCAGATGAATATCTTCATTTTTCTGATTTGCTGTCCCATTTTCATTTGCAACAAGTTCATGGAATAAGCGTTGAACCAATGGATTTGTAAATCCAAAAAGCTCAGCACCATCAATTATCGAGAATTGATCTCTATGGAACTTTTGAACTCGCATGTTATTTTTCTTCTAGATTTTTTCCTAGGCAATGGTAGGAGTTCCCCCCTGGCATGAAATCCCTTTGTCAGAAACAATCACAAACACAGGCCCTTTGGCACCTTTCTGAATCTCCATTTCATAGATGTGTCCAACATAATTGCACACATATTGATATCTAATGGGATAGGGATATCTGTCTTTCCCCCGAGAACTGCTCCAATATTTTTTATCCCATGGTCCTTTGTACAGGGTTCCAAGAACAATAATCTCCAAATGGTGACGTACTCCTCCATTTTCCATCTTCTGTGGTGGAAGATAAAATCAACAACTGAAGCTATTCTTGCATCTTATATGCATAGCGAGTGGGCTAGTTGGCCTAATTGATTGCAAACACCAGTTTAAACCACTTATCATGCTTAGCATAAGGTTTAATTTTTTCCCTGGAGTTCTAGATTTAGTTTCCCAAAGTTATAGATTTAGTTTGCCTTGAAATTGGAAATAATGGGAAAAAAAATTTAAATGCCTTGAAATTCATAATAATGAGAAAAAAAAAATTTGTCACAAAATAATATCGCATTTAGTTCAAGTCTCATAACATTTTTCAATATTATAGCTTGAGTGGCTTCCCAAAAAAATCATTTTGACTTCAATAAATTAAAAAAAGAAATATGTTTTTAAAGACTCCCAAGGAAAAAAAATGTTATCCTAAATAAGTTTCTTTGCAAAAGCTATCCAATGTGATGTTTTCAGCTTGATTTCCAAAAAAGCTACAAGCTAATAAAAAAGTATGGAGACTATCAGGATTCATAAAAAAAACAAGGGTTGTTTTTTAAACTATTTCTCTCTTAAGTTATTGAGCATGTTATTAGCTTGCCTCCACTATGTTTAGTTTTCATCTATTTATAGTAATTTTTTTTATACAACTAAAATTTTTGATCATATAGATATTAATATTTTTTTATCGTTTTTGAGGATATTTTTTGAAAAACTATGAAAAAAGTATTATGGCTTCAATACATGATAATTTTCATCCATTTTTGAGTTAAAAGAAGAATTTAAAAATTAAATAAAATTTATGATCATTAAAAAAAGAATTTAAAAATTAAATAACTTTTATGATCATATAGATATTAAAAATTTCTTTTATCATTCTTAAAGTTAAATTATTTTTCCCAGTATCCACCCAAAAATATGTGGATATCTTGATTTTAAGGATTCTTTTAAAACATTTCTTTATTATTATTATTATTTTATTTATTTTAAGGATTTTTTTAAAATATTGTTTTATTATTTTTTTGGGGCTATGGAGCTTGTATCAAGTTGTTTTTATTTATTTTTAAGTTTCAATTAAAAGATCCATTAAATATTAAAAAATAGCTTTTGGTGATTTTTAGTTACTTATTTTTTTGGGGGGTTTTAGAGCTTGTATTGTAATATTCCCAATTTTCCACAAGATAATTGAAATATTAGAGTTCTTAATTTTCTTACTTAATTTAAATAAAGGGGTGGAGGGACCCACAAACCACATAGATGAATAAAATCCACTTTTGATGTGTGTATGTGGATATTTCAGATCTAGATCTACATTATGGAGTAGTGGAGCAACTTCTTAAATGAAGGAAGAGTGGAGATCATGGATATTTAATGTAAAATCATGAGGATCTTGGAGGAGGTCAAGTGAGATAATGGTGCATTCAAAGTAATATCATAAAGCACTTATGATGAGATAGTGGAGGAAGTGATACATCTAACACACACATATGGAGAAAGTGAGAATTAAATGCAGACATGATGGAGATCATGGAGAGACAACACAGTCTGCATGGAAGCTAGTGGCCACATGTGCAACACAATTATGAGGTGGGCCAGGGTTATGGAAGGCTCATAATCTATATAATGAAGATGAAGGCACAATAGAAGGTAGGCTTTAGATTATTATTTCTAATATGTTTAGATCTATAGATTTTTCATGTGAAATTTCTATGCACGCTTATGTTGTTTATCTAAGTTTGCAATATTGTTTAGCACACGGGTGTTTCCGAGCGGAAATCCCACCCTTACCCATGGGAGACTTCGAGCGCCTACTCTGGGAAGGTTTCTATCGAGGTCCATTCATCATCAGACATTGGTGCCATATTCATGTCACTCTCATATGCATATTCAGTCACAGGAATAATGCATTCTTGCTTGAGGGTTTGAGAGGTGACGGTTGTTTCTAGCATTTCAGCTAGGAAACCGGTGGATGATTAATCCTTTCATCTTGTTCTTCATGTCTAGCCTTTCAGGAGCAACAAATCTATATCTGACATTCAAGTCAACATTTCATACCTCCATGCAGCAACAGTCCCCTCAAGGATTGTGTAGTCAAGTCCTGTAGATCTATTGGGAGAAGGAAGTTTCCAGTATTTCAACTAGAAATCCTGTGAAGGACCATATCCTCACCTTGGGCACATTATTTCCATAATTCAGGAGCTACATTGTAACATCTAGCATTAGGCTATAGAGCCTCCCTCTTTGACAACGCAATTTTCTCTAGCTGTTGTGCATTCAACAACTGCATCTATTGGAGGAGGTTAGATGATCTAGATCTTGAGCTTCTAGCTTGAGGATCTAGTGAAGGGATCATCCCTTCAAGCATAGATCTGATTGTACATTATATTGCAACCATCATTCTTTAAATTATGCTTAAGATTTGCATGCCCAACAGTCATAGTTGCAGTGCCTAAGAGGGTGATTTTCCAAGATTGTCAGATCTAGAAATCCTTTCTATGTTATCTTGGGTATTCATCATAGAGCCTGGCTCTAAATTTTCAGCATCATCGGAGCTCCGAAACTACTAGTTCTACACCTTTATATTTTGCCAGCAGTTGTAGTCTTGACATTTGCAGCAGGGACAACACAGTGTTCCTTCTAGCAGTCCAATAGTTACGCAGTCCCTCTTGTGGGATCATTTCAGGGTCATTCTAGGCCATCTCTTTGGCTTGAGTGTCTCATTTTTGAGCACTGTTGTACTGTTTATTCACCTCCTATATAATAAAATGGCTTAGCTATTTTTGTCTATTTTATGGTGTATTTAGATTAAATGTTTACTTTGTTGCAGTTTCAATTATTGTGTTTTTGTATTACTGCATTCTCCCTTTTGGGATATTACATGTATCAAGTTGTTTAACATATGTTTGTTTTATTTATTTAAAGTTTCAATTAAATATTAAAAGATTCATTAAACATTAAAAAATGGCATTTGGAGATTTTTATTTACTTTTAGTTTGTTTACAAATGCAGGCATGTTTTATTAAAAAGTACTATACCATTGTTTTATATATCCAATAGAAAAAACTCTAAATTTTGGACAAATTATTCTTTCATCACAAAATTACATCTTACTGTGACTAAATTACTAGAATTAGAAAAATTGAATTTAAATTGCTTTTATTTCATTAGCTAAATCACAATAATGAATTACAAGAATTAGAGGAATTGAATTAGGAGAACTGAATTTAAATTGTTTTTTACTTCTTTAACTAAATTATAAGAATTAGAAAAATATAACTTTTAAATATTTGAATGAATTACATATTTCATAATAATTTGAGAACGAGTTTTTTAAATTCCTTTTTTCTTTAAAAGAAAATTGATTGAAATACAAAAAAAAGGTTTCTTTTCCTAAAAAACACTATGAAAAAAATGGAAAATAGTAACCCTTTAGGAAGGGTTATTTGAAAACTATTAATTCACAAAAAGAGGATAACATTCCCAAAACACCCTTATGAAGGGAGAGCCTATTATTTTTTGCAAAAGGAAAATCGAATATTTAAGCTTTGAATATATTTTTGTTCAGTGGAGAAGTTTTATGCATTTTAATTGCGGAAGTATATTCATAAAAAGTTATCCGATAATATTATAAATGATAGTGTTATAAATGATGGGACTATCAAAGAATGTGACAACAAAAATCAGATAATGTTATAAATGATAAGACTATCAAAAAATGTGACAACAAAAATCCTATAGTGTTATAAATGATGAGACTATCAAAGAATGTGACCACAAAAAAATAGAATAATTTAATACAATCATACATACCTTTTACATGTTACATGCTATATATTGTATAACTATAAATCATATCTACTAAGTCTCTTCTAATTATTTTAAAATATTATATACTATTTTTATTTTAAATGTACTTTAAAATGCAAAACAATGCAATACATGTGTCTACATTCCTCAAACAACTTTTCCAATTAAATAAACCTATTATCCTCTCGTTTACACCTTTGAGGGCAATTGCTGAAAGGTACACAAAAGATACCATGTAACAGTCATAGGGCGACAAGCTCACATGGGCGGCATTCAATAATGTCGTTACTATTGATACATTGGCAATTTGCTCAGCAGATGGCTCAAGCGGCCAAATTTCCATTTCTGGTTATTTCATATCGATAATTTGTTCAGCCCACGCGGACCCGGATCGGATTTTCTTCCAATATTTTGAAAATAGCTCTATGCAGGGGACGGTTCATTTTGAAATCTAAATCAGTTTCTGTAGCATTTTATGGGGCATTTTGCCTCTATGTTATCTGCTGTTCACAACACTGCTGTTCCTCAATGTAATATCAGTGCAGTACACAGTCCTCTGTTGTTTCATCTATATCATCACAAGAGGAAGGTCATCTGTAAACTCACTCTGTAATACTTTCACCTGATTGATGTAGGAGAATACTTTCTTTGCTCACCGTAATAGAAAGATGTTTTTTCTGGTTTGAAAAAAAAAAATTGCTCAGCCCATGGCTCAAGTTGCCAAATTTTCATTTCTGGGTATTGCAGTGGCTATGATGATTTGTGTAACTATAGCAACCGAGAGTCCCCAGTATGAATTGTCGGATCAAATAGGGTGCACCGACCAACAATCTTATACCTATGTTAATGCTACAGCGTTTAGGGAAAACCTGAATGGTGTTTTGGCATCCCTCCACAACATTTCCTCACATGGCTACGCTGTTTCCTTTGAAAACAAGGCTGGAAAAACAGATCCCGTCTTTGGTATTGCAGTGTGTCGGAAGTATCTAAGCACAGGCGAGTGCTCAGATTGTGTTATGGAAGCGGCGAAACTAATAAAAGCAGTGTGTTCCCAATCTAGTGGTGGTCGGATTCATCTTGACGGTTGCTTCATCCGATATGAGAATTCTAGTAGTTTTGAGAAGATGACTGTGGATAAAGGGGCTGCCCATTACTGTGCCTCCACAAATGATAGAGATCCTCAGACCTTCTCAAAGAAAGCTGAAGCCTTATCCGCCCAACTGATATCAGACGCTGCTGCAAATAACAGTTATGCCGTTGGGAGCTCTAGTGATGGCTCCTTATATGGTCTCGCTCAGTGTTGGCCCTACCTTACAACTAGTAGTTGCCAAACATGTTTGGCAGAAGCTCGGAACCTTTTACTATCATGTATTCCCCAGCAAGAAGGTCGAGGTCTGGAGACGGGTTGTTTTATGCGCTACTCAACTTACTCGTTTTTCTCCGATAACCAGACTTCCAGTACGAGATTTCTTAGCTTTGCTGCACCCTTTTTCCTTTCAATTCTCATATGCAATCTTTGTGGATTCACAGAATATGGATTTTTTTTTAACAAAAAAAAAAACGCTGATCCTTTTCATTGATAAAAGGACAGTACATAGTTAATTTTTTATATCATTGTTCACTGGTTTAGGGAGGTTTTATACCAAAGTTATAACAGTTCCCCTGTCAAAATGGCATACATATTATCACCTATAAATCTGAAAGACACAGATTGATTGTCTGGTAGATCCTACATTAATCCCAAATTATAATAAGATGTTCAGTTCGATATACATGCATTCCTTCTGATGTATCTGCATTGGCTAATTGTATCCCGCATTTTCCTGAAATGATCCTGTGTCTTATAAAAAAAAACAGGGGAGATAACCTAAACAGAGTTGATGCTTCCCGAATGCACATGGCAGTTCTGTTGATAGGTTGCGTAGAAGATTTTGCTCAGCTTCCATTTGATTCTTGTTTTAGACAATAGGTCGGCCATCTGGTTCTGTTCTCTGTAAATGTGGTTGAAATTGTTCGGTCTCTGAAGGAAGCTGACAGAAAATGGATACGCTCCATCCAGTTGAAGAAAATAGATGGCAGGAAATTAGAGTGGTTCCTGACCCAATCTGTAATACATTTAGCATCTTCATTTAGAACTATATTATCCAAACCCAGCCAAGACGCAAAAAATAATATACCCCAAAGAGAAATCACCTCAGTTCTGCTATTGGTACCTGTTCCCATACCACTAGATGTGATACCCATTCCACTATATGTGATAGAATTGATCCGGCTCCAATGAAATGATGGCACCACATCCCAAAATTTATTCAGACATGCACCATCAAATGAGCCCCCGGATAGCCCTCTTTGATGTTCCTGTATAGTATCTTCCTGGATTTAGTTCGAGTCTTCTTCTGTCCTGTCTCATTGAGTGCGTAATTTGTTGACATATAGTTGCAAGATGTGTGGTTGAAAACTGCATGCAAACTTTTCTTTCTACTACAAGATTTGGTTGATCACATAAAGATACAGTCTATTTGACTGTAATTGGTGATTGTTTTCGTTTCCTTTGAATGGCAGTATCGATGAATCCGACACCGTCGTCGGGGAAAACGTCATCCAAAATAGTGTATATTTTGTTAGGAAGCATTGGGGGAACAGCTCTGATTGCGGTGGTCTGTTTGGTAGTGTTCCGTCGATGTATCAGGCATCGAAAGGGCCATGGTCGAACAGGTGATTATATTTTCCTTCCTGCGCTCTGATGAGTTGTTTTAACTTGGTCGCTTTGAAATGTTATGAGAAAATTGCAGTGATGGTGCTCTGCGCAGATGAAAATGTAACAACAAGGGGCAACTTTGAGAACGTTCTTTTCGACTACGAGGTTCTGAGAGACTCCACTGGAAACTTTGACAGAGGCAACATGCTTGGCAAAGGAGGATTCGGTGAAGTCTATAAGGTATAATTTCGAACCCCGACTTGATGGGTTTGTCAATTTTATTTTTTTCAGTAGAAAAAAAAAAACTACTTCTTATATTATATAAAGGTAGTACATCAGTCTTCAACCTTTACATTCTTAATGATAAGTTCAGATCTCCCAACTGTTCATCTAAATCAATACATCGTTACGTGTAGATTTCCCAGTTGTTTATCTAAATCAATACATAATTTATGCTATTACAAATGACAAAAAGCACATTTAAACAAAACTAAGAAACAGAGGTTCTGTTCAAAAACTAGTCATCTGCTTCTTTCAATCACAAACATTGCCAATTGGAACTTATTCCATCTCTGCATTCTCTATTCCATCACCCTGCTTTACTTAGCAAAACTTTGTTTTCCTAAAAATAGACGATGACGGTACCTGCATTTACTAACCTTCCATGATCATGAGCATGGAAAAAAAACTTTACCACTTTCCTTACCTATACTTATTTTTGAAAGGAGATCAGTTGTACCATTCTGTTCTCTATATAAATGTTCGAATCTGACATTAACAATGGTCCTTACCAAAGCGAGTCATCGAGCCGAGCTGTTTAGGATAGGAAGATTAAAGTCATTGCAACGCTTCGCCCCATCAATGCCACCTTTTGCATCTCTGAAGATCTTTTGCATCTCTGAAGATTTTTATCTGATCTATACCCAAGATAAGTGGATTAAAGTCATTGCAACCTTTCACCCAACCAATGCCACTCTTTGCATCTCCAATTTTTTTTTTTATCTGATCTATACCTAAGATAGATGGATTAAAGTTATTGCAACCCTTCACCAAATCAATGTCACATTTTGCATCTCCAAAGATTTTTATCTGATCTATACCTAATCAATGCCACTTTTTGCATCTCCAAAGATTTTTATCTGATCTATACCCAATCAATGCCACCTTTTGCATCTCCGAATTTTTTTATCTGATCTATATCCAAGATAGATGGATTAAAACCATTGCAACCCTTCACTCAATCAATGCCACATTTTACATCTCCAATTTTTTTTTTCTTGTCTATACCTATACCCAACCACTTGGCAACACTCAGCAGCCCATAGTGCAATAATTTATGCTGATCTGTTGTTCGTTCCTCTTCCCCCTCCCACCAAAAGTGAAAAAATACTTCCATTTCTATATAGATGACAGCTTCACATCCACGGGCTCTATTAACACTTGCTCTTTCAAAGAAACCCACAGGGAACGTTTTCCAAATTTCCTTGGTTCTGAAGTTTCTTTGGCCTTAGTCCATAGTCCATCTGTACCGGACCAATTTCGTTGAAAAAGGTCACTGTTTTGTTGATGCCCTCATGAGTATCAACGTTCTTCTGTTCAAAATATATGCTTGTTTGCAGGGAAGACTTCCTGATGGAAGGGTTGTTGCTGTCAAGAAACTGAATGGAAGTCACGGGACTAAAGGCGCAGAGGAGTTCCTTACAGAAGTGAACCTCCTGACCAGCGTCCGTCACCGCAATCTTGTTCGTTTATTCGGATGTTGCACGCGTGGGAACGAACGCTTGCTGGTTTACGAATTTATGTCAAATAACGGTCTTCACAAGCATTTGTTTGGTATGTAGATAAATTCCATTAATGTTGATTCCAGGTTTCATGTTTTTAATTTCTGTGTATACAACTATCTAACTGAATTGAAGCATTTACTTGCTAGGTTGCTCCCATCAGAGCTGTTAATTTCAGCATTAAGAGTTTTAAATTTATGATATCGTGTTTAGCCCCTTTTATATTGTGTATTGAGGGTTTCGATTATTATTGTTGGTGTACGCAGGAGAGATGCGAAATGGTCTAAACTGGGAAAACCGTGTAGACATTATAGTGGGCACAGCTCGAGGTCTGTCATATCTGCACGAGGATTCGAACATGCGCATTATACATAGAGATATCAAATGTGCAAATATACTATTAGACGACAGATTTCACCCTAAAATAGCAGATTTTGGAATGGCAAGATTCTTCCCAAATGGTGAAACCCATGTTTCTACCAGAATTGGAGGAACAATGTAAGTTGTGCAATTTCTCTCAAAATGGATATTTTTTAGGCGTAGGCGTAGAATCTTGGTATTAATTTATTGTTTGCACGAATTTGTTACAAGGCAGAGGCTACATGGCACCAGAGTATGCCGTTCATGGGCAATTGACGGCAAAGGTTGACGTTTACAGTTATGGTATCGTGGTTCTTGAGATCGTGAGTGGGAGAAAGTGTGCAGATGTAACACTGCCAGAACCGATGCGCATTCTCTTGGAATGGGTTCGTCTCTGTTTTAAGAAATTGTCTATCAGATAACTGTTGAAATATTTAACATTCCAGAACAACAATGGAGAATAAAATTCCCCCTCTTCAACACAGAGAAAATATAAAAAAATTCTCACTGGAGACAGAGTTTTCACTGTAGAAACTATTTCATTAAACTTCAAAAACTTGGTTACAAAATCACCTCTGCTTGAGGGAATACAAAAAAAACTTTGACTGCTTCAAAACACAGTGCAAAACAACTCTGGAAAAATACTCTGTCTCTTCAAAAATGAAAGCACTGCTGTGCACTTCAAAAAATCTGTTACACTGCTGTGCACATCAAATTTTTACACTGCTGCTGTGTGTAAAAAAAAAACTCACAAACTAAAAACTCAGCACTGCTGTGCTATATTTCTTTTACACTGCTGTGTGAAAAAAAACATTTTTAATACATAGCACGCAGGCCCTTTTCATCTTTATTTTATAACTCAGCACTTTTACAATATATAAAAAAAACATTTAAAATAAACTATTTTAAAAAAAACTTTAAAATAAAGAAAAACTAAAATAAAAAGCTACTATGGCCCACGGCCTTTTCTCTTCAAACGTTCATATGTATATATGCAACACATATATGTGCATATAACAATATGTGGACTTGTACGCACAGCACATTTTTAAACAAACATTAAAAACGACTTTGACTTTGTGTCGAACCGGACGCCAACCAAGAATTAACCCTTTTTCATAAAAATTCCGCGTGCCAAAAGGTGATTGCTGATGTCAGCAAGATTGTGATGCGGGATTTTTATTAAATCCGCTTCATAAATTTCCCCGGGGCCGATTTTTGGCGATCCTGTACGGAAAAAGTGTGATGCGGGATTTTCTTTCAATCTGCTTCATTGAAATTTCAAATCCGTGTTCCCACATTAAATTCCTCCGTTTCAGAATGCAACGCTGAGGTTGACTGCACATTCAAAATGGTAAGCGACTTCAGTGTCCTGCAAACAAAAATGGTAGGCGGCTTACACAGCGTTCTGCAACCAGAATTGGAAGGTGGCTGCCTCCAGTACTGAGCAGCGCTGAAAGTAAATTCAACACTCCCCATGGTATCCTGGTTCTTGAGATCGTGACGGGAGTGAAGGTGATGTAACACGCTGTCGAAGGGCGCATTCTTCTAATGTCTGCTTTATAAGAAATGATCTATCAGATAACTTTGGTTTATAATTTTAACTAGACGCTCATTAATTGAAAGAAAGAACTTCAATGAATATGCTGCAGGTTTGGAATAACTATAAACAGGGTAATGTTTTGGATATTGTTGATCCAAAGTTAGAGGGGCAATACCCAAGAGAACAGGTGTTAAGGGTGATCACAATAGCACTTCTTTGCACACAAGGTTCTTGGGGACAGCGGCCTGCGATGTCACAGGTTGTCTCCATGTTAACCACCGATATAGAGATTCGGGTTCAGCCTACACAACCAGCTTTTATAGATGCTACTGCAGACAGACCTGCCAGTTCTGCGGCCACAACCAATTCTAAAACCTCAACTTCTGCTACGACATCCAGACCTGTGAGTACCGCCGACAGAACCTACTCTGGAAACTCAACTTCTGCTGCCCCATCTCCTCAGTCTTGTGGATCTATGACCGTGTCTTTATTTCCTCGTTAGTGTCTGGATCTATTTGCGCAAGCATGATTTCGCAGCAAATTACTGTAAGTACATAAATGTTTCGGAGGTCGGAGCAAATTGCTGTAGTACATGAATGTTTCAGCGGTCTTGGTGTCTGTGTATTGGGTTGAGCATAAATATAATCTATATCTGGAGAATATATATAATTTATATATGGAGAATTATTGCTATGCCGAATGTTTGGAGAAATAGTGTATAATAGCTGATCGATCACACTCTTGTAACATATTAATCACTGTCGTTAGAGGGAAGAAGGATTATTGTTTCAAATTCGACCAGATCCAAAACTTTCAAGCTCAGCAAGCTACAGGATATTGACATTCTAGCTTTGCTTTGTTGAAAACTGTCAAAATTCTTGGTATATACATGCAAAAGAAAAACTCTCCAACTTCCAGGCATATATATTCACAGCATAAAATAATAGGTAAGAACCACGGCAGGGAAATGGATTTATCCGTAAAGCATTTATTAGTAAAATAGGGGTAAACAACTAGTTTTGTCAAGACATTTTGCATATTGAAGAAAGATATCTTCTATCTTCCGCAAAAAAAAATATAAATCACAATTATGGAACAAAATTTGAGAATGCACATTCTCATTTTTTTGGGAGTAGCCACTTGCCGAATATGAAACTATGTATTTAAGAACAAACTTTTATATATATATTAAAAAAGTGCTATCAATATGCAAACAATTTTGGATATTGTTCAGTCGTATGAGTATGGATTCAAATGCATTTAAACTTGTAAACTAGCTATTGAAAATTATGATCAGATAATTTAAATCAATAGATAGTTATTAAAGATTATAATAGATAACTTAAGTTATTGGATCTCAAAGGTATGATCTCGTTTTTTTCTACTTGTCTCTTCTCTCAGCACTGGTGCAAAGTTTTGGATTTTTTTTTATTGGGTTTAACTTGTTTATCCCTCTAGCTTGGGCACAAGTTTGATTTCAGGTCGTCGGGTTTGATTCCAGGTCATTTTTCTGACTAGGTCTATTCTCAACCAATCATGCTAGTGAAAATTGACATCAACTTTGAAAATCTTATTAGCCAGCAATTTAAAAAAAAAAATGGCGGAATGTCTAATTGCAAATTTGTAATATGAGTAGCACAACTTGCAGTACAAATAAGGTTTTGGTTGAAGTGTAGCACAACTTTTTGATTCAAACTCAAGAATGCATTACTCTAATTTTTAAATACAATTATACCTCCTGAAGGTTAGCAATCTCAACCATACTACTATCTCACAGATAATTACTACCATCAAATATTTAGATATCTCACGGGCTCTAGATATCTCACTAGCCTAGATCCATCTTAACTCCGGATCTATCAAGCGCCGAGAGGGATCAAATATTTTGAGATGCAAACCTCTTTTTTCAGTGAAAAACGTGAGAAAATGTTTGCATCTCAAGAGATTTGATCCCTCTCGGCACGTGATAGATCTGGAGTTAAGATGGATCTAGGCTGGTTTTAGTCATGTGCGGCCAAGGAAAATCTATTGATAATATAAGGAACATATGATTAATTTTATAAATAATATGTAAACACATCGAATATTAATATAACCATTTTAAATATGCTAAATATGTTTGAGATTTATCCATTCATTTTAATTTTAAATTTTCTTAGTTACCCAAGTTTGTTGAGATGATAAATATTGTAAAATAACTTTAATGATGAAAAATGATGAAATAAAATTTTTGAATGCAGAGTGACAATGTAATAATATTGAATGATAGAAAATGTGAATAATAAGAATATAGTAAATTACAAATAGCTTTCATTGTGATCAATATCAAACTATTTTCTTTTAATATTCTTATTGTCACTATTGTTAGTTTTGTCATATTTTCATATCGATTATATGAAAAAGACACTTGAAATCATAAACTATTTAAATATTTAGCTCGAGTTGTTGTAGTAAATATCATACCTTGTCTCTCTTGCTCTCCAATATTATTAGGTTTGATTACTATAATAATAATAAAACTCCATTGTCAATAATTATTTTGGAGCTTACACCAAATCAATGCAAATTATTAATCCAATGACTTTAAAATTAATGTACCATCATACATCCAATTACATTTACATCAGATCAAAAATCAACATATACACTAAAATCAGTGCATCTAATGCAAAAAATCAAATAAAATTATAAAACAACATCTCCACTGAAATCAATGCATCTAATGCAAGTAATCAAATAGGATTAAAAATCAACATCTACACTCAAATAAATGAATCTAGTGCACGTAAGAAAATAAGATTAGAAACCAACATATACATTAAAGTCAATGCATCTAGTGAAAGCAATCAAATAGGATTATAGACCACCATCTACACTGAAATCAATGCATTTAGTGAAAGAAATAAAATAGGATTAGAAATCATATATATTGAAACCAATGCATCTAATGTAAGTAATCAAATATATTAGGAATCAACATCTACATTGAAACCAATGCATCTAATGTAAACAATCAAATATATTAGGAATCAACATCTACATTGAAATTAATTCATCTAGTGCAAGCAATCAAATAAGATTAGAAATAACCATCTACACTGAAATCAATGCATTTAGTGCAAGAAATTAAATAGGAATAGAAATAATCTACATTGAAATCAATACATCTAGTGCAAGTAATCAAATATCATTAGAACTCAAAATCTACACTAAAATCAGTGCATCTAGTTCAAGAAATCAAATAGGATTAGAAATCACCATCTACACCGAAATCAATGCATCTATTGCAATAAATATTCTTCCCTCTCCCCCCTCCATATATATCTATATGTCCCTCCATATTTCCTTCTTTATCTCTTTATCTCACCCCCACAAACACACACTCTCTCTCACTCCATATTTATCAATCTCTTTGTCCCTCCCTCCCTATCTCCATCTATCTCTTCTTTCTCTTCACCTTTCATCTATATCTATATCTCCCTTTGTCTCTTTATATCAACCCCAAAACATACACTCTCATTCTCCAATCTATCTATCTATCACTCCCTCCTTTTTTCCCTGCCTCTCTCTCTCTCTTACCCTTCCCTCCCTCTTCCCTGCTTATATCTCTCTTCCCTCCTACTATCCTCTCTCCCTCTCTCTCCATATTCCTTCTCTCTCTCTCTCTCTCTCTCTCCAGCGTTCACACTCTCTATATTTATTCTTACCTCCTCCTCTCTCCCCCTCCATCTCCGTCATTGTTTCCCTACCTCTCTCCACACTCTCTCTTCCTTTCTCTCCCACCTCTCTCTCTCTCTATCTTCACCTTCCAAATTTGTTAATATATGCCTCTCTCTCTCTCTCTCTCCTTCTCTCCATCTCTCCTTTATCTCTTTATCTCACCCCAAACATACACACTCTCTCTCCCTTGTCACTCCCTCTCTCTCTCTCCACTTGTCACTCTCTATGCATTTCATCTTCCCTCCCTCTCTCCTCCTCTCTCTCAAGTCCCCTCTCCTTTCCTTCCTCTCTCTCCCTTTCTCTCCAACCACCCTCTCTCTTCCCACATCACTCTCTCTCTCTCTCCATACAATCCTCTCTCTCCCCCTCACTCTCTTTCTCTCAAGTCCTCACTTTTTCACTTCTATCTCTCTCTCAAATTCCCTTTCCACGATTCCTCTCTTCAAATATGTTACTATATCCCCCTTTCTTCTTCTCCCCTTGTCTCAATCCACTCCTTTATCTCACCCTAAACATACATACTCTCTCTCCATATCTCCATTGTCACTCCCTCTCTCTCCACTTATCACTCTTTATGTCTTTCTTCTTCTCTCCCCCCGTCCCCTGCCCTCTCTCTCTCTCTCTACCCTCCAATCCTCTCTCCTTATCTCTCTCTCCACCTCCATATTTATGTCTCCCTCTCCCTCTCTTACCCTTCTCTACCTCTCTCACTTCTCTCCCTCTCTCTCTTTCTTCATTCCTCCTCTCCCCTCTCCTTTGTCACTCCAGCTATTTCTCTACTTCTATCATATGTCTTTGTTCTTCCCTCCCATATATATATATATGAATGATAATATAAAAAATTTAATATTATATTATTATAAAGTTATTAAATTTAATAATATTAATAATATTAATATTAATATTTTAATATTAATGTTAGGGTTAATAATGTTTTTTTTGCGTGCTATTATTATTAATTTGGTCCATAGGCTTCATATATAGTTAGATTTTGATTTCTACTCCTATTTGATATTTATTTATTTATTTACCTTACCTTTTTATACCTCTTTTATAAATATAGTATTGGGCCCGTGGTATTTGGCCCATGGTATTAATAATAATTTGTCCCATGATATTTGGCCCATAAGATTCACCTAAATAAAATCTCTTTTTTGAGTTTTTGTAAATGCAAAGAGGTTTATGGAGTGAATATAAAAAGAAGTTTTATTTATTTACCATACCTCCCGACTAAGTGTTCTTAAAACTCTTCATATTTTAAATTTATATTGTTTAAATTTATTTTTAATTGTTTATTTATATGGTTGTGTAAGTTATTTTTAAGCCGACATTATTTAGATTGTATTTTTATTTTTTTTTAGTTTTTTATTTTTATTTTGGCTTCTGACATACTTACACATCGGGGTCATAATGGGCTGTAGGGTTAATAATGTTTTTTTTTTGCACGCTATTAATAATAATTTAGTCCATGGTATTGAGGCCATAGAATTTATATATAATTAGATGTTGATTTCTAATCCTATTTGATGTATTTTTATTTATTTACCTTACCTCTTTATACCTCTTTTATATTTATTTATTTACCATACCTGTAATTTATTTATCATATTTTTTAGTTAGTAAACCTCTTGGATAAATTTATTTTTTAATGAATTTCTAATTGTTTATTTATATGGTTTTCTAAATTATTGCTTAAATTGATAATAATTTAATTTTTGATATTTTGGCTTCCAACATACTTACACATCCTAACCTAGAATGCACTTCCTTGTTGCAACAAGAAACTACTAAATCCAAATATTTTGATATCTCACATCACAAATCAAAATCAACATTAAGATAAAGATAGATATCATAGATATCAGAAACATGGATCCTGAATAATTTATGTATCACTACACAAATAAACAAATATAGCCTGAATTTATTGATCTACTAATAATACGACGAAACATATAACCATAGTCTTCTCACCCTTAGAACTTCAAGCTCGGCCCCTCCAGTGCGTCAAAGTATCTCACTGCAGGAATTTCAACATTGAATAAGTGCAAAAATACATATCCATTAACACAGTGCCCCGATTGGTATATTCCATCACTTCTCTCCTCATGCATGAAAGAGTTTTGGTTTTCCATTGCAGAGTGCAATATTAAGTGGTATCTGTCATCCGATACATTCTGAATTATTGTTGTCTCTTTGAACACACAATTAATAGGCTTAGGGCATCCTCTCTGGAAGAATTTTGAAGGGTAGCTCTAGAGGATGGCATTATTGTTACTTCTCTTCGGGGAACATAATTACTTCCATCTACTCACATTAACATTTTCTTTTTCAAACCTATTTAAAACTTCAAAACTTGTTGGCATGGAATGAGACTTATATGACTGTGGCTATGTATCATAAAAACATCCCTTTATCCCACACCCAAGTATGATCCAAATAACGAAAATGATAGGAAGTCATGTACTTGATGTAAGTGAGACAAAAGTGTAGGGTCTGCACACATGACAAAATAACAATGTCCATAATTTTAATTTCACTGTGTTCAAGCTTCCTCCCTTAAATCCCTTTTTCCACTTTGGATATGTCCAATTATTTTATCTATCTACTCTCCAATGGTCCAGATATGCTCTCCAATAGACAAGATAAAGAGCATATGATGAATTTCCAGCAACCAAATCTCTCTTTATTTTCCTTTGATAGGTTATGTTTAGGTAGGCATAAGTTGGTCTATGAATGGATAAAATAGAGTTATTCAATTGTGACATGTTATCACCATAATTGTACAAACATGGGTAGATACTAAACTCGAATACCCCTTGACATATAGGTAACCTTGGCAGAAGACTGTAGATGACCTGAGCTGTGGATGGAAGTTTATAGATAAAAATGCATAGAAAAGGACAGTACAACATGAACAAACAAAATAATAGTTATTCATCTTCCTTGTTGAACAATTAGAGATATTTATGGTGCTTATCACCAAGAATCACCCTTAGGCTCTCCTTAATAACTACTCCCAATTTCCGATCACAACCGCAAGTTTTGAATCAAACAAGATGGTTTTGGGCATCTGAAAAAGAAATGTTAGGAAATCTCCACAAATCATTTTAAAATGATTGGTCAAGGCTCTGTCTATATACCACAATAATGGAAAATTGAGCCAACTTCTGGTCATCCAACATAGACCCATGCAAACAAAAGGCAGATACATGTGACTATGATACTGGCCACAACTTCAAATCAAAGAATACCTACTCAGGCAAGCATGATAGAGGGAAGTGTAGCATAGAGAATTAGAGAATATAGATAATATTAGGTGATCTGTAGTCAACATAAAACCTACCAATTTATTTAGATTCATATCCCTCGTCATCGTGGACCTATTCACCCATTTTTATCACAAAACAGTACAAACAAAACCAACATTTATCTTTTCTCTTCAGTAAGGTTTGCATACACACAATCCCGAGGATGTGTTCCAATGGTCAGGTGGGAGGTCTAGTCCTCACAGGTCTTAAAGTCCAGTCACGGACCAGACTATGTATTCCTGAGAGTTGCTCTAGGCATGATTTCTTTAAAAAAAGGTTTACACATATGCCATCTATCAATTGAAATCAAAGTCTTAGAAGTAAATTATAAAGCCACAGATCATTGGAAAAGAATAATGATAATATCTACTAATTATAGGATTATAAAAGAATAGTGATTGTAATTTGATAACTCCATCAGCCTAAAACTACACATATTTCAGTGTATATAATTCCAGATAAGGAAGAACAAAGGAAAAACAACTTGTGGCTAGACATGTAGTGGAACTAGAATATGCTAGTGATAAACAAATTACTGAGAAAACCCCTTCTGACTATTTTCAAGCCATTTTGGTTGAATGTGGAGTGGAATATCAATAAATATTATGAAGGAGACTAATGTTTGGAGGTAATGGGAACTCATCATTATCATCGTCATCATCGAGAGGAGCAAGATTAAAATGGATGCGGGATTAGATGAATTTAGACTGATATTTTACTTTTTAAGTTACAGTTCATTTTACATTGCATTAACTAACATTTAATTTTGTTCTGTAATAGGAATACAAGTAAATAATGACTAGTGAAAATATGTAAAACACTAAGAAATAACATATGCAAAACACTAAGAAAGATCAAAAAACATTTATATCACATATGAGCATTATAGTGTTTGATTATGACAACGCAATCAGTGAGATCAACCACAAACTATGTTATCGTTATTCATTAAATTATTCACGAAAATTTATCACGCACCCTAAATTCCAATAAAAGTTACTTACCAACATGTGCTTCATGTTTCTTCTTCATATTCATCACTGTGTCAATTTTAACATTAAGCTAAGTATTCTTCCAAAAGTCTCAAACATAATTGAATTAATTATTTTTTCATATTCGCAGAAAAGCAAAATTTTCCCCGATCAACCTCAATCAACCTCGACAAGATCAACCTCTGTGTCCCTGTTGCCCCGCTTACTCTGATAATGCAAGCTTATGACCCTGTATGCCTTACTTTTTCTCCCACTTTCTTTCCCGATAATGCGAGCTTAAGCCCCTGGTTGTCATGCTTTATCTCCCGTAATGTGAGTTAATGAGAGAGAAAACTTGATAAGACTCTGTAGACCACTCATACTTGAGGAGTTAAGATTAGGTAAACCATATTTGAAAAGTGTCAATTTATTTTTAAATCATTATAAAAATATAGATAATATTAGTGATCTCTAGTCAACATAAAACATGCAAATTCACTTATGTAGATTCATATCCTCATCGTGGACCTATTCACCCATTTTATCACAAAATAGTACAAACAATACCAACATTTATCTTTTCGTCAGAAGGTTTGCATACACACAATCCCGAGGATGTGTTCCAATGGTCAGGTGGGAGGTCTAGTCCTCACAGGTCTTAAAGTCCAGTCACGGACCAGACTATGTATTCCTGAGAGTTGCTCTAGGCATGATTTCTTTAAAAAAAGGTTTACACATATGCCATCTATCAATTGAAATCAAAGTCTTAGAAGTAAATTATAAAGCCACAGATCATTGGAAAAGAATAATGATAATATCTACTAATTATAGGATTATAAAAGAATAGTGATTGTAATTTGATAACTCCATCAGCCTAAAACTACACATATTTCAGTGTATATAATTCCAGATAAGGAAGAACAAAGGAAAAACAACTTGTGGCTAGACATGTAGTGGAACTAGAATATGCTAGTGATAAACAAATTACTGAGAAAACCCCTTCTGACTATTTTCAAGCCATTTTGGTTGAATGTGGAGTGGAATATCAATAAATATTATGAAGGAGACTAATGTTTGGAGGTAATGGGAACTCATCATTATCATCGTCATCATCGAGAGGAGCAAGATTAAAATGGATGCGGGATTAGATGAATTTAGACTGATATTTTACTTTTTAAGTTACAGTTCATTTTACATTGCATTAACTAACATTTAATTTTGTTCTGTAATAGGAATACAAGTAAATAATGACTAGTGAAAATATGTAAAACACTAAGAAATAACATATGCAAAACACTAAGAAAGATCAAAAAACATTTATATCACATATGAGCATTATAGTGTTTGATTATGACAACGCAATCAGTGAGATCAACCACAAACTATGTTATCGTTATTCATTAAATTATTCACGAAAATTTATCACGCACCCTAAATTCCAATAAAAGTTACTTACCAACATGTGCTTCATGTTTCTTCTTCATATTCATCACTGTGTCAATTTTAACATTAAGCTAAGTATTCTTCCAAAAGTCTCAAACATAATTGAATTAATTATTTTGCATATAACGACAAAAGTTACTGCAATTAACCTCCAATCAACCTCGACTCGTCGACCTCTAATATCTTTGGTTGCCACCTTTCCTATAA
>JAXQQM020071974.1:0-85944 GCA_034641835.2 Pinus albicaulis | reverse complement strand
CCACCTCTAGCTCCAAATCACACTTTTTCTAGGTGGAACTGCAAGTTCACAGTTTTCCCACTAAATATTGTGAGTCAAGTCACATTTCAAGGCCAAAATAGTGTGAGCCGACCATGAGTATGGGAAGGGGTCTCTCACTGAGCCCTGAGAACCTAATCTAAAAAAATAAATGGATGAAAATGTAGAGTAAGGCTAGGCCACCTACCTGGCACTGACGGGTCCTGATTCCAATGGTCGGTTTGTTTACTATTATCGCCATAAGATTTAGGGCCTTCTCCTCCTCTCCAAAGTCATGTCAGCTCACTAAGCAAATGAATTAAATTGGAGGGAAATTTCCCTTTTAATGAAAAACCCTAAATTTTCCATCGCCAATTGCAACAAAACTGTAGCTTGGTTTCACGAACCGTCAGCACCGTTGGAAAGCTCCCACCGAGCACTATAATGGTTCTTCTTTGTTTTTGGTAATTTGACACTTCGCCAGGAATCCATTTTCCTAAGAAGGGTCACTTTTCCACCTCCAAAAATTGAATTTCTTCACATGTGTTGCTTGTACTTGGGGCACCACTTTTCCTTCATACTTGTCAACTCTTGTGTTTATTTTCAACATGAGTAACCATAGTTTTCTCATGTTTTCCTAGTCTCCAATTACAATAAATTTTAGCCTAAATGTTCCCATGACATTTTCACGTAACTTCCATGTCATAATATGTATACCACTTAAAATCCTTTAAATTTAAAAATAGGTACATGTAAATATTTTGGAGGAAAAAGAAGAAAAAATACTTTTTTTAATTGTAATTTTGGCTTATCTCCTTATAAGCTCACTCAAATTTCAAGTGTATACACTCGTTGGATGCTAAGTTAAATTCTACATCCAACGAGTACCCATTATGCATAATTTTGAGAAGGCCCACATTTCTAAAAATTGAAGATACATTAAAAAACATGGTTAACACGTTTTTTAATGTATATTCAATTTTTATCATTGATGGTCTTCTCAAAAGTATGCATAATGGGTACTCGTTGGATGAAAAATTTAATTCTACATCCAACGAGTGTCTGCACTTGAAATTTGAGTGAACCTATAAGGAGATAAGCTCAAAATACAATTAAAAAATCATTTTGTTCTATTCCCTCTAAAATTCATAACTCTTATTTTATTATTTTAATTATTATTTTATTATTTTTCCTTAGGAGGCCACTTTTAGGCTAAAATTTCCTCTAATGCATGGGCCAGTCATGTGTGGCTGCATCATCGAGTCACCCTTATTCATAGCATCCAATTTGAGTCATCACCACATACATGGAGGCTATCCCGAGTCCCTTTATCTCTTGTTATAGTATTACATTCATCTTTACGTCACATTCATCATGTGTTTCCCATTTTAGCCTCCAGTCATACTATCCCTCATCCCCTCTATAATCGAGTCAGTCACTGCTAGGTCATCTATGCTTTATATGCTGTGACATGAGAAGTCACCCATCCACTACTCATTGTCTCCTATTCCATCATTATCCTTGGTGTTAGTCCATCAGTCACTTTACTATAATCCCTCGTGGCTTAGTTGAGGATTCATCATTAAATCACCTATGGTAGACCTCCTTCTGTCGACATCAGCATATTCATTCCAGAAGACATGTCTAAAGGGAAATGTACCTTGGTTCCATCTTCCATTCCTTTTCATTGCCTTGGATCAAGAAACGGGAATCATCATTATCCTTTGTCTTGGTTTTTTCTCATCCGCTCGGTCTCATCTCATTATTGCATGATTGAGATTTGTATACTTGATGGTTCGGTGATCCAGTAGATTATACCAATGATTCTTGGGTGTGTGTGAGATGTTTTAGACCTCGTGAGGTGGAGGCCCTTCAGGTAGCCCCCCACATGCCCAAATGACCTCATATTATGCTACAATCTTAGATGCAGCTCCACAGATTTGATATGCTCGGTTTCATCTACTTGCAGCACCCATAGCATGCATGTATCATTCATATGAGACATTCATATGTTGATACCCCTTTCCTGTTAGGGCTTATTTGGTTGTTATTATGTCTCATGTAGTCAGATATTATTCTTTTCAGTCCTGGCTCATGTTTCTCTAGGCATAGTATGTATATGGGATCCATTATATTTTATTTCTGACACATTTATGTCAGTATGTCATGTACCATTTATCATGTACTTTATTTCTTACTCTCATATTGTTGAGCCCGTTATCATTCTTTGTAATTTTTCATCTCAACGGGCATAGTTATGCCTCCCCTGCCCCATTGAGAAAAATTACCCCACCATTAAAGGAGACTTATATCAATTTTTAGGTCTCGCCCCCTCAGTTATTGTTCTCTCTCGCTTTGCTTTGTCTATGTATCTCTCTCTCTCTCTCTCTCTGACTCTCCTTTGATGTCTATTTATTGTGTTCTTACAACGTACTTTGGTCATACGATTTTCTCCTAACGCTCGTACGTTGGGGGGCAATTTGTTATCACCAAAAATTGGTCATATAACCATTTCTAATTAGATGGATCGAAGTACACAATGAAGGACCAATTTTACCATAGTAAAATAGCTTTCACTATACAAAATAATTTAATAAACCATATTTTATTAAGTTATTTCTGGTTAAAACATGAAACCCCATGAGGAATAATTAAATAAATCCTTATTTATTTGATTTTCCTCTATGAATAATTAATTAAACCAAAGTTTAAATAATATTCTTGGTCATATTTAACCCAATTATGAGAAATAATTAGATAAATCATTATTTTTCTTATTTTTCTTTATGAATAATTAATTAAATCATTCTTTAGTTAATATTGTGAAAATGTGAAGTTGGGTTACACTTTTTTCCCTTTTTTGAGAAAAAAAATTCATTTTTTTTTGTTCTTCAACTTTCTGCAAGCCAAAGAATTTTTTCTGTTTAGAATTTCATTTTGCGATAAAAATAAAAGTTGTCAGAAATTTTATTAGCTTTCTATTACTTTTTTTTTGGAATTTTTTAATACACATTTCATATGTCAACTTAGCGTTTCTTTGAGTGTGTTTTTTTTAATAATAAAACGATTCATAAGAAGTAATGTTAATACGCACTATTGTATTCTTTGAAACTTTGTGTTCTTGAGAAAAAAAATGTGTTGCAACAATCTAGATAGAGTCTACTTCAGTTTTGTTATATTTACAAAGCCAACTGATGCATATCATAATTACTAGAATTTTTTGATTTGGTCCTATAACAAAAAAATGCATATTTTGAATATGTTTCATGACGCACGAAATTTCTTAACATATAAGTTATAAACTAAAAATCTAAAAACTACCCTTACACACAACACATCAATGTAATGCACCATAATTTTTTCAATTTTTTATAGTGTATTTTGGAAGATACAGAATTATGATTTCACTGAATCACAATGACCTTCATAAATTGTTTGCGGTCGTTTTATTAAAAAAATAATTAAAATTAGTAAATATTTATGAAATTCCATAAAAGTTATATTTCCTGAAAGTATATTAAATTCTGAAAATGCTTGTCTTGGTTCCGACAGTTAATTCAGAATGTTTCATGGATTTTAATAAGTCCAAAGTTGAAGATATGTATTCAGAGCTCAGCTCTGCATAAGTGCATATGTGTTAGTTCGGCCAAATTTTTTTTTGCACCGACGGCCTGTCAAGTCTAACGACATAAAATTTCGGCCAAATTTTTTATAAAATTTTGGCTGAACTTTTACCCAACTTTTCTTCCTCCAAAAAATACAACGAATCCCCTCCAAAAAAACATTTCGTGGCAATATAAATTGTAGCGAAAATATTCATTATTTTCACATATTTCCACACATTTTGTCTGATTTTGTAAAGGTCTTGGTCTGATTTTGCAAAGAATTATTTTGGGTTTAAGGACTTTTCTTAGAGGTACATTCAAAGGACATTTTTGCAAAGGATTGTTTTGGGTTTAAATAATTTTCTTGGAGGTACATTCAAAGGAAATTTTCGCAAAGGATTGTTTTGGTTAAGGACTTTTCTTGGAGGTACATTCAAAGGACATTTCTTGGAGGTATGTGATACATTTTTTGGATGTTTTTTGGGCTTCATTTTTTTTTTAAGGTATGGATTTGGGCTTAATTTTCATTGTTTCTAGAGGTTTTGGGCTTAATTTTCAAAGGAATATTTTTAGGCTTAGTTTTGAAAGGACTCTTTTTAGGCATAATATTCAAAGGACATTCTTTGGAGGTATTTTTTAAAGTGATATTTTTTTAGAGGCTTTTTTAAAGTATTTTTTAAAGTGCCATTTTTTAAGAAGTTGGAATTAATTTTCAATGGAAATTTTTTTGAGGTAGTTTTTGAAGTGAAATTTTTTTAGAGTACGTGTTTTGGGTTGAAGTAAATCTTTTATAATGATTTTTTAAAGTGAGTTTTTGTCTAACTTTTTAAATGAATTTTTTTTGCAGGACTTGGAAGAAAATATTTTGAGCTTCGTTTCATTTTTATAAGACATTTTTTTCTTGCATTTTTTAAAGTAAGTGTTTTGCATTGGTATGTATTTTTTGCAAAAAATTTAAAATGAGTTTTTTTTTTTAAATTAAATATTTTGTGATGATTTTTTTAATTGAGTTTTTGTCTAAATTTTTGAAGGAAATTTTTTGAACTTCATACTCTATTATCCTGGGAAGTCGAAGGAATTTCACGAGAAAATATGATTGAAAAAGAGACCCTAAGGAATGTAGAGAAGAGACAAGAGAATATCGCAAAAGAAAGAGAGAAGCAATGTCAAATATTTAAAGGGAAAATCAACCTCAACTAGAAGTTGAAACATGTATGTAAATGTAAATATTATGAATTTGATATTTAAAATTTTCCTAGTTTAAAATGTGAAGCTTAATTTTTATTTGATGAACTAATTTGAAAAATATTTTGCAATGTAAAAATAGAGAGATATTCCTCAAAACATTGATGATGAGATACAAAATTTTGAAAGAGAAAGTGAAAGAGATATTGAACCAATGATTGAAAATGGTGAAAATGTTGAAAGAAATTCAAGTGAAGAAATTGAATCACAAGGTGTGTATGTGTGTGTGTGTGTGTGTGTGTGTGTCTATATATATATATATATATATATATATATATATATATATATATATATATATATATATATATATATATATATATATATATATATATATATATATATATATCTGTGTGTGTGTGTGTGTTGAACACATGCATGTATTATTGAAATTATATGTATTTATTAATTTAGTTATTTATTGAATATGTAAACTTATTATGTACTATTCATTCGAATATGTATAGATGAAATCAATGTCGATGATGAGATGTTAGAAAATGTTGACACCCACACATATGGAGATAAAAGAGCTGACCATGTTATAAGATATTGTGTTAAACACATTTTCGATATGTACTTCATAAAGGAAAATGTGACAGTTCAAGACCAAATGTTGAAAGGTCTCCTATCATTAAGGAAATTAAAAGAAGCTATGACTTTATTGGGTATTCGAAAATCAACAAAAGGTCGAAAATGAAGGAAAATGCGATACAAATTATAAATAGTGCTAAAAATTCAATTAGAAGATCTAGATAGAACAATGTTTCATTTTTATGTAGAGAAATACATATGGCAGTGGTTTCATCAAGTACTAAAGATAATTTCTTGATAAAATATAAGGCACGAGCATTAGGAACCTCACGAAAAACTTTGCAAAAACATCAGAAATTTCAGTTGAAAATAGATGTAAATGATGAAATTGCTTATTGGAGAGCTATTTGTAGGCAACCATACAAATATAGACTTGGAGAAATGTTAAAAAACAAAATATGAATATTGGAAGAAAAATTCACGTGTTTCGCCAAATACAAGGGATTTGATGTGAAGAAGAGTAGCACGAAATCAGTAAGAAGAACATGAAAAACATTTCTTGGAAACCACTCAGATAGAGTTTTTCAACAATTTCAAATAAAAAAATTGTAAAATTCATGTCTCAATCAGTGCTTTTGTTCAACAAAAACCATGGTATGTAAAACATATCATGATACACGACACTTGTTGTTGTCATTATCATGTGGAATTTGAGTTATATTATGACAAATTCCTTAATTTTGGTAGAACATTTTGGCAAGATTCACCTCCTCCTTCCACTATCCGTGATTTCATATCTCAAATTCTATGTGAAAGAGAAATCGATAAATTATTTTACGAAAAGAAATGTGTTGGTGGTAAAAAATGTGATGATTGTGGAAATTTGACTAAATTTCAAAAAAAATATCATATTGATATAAATGATCAATCATTTTCCAACATGAAAGTGAAATGGAAGATATATGAATATATCCAGACATCGATTGAAGGTTCAAATAGTGCTAAAATAATTGAATTACAAGAAGAAGAAATTTTTGTGATAGATTTTTTGAGAAATTTTGACCCATAAATTTATAAATACACTAAGAATTCCCATAGAGCTCGATGGCAAGACTTGCAATTAAAAAAATCCCGTGAATTTTTTCCACCAGGGACCATTTTGTTAGTAATTTATTTCGTAGAAAACTACACATTTGTTCCACAAAAAGAAATTCAGAGTGAATACTATCATTCTAACCAAGTCTCCATGCTCGTTCATATTCTATATGGACATGTTGAACAAAATTTCGATCATATAGAAAGCACCAGTGAAAATCAACATGTTATTAAAGAATATCACTTTTATATCAGTGACGATCGTACACACAACACATATTTTGTACAACACTGTTTTGGAAATATTTATGACTCCTTGAAAAGTCATGGAATAAAATTCAATGAGCATTAGATATGGTTAGATGGATGCACAGGTCAATTAAAATCATCACGATCACTCTTTTGGTTGTGTTGTCTTCATAAGAAAAACTGCATTAAACATTGTTGGAATTTATTTGAGACAAGCCATGGAAAAGGAGAACATGATGGTACAGGGGCATGCATAAAATGAGCACTTCGAAGATATCAAATGAACCCCTCTACAAACTGACTTGTGAACGCTAAAGAAGTCATTCAATGGTGCATCGCTTCTCTAATCCAGGAGACTAACCAATGAAGGGAAGTGCGAAGGTACATTCAATTTAATTTTTATTGGATATCTAATTTTAAATAGTGTACATTTATCACAATGATTATCTTTTATGGTATTTTGATATTATATTTACATTCTTCTTTGAATTTTCCATATATAGGTTTTTTTAGCATATTGGGAATGATGATGTAGATAGATCAATTGGAAATGACGTTGAAACAATAAAAGGGACTCGAAAATTGCATTCAATTAAAACAAGGTTGTCCACAAATGTGTTTGCATTGGATAAAAGAAAATATTCTTGTTTTTTTCATGTTTTCATAGACAATAGAGAATCAAATGACGTTTGTGAAAAAAAAATGTATGTAAAATATTGGAAACATACAGAGCTAAATACAAAGGGGAAAATGTTTGTTGCAATGTTTGAAGAAATGCAATTAGAGGAGACTACAATATCATCTAATGCTGATTGAGTTTCCGATCTTGTTAGAGAAGGTAACATTTGAATTGCCTTTAAATGATAGAGATCTACAAATAAATTTAAATACATAAATTTGTTAAGTTTGTTTTATTGTGTAGGAGATGTTTTTGTTGTAATTGCACCATCTGACAATGATGAAAATGTGAAGTGTTATTTGATGTGTTGCACTAAATGAAAAATGAAATTATTAGAAAACTATAATGATCACGGGTTTCCATATGAAAGAGGATATATTATACTGAAAGGTTATTTTTTCAAAAAAACTAATAAAATTGGGGATTTTGTTTACTTTGAAGACTATGAACCTGATGTCATAAATTATCAATATAGTCACTTGGTGTGTGCAGCATACATAAAGTTTATAGAGGTTCAATCAAATAAAAAGAAAGAAAATTAAGAAATGGAAAATGTCAAAATATGATCATGAATGGATCATTGAATATGGCATTCCATTGGAATTTTTTTGACTGAACTGCCCAACAATATCTTCTCTTTAGATTCATGTTTTAGAACTTCCAGAACTCAACTAAAAATTGAGCTATTTTGTTATGTTATCTGTGCAAGTGTTTGCACATGTACATTGTTTTGGTACATGCACACTCTAGTATCAATTGAAAGTAGCTTTTCTATACATGCATTTATTAAAAATGTTGCATGTATTGGATATATATATATGTTCTAGAATGCAATTCACTTAAAGTAGCTTTTCTATGTACATTGATGAAAAATGTTGCACGTACTAGATATATATGTTCTATAAGTATTGGATATATATATATATATATATATATATATATTTTCTAGAATGTAATTAAAACTGAAAGTATATTTTCTATGTCCATTAGTGAAAAATGTTGCAAGTACTGGATATATATGTTCTAGAATGGAATTAACTGAAAGTAGCTTTTCTATATATGCATTGATGAAAAATGTTGCACGTACTGGATATATATACATTATAGAATGCATTTTTAAAATTTTATGATTGTTTGACACATCTAACAAGACCTAGAATCTTATGATTGTTTATATGTATATGTGTATGTATATGTATATGTATATGTATATGTATGTATGTATGTATTGTAATTCAATCATTTTAACATATATATTCAAACATGTGTAAAATCATTTCTACATGTACATATATTCATGTGATTTTTTTTTTTTTTGGAAAACGACAACTTGACTTTAAAAAAAAAAAAACATAATATCATAATCACATGCCAAATGTATTTCAACCATCCAAAACTTGATTTTTAAAATTTTTTTGATTATATCGCAACATTACTTCACATGCCATGCCAATTGTAGTTCAAATATCCAATAAAAAAAATTTAACATTATATCACATGTCAAATGTAGATCAACCATCCAAAACTTATGTTTTAATTTAATAAAAAATTATAGATCACAATATTAATTCACATGCCAAATGTAGTTTAACTATTAAAAACTTAAGTTTAAAAACAAAACAAATTATAACAAAGCATTACTTCACATGCCAAATGTAGTTAAACCATCCAAAACTTAAGTTTTAAAAGCAAAAAAAATTATAACACAACATTAATTCACATGCCAAATGTAGTTCAACCATCCAAAACTTGAGTTTTTCAAAAGTGAAACATTAATATAGATCACAACATTACTTCACATGCCAAACGTAGTTCTTGACCATCCAAAACTTAAGTTTTAAAAACAAAACAAACTATAACACAACATTAATTCACATGCCAAATGTAGTTCAACCATCGAAAATTTGAGTTATAAAAATAGAACATTATAGATCAAAAGTATCAAAACTTTTTAAAAACAAAACATTATAGATCACAAGTATCAAAACTTGAGTTTTAAAAACAAAACATTATAGATCACAAGTATCAATTATCAAGTAACATTACTTCACATGCCAAATGTAGTTCAATCATAACACTTTAAAAACAAAACAAATTATTTAACACAATGTTACTTCACATCACATGCCAAATGTAGTTCAACCATCCAAAACTTTTAAGTTTTCAAAACATTATATATCACATTCGCATGTACCAAATGTAGTTCACATAAAATATGTCTAAAACTTGTAGATCTCACAAGTACCAAGTATCAAGTTATACATGACTGCATCTAGATAATACTATATATAAAAAAAGTAAATTTGAGACTAAATCTATTGAAAATATAATGTTGCACGTGTGCATGTGTATCATCCATCAAATACAGATGGATGTAGTGTCTCTCCCAGCAAAGTCTCAATCCACGAGCTATCCTGTGAAGCATCAGGAACCTATACATAATGTGTACAAACATTAAAATTTGATGTTTTAAAATTGTGTGATAATATATAGAACTTCATGTAAAAAACAAAAAAAACAAAATATATATATATATATATATATATATATATATATATTCATGGAATAACTCATGAGGTTCCCTCTCCATTTTTTGCACATCTACTAAAACTTCCCCCACGGGAACATCTCCAATAGTAAACTGTACAATATATATATATATATATATATATATATATTAAAAATTTTGAAATTAAAATGCATATATATAAACTTATTTTCAATAATATTAAAAAAAAGTTAGAAAACTTGTTCAAATGGTTGAAATGGTATGGATGTTCCTATCTCCATGGCTAGAGTCTGTGGAGAAAATAAATCCTCTATAGAAACCTAAAATTCAAAAAATTTAAAAGCCTATTTTAACTCAAAGTCAAGATGTAATTTATAATAAAACTTTTAAACTTGATTTATAAATCATAACTTAAAACATATATATTTAAGTGAAAAATTCAGATACTGCTAGTGGATTTGTGCATCCCCTAAAGTGAGTCCAAAAGAAAATCTCCAAAAACATAAATTCAAAAAATTTAAAATAACTCAAAATATCTAGATCTAAAATTATAATAAAACTTTTAAGCTTCAATTTGAAACTTATAACTTAAACACACACACACACACATATGTGTGTGTGTGTGAAAAATTGAATACTTGTGCTGTCAGATTTGGCATATCTCCTAATATTGGTTTAGAAAGAAAATCTCCAAGAACCTAAAATACAAAAAAATTAAAATAACTCAAGATATATATATATATCTCATTTTTTAATGGAACTTTTTGAGGTGGAATATATAACTTAAAAACATAAATTTTAAAAGTGAAAAAATTTTCCATACTTGTGGTTGTGGATTTTTCACATCTCCTAAGGAAGTAGAAGGTACATCTCCCACAGAAGAAGAAGTTACCGCCATCCCAAAAACATCGGATGGAATCAAAATATGTTAAAACATTTTATTATATATATGTACATGTACATGTGTGAAAAATTATTTATTTTAAAAATATCACTTAGAAAACACTAACATTTTCCAACATATCTTGATGGTGAGAACCATATTGATTGTTTGAACTACAGGCTCCGAACGTGATATGAACATTTTCTTCATTCATCAAGCGTGACAACTGCAAATGGTGTTAACATATAATGATAAATTTTTGTTAGATTAATTTATACAAATAAATGTACATGTATATATGTAATTATTACAAATTTTACATGTGTTAAAATAATTGTACCCTAACCATTAACACATATCGTTCCCATGCCCTCTTCCTTGTGAACAATTTGGTCATGCCAACCATTGTGACAATTCTTTGCATATTTTTTGAGATTTTCAACACTCATGTTTTCAATCTCATCATGTGTATAATACACAAAATTAGTGTGTGCATTCTCACGTGCTCTTTGTCAATTCAGAAAACATCGACTCTACCCAATCTACTGTGAATATTAACGATGATGGCATCCCTTGCTTCTTGACTAATTTGAGAAGTGGCTTCCATCTCTGACCGCAAAGTTTCGACACGAAATGGTAGACTAACCAATGGTGGCTCAGGGAGAGGAAACTAAACATCACACCTAGTGCCCCTACGGTCACACAATCGACCTTTTAGAGGACCAAAAAATTCAGAAGGAAGGTCATTGTAATTGGGTTTCATTTGCAAAAATAATTCTGCATAAAATAATTTTGCAAAATAAAGCGGAACCTCATCGTTCCATGGGATTTTTCCATAGGCTACAAGGTTTCTATCATACAAATAGTGAGCTATATCATGGTGCTTCAAATATTTCACCTTCAGTGTCTTTCCTTCTGGCCCTTCTTTGGAAGTAAACATAGACTTGGCCATATTTTTTGTAACTCTTTGTTTAACAACGTCCCATTTATCGGGACCGATCACTGTTTCCTTTATTTTTCTCATGACTTATACAAAATTATTAGTGGTTTACCCAAGCTTTTGGTACACATCTACTAGTTCGCCTAAATATTTTGTAACTATTTCCAAGCTTTATCGACTCTTAGCAAGTAGAGTCAAAGCCATGAGATCTCTTTGCAATTTTGCATGAATATGGTGACACCTTTCTAAGGTGCATTTATGTATGTTTCTTTCCCAAGGTATATTGGAAATTTCAGTCGGATAAGTCGTGGTGGGTGGACAACCTTCTTCTTGAGTGAAAATTTCTGCCCTATGTCTTTTTTGACCAACATTTAGAGCATTTTCAGCCTATGCAAAAATATATAATTTTTTTTATATTAGAAAAAACACATGTAAACAGATTTGTACAAATTGAATGAAAAAAATATTCAAATTGATGGCCACCTCGATGTGGTTGACTAGCATCTTGCCCACCCTAAGACTGTTGAGAACTAGAATGACCCTGTTGAGAACTAACACGACCATCCATTGATTGGCCTCTGGGGAATAAATATCACCAACTTCACAGAACCTACTAGCACTTATTGATGGCCCTCTAAGGGGATTTGAACCACCACCAACCTCTTGAGACGAGAGAGAAGCTTCATAAACAAATATGAATTTATAATCAATTCAAAAATACATTCATACATATAAATACATGTACATATTCATTGATTAAATTACGTGAACCATACCATGAATGGGTGAACCATGGGCATGGGCATGCTCCATTGATGGAGTAGAGAACCTTCTCCTCTTAGCTCCTAAAAAATAAAAAATAAAAAATGAAACTTATTAACAACTAATTTAACTCATAAAGTTGATAAAAAATCAATTCCATGTGTACACACATGTATGTATATGTATGGAGATTTAAGATTATATTTAAATACCATGAACATCCCTCAATCCCTGATCCCCATCTCTCGTAAAGATATGGAATTTTGTTGATATTCGTCATTCATCCACCATGATATATATATCTACAGTGGACATTTACAATTAATTTTTTAAATTACTATTTAAAATCAATTTCAGAAAATTAATGTAATTTAGTGTACACAAATTGTAAAACACAACTTTAAAAGAAATAATTGATGTGTCAAACTCAATTTAAGAAATTTATTTTTATAAAAATTTCAAGTTCACCGAATTGCGCTTTACATGGTGGGAGCACACTTGGTATAAAATTGAAAAAAACACATGGTCATTAAAAAAGAAGCATGAAACTCCATTTAAACAAAAAATTGTTGAAGTGCTCGCATTTTAATTTTATAAAAATGTGAAGTTCACCATGTTGCGCATTTCATGGTGTGGTGGGAGCACACTTGGTATATAATTGAAAAAAAACACACGGTCATTAAAAAATACGCATTTATAAGTACAAAACACACACATATCCAAGATATGTTACAATGTCCATCAATAAATTTTGAACGAGAGTGTCTCAACGCTGATTCATCTTTGAGAGATGAATCTTGAATTTTTGAATAAGAGCATCTCAAAACTAATTCATCTTTGAGAGATGAATCTTGAATTTTTGAAGAAGAGTGTCTCAAAACTATTCATCTTTGAGAGGTGAATCTTATATTGGCATTGTCCCATATAATTATAATTCATCTATTAATTCATCTTTGATAGATGAATCCTAAATTGGCATTTTCCCACGCAATAGATCAGCAGACATCTTATTCACATTTGTACAATGTCTTATACTAAAAAATTGAAATTGGCTAACAATATTGTTTGTTATTCCATGCAGTTCTTTTAGCCTCTCCTTCTTAACTTGGTACACGTCATTCATCTGGTTGCAGAAAAGTTCAGAATTGGTGAAAAATACAATTCCATTTGATCCATAGTCCATAGTTGTTCCCAAGCCTTCTATCAATGCACCATAATACGCCTCATTTTTTGTTGTTCTCCTGGTATTTTCATTTTCCTTTGGATGACATTGGTAGTAACAATATTGGAAAGCACATATTTAATCATTACTTTCCCTGGATTGGGATAGCAAGAAACATCTATGGATAATTTCCATTTTTCAACCATATTTAGTGGTTTTTTTATCCCTAAAAAAACAAATTCAATAAAAATATATATTAAATTGACATTTATTGCAAATTCATGGGAGAAATGACACATGTACATGAGATAAATGACATGTGCATGGTTTATCTTAAAGTTTGACTTAAATTTTATGGTAGAATTCACATCTAGAAATGACATGCATTAAATATTTCATTTCCTGGAGTTTAAGGGAGATTTATGACACATATACATGGTTCATGCATGGTTTGCATGAAATTTTACCTTAAAATTTATGGCATAAATCACATCTAGTTCAATAACATGCCTTAAGAAAGGATGAGATCAAGAGTTTAGAACTTGTAGAATTTAAGACTCAACCAACAAACTAAAATCCTATGGAAGTTTAGCCACATTAGGTTCAGTTTTTAGGCCTTAAAGTTTGCCTTGAATTAATGGGGGAAAGCCTTGAGTTTGGGGATACTATCCGATGAGACTTCAGCCAATTTAGGTTTAGTTTTTAGGCCTTAAATTTTACCTTGAATTAATGGGAGGGAACCTTTAGTTTGTGGGAGAAATGACATTTACATGGTTTGAAAAATTATTTTACGCACTTACTAAAACAACATTCAGATTTTAGCCCTTAAATTTTTCCCTGAATTAATGGGGGAAAGCCTTGAGTTTGGGCGATACTATCCTATGAGAGTTAAAACACTTTAGGTTCAGTTTTTAGGCCTTAAATTTTGCATTGAATTAATGGGAGGAAGCCTTTATTTTGTGGGAGAAATGACATTTACGTGGTTTGTAAAATTATTTTATGCACTTACTAAAACAACTAGTTATGTCAAAAGTCACACCTTTATGTGTTTGTGGGAGAAATGAGATATAAATTACACATGCCTTAAATTTTTCCTAAAATTTTATGGGAGAAGGGAGAAATGACACATGTACATGGTTTTCCTTAGAGTGGTAGTGTTTTCTAAATATTAAAATGAAGAACTTCTATTTAGATATCTTACAGAGATTGACTGTAGGGGAATTTACTGGATATGTCACCTTTGAGAAAAGATGAGATCCAGAGGCTACCTGGCCCTTTATATACTTTTCCTTTAGAACTTGTAGAAGTTAACACTCAACAGACGGGCTAAAATCCTATGGAAGTGCAAAATCCTATGATAGTTCAGCCACTTTAAGTTCAATTTTTAGGCCTTAAAGTTTACCTTGAATTAATGAGAGACAAACTTTAGTTTGTGGGAGAAATGACATTTAAATGGTTTGAAAAATTATTTTATGCACTTACAAAAAACATTCTTTAAAGTTAATGGGAGAAAACCAACATGACATGTATGCTTTAAAAACATTGCCTAAGAATTTATGGGAAAAATGACACATGTACACATTTTTCCTTAAAGTGGTTGTGGTTTATGGATATTAAAAATGAAGAACTTCTATTTAGATCTATTCCAAAGATTGACTGTAGGGACATTTACAGGATATGTCACCTTTCATAAAAGATGAGATCCAGAGGCTACCTGGCCCTTTACAGATTCTGCCTATAGAACTTGTAGAAGTTAACGCTACATGTCCCAATTATACCCTATGAAGTGTGTAGAGGACCCGTGGAATCACTCACACTACTTTACATAGACATAATGGTGTATAAGAGTGTACTAAGTTAAAAAATATGGTCATATTATTGTATATATTTCCAAAGAGCCCAAATGTACTCCTTAAGTATATGTGGGATCTATATAGCCATCTACAAAAGCAAGTGATTCTTTCCAAGCTAAGGATAATGTATGAGCCATGTGTATACACACATTATCTAGAAACCATAGGCCAAAATAAATGGTACTTAAGTGGTTTGAAGGAAAAATAGCACCAAGAAGCTTAGAAGGAGGGGAATAAGAACTGGAAATGGGAGGATAAAAATAAAATAGCCACTACACATCCATGCAAGGGTAGTAGAAATAATTCTAACCATTGCAAAATTGATGGTCACATTAAGGAGAATTATTGGATGTTTGGTATGTGTTATATTCTTTATGTGAATACCCCCATGCACTATATATTTTTCTAAGCATATAAGTGGGAATAAAATGGGTGGAAAGGATCCCCAATTTAGGATTTCATATAGATGAAAAATTCCCCACACACAGGTGTTCAGGGGTAGTGCCCCAAAAAAACACTTTTGGGAAAAAATGAGCATAGTTTGGAGATATATAAGTCCAAAATAGAATAGTTGTTGGTAAAAAAATATCATTGGATCACTATGGATATATCTGCTTCATTAAAATGGATTTTTCTAGAAGGATGGACTAAGTTGGAAAGAAGGGAAAATATCACAATTATATGTTAATGTACATGTGTTTTACATTGAATATTTTTCATTTTATTAAGAATCTATTTGAAACAATTAGCTATATAAGGTTAAAACCTATGTTTTGTATCAAATTACTTTTGGTTTCAATGGGAAAATTTTATGGCTAATTTTTTTTTCTCGAAATGTGATAGAACCCATTAAAATGGGAGATATATCGAAATGATTCCTATGGTGTAATAAAATAGTTTCAAGTAGTTTAAAAATACAGATGCATAAATTCAATGAGCATAGTTTTGAGATATAAAAGTCCAAAATGGAATAGTTGTTTGTGAAAAAATATCAGTGGATCACTATGGATATATCTGCTTCATTAAAAGGGATTTTTCTAGAAGGATGTCCACTAAGTTGGAAATAAGGGAAAATATCACAATTATATGTTAATGCATGTGTTTTACATTGAATGCTTTTCAGTTTATTAAGAATATATTTGAAACAATTAACTATACAAGGTTAAAACCTATGTTTTGTATCAAATCACTTTTGGTTTCAATGGGAAACTTTTATGGCTAATTTATTTTTCTCGAAATGTGATTGAACCCATTAAAATGGGAGATATATCAAAATGATTCCTATGGTGTAATAAAATAGTTGAGTAGTTTAAAGATATAGATGCATAAATTCAATGAGCATAGTTTTCAGATATATAAGTCTAAAATGGAATAGTTGTTGGTGAACAAATAGCGGTCGATCACTATGGATATATCTGCTTCATTAAAAGGGATTTTTCTAGAAATATGGACTAAGTTGGAAAGAAGGGAAAATATCACAATTATATGTTATTGTGCATGTGTTTTACATTGAATATTTTTCATTTTATTAAGAATCCATTTGAAACAATTAACTATATAAGGTTAAAACCTATGTTTTGTATCAAACTACTTTTGGTTTCAATGGGAAACTTTTATGGCTAATTTGTGTTTCTCTCGAAATGTGATAGACCCCATTAAAATGGGAGATAGATAGAAATGATTCATATGGTGTAATAAAATAGTTTCAAGAAGTTTAAAGATATAGATGCATAAATTCAATGAGCATAGTTTTGAGATATAAAAGTCCAAAATGGAATAGTTGTTTATGATCAAATATTAGTGGATCACTATGGATATATCTGCTTCATTAAAAGGGATTTTTGTAGAAGGATGTCCACTAAGTTGGAAAGAAGGGAAAATATCACAATTATATGTTAATGCGTGAATATTTTCATTTTATTAAGAATCTATTTGAAAAAATTAACTATATAAGGTCAAAACCTATGTTTTGTATCAAATCACTTTTGGTTTCAATGGAAAATTTTTATGGCTAATGTTGTTTTTTTCAAAATGAGATAGACCCAATTAAAATGGGAGATATATCGAAATGATTCCTATGGTGTAATCAAATAGTTGAGTAGTTTAAAGATATAGATGCATAAATTCAATGAGCATAGTTTTCATATATATAAGTCCAAAATGGTATAGTTGTTGGTGAACAAATATCAATGGATCACTATGGATATATCTTCTTCATTAAAAGGGATTTTTCTAGAAGGATGGACTATGTTGGAAAGAAGGGAAAATATCACAGTTATATGTTAATGTGCATGTGTTTTACATTGAATATTTTTCATTTTATTAAGAATCTATTTGAAAAAATTAACTGTATAAGGTTAAAACCTATGTTTTGCATCAAATTAATTTTTGTTTCAATGGGAAAATTTTATGGCTAATGTATTTTTCTCGAAATGTGATAGACCCCATTAAAATGGGAGATATATAAAAATGATTCCTAGGGTGTAATAAAATAGTTTCAAGTAGTTTAGATATATAGATGCATAAATTCAATGAGCACAGTTTTAAGATATATAAGTCCAAAATGGAATAGTTGTTGGAGAACCAATATGAGTGGATCACTATGGATATATATGCTTCATTAAAAGGGATTTTTCTAAAAGGATGGACTAAGTTGGAAAGTAGGGAAAATATCATAATTATATGTTAATGGATGTGCTTTATATTGAATATAAACGGTTTTTTCTCTCTCTCATTGTTTGAATCTTCTTCTTATAAAAGGTTTCCACTAAGTCCATTCCCTATTACTTTTCATGTGAACCACATTCCCAAACCCACCCATCTATGTACCTAAGAGCCAAGCCAACTGTACAAAGGGCTTATTTCATATTCTACTTTAACACATATGTGATTAATTATCGTTAGAATTTATATGGTAGAAATACGTACAAATATTAATCCTTAGTATAGATCTATTTTGACTTTAAGGAATAAAGGGAATTTTTTTAGAAATTTTATCTTAGGAGGTAGAACTAAACCGTCCATAACCTACAAAAGAAACCATGGCCCGTGAGAATCACATGCAAACACAAGTTACTCCCATGTTTGAAACACCACCTCACATCATCATAAGGGTTGGAAACCACTAAGAAACCCATACTAAGTTCTCTAGAAGGGATGACTATCATATTTAGTGATTGGGTTTATCTCCAAGGTAAAAAGGAAAATCAAAGTTAGGAAAGGGAATTAGAATAGAAATCAGGGTAAGACCATCACCTTTTATCTAATATTGAATGAAGGCGAGCAACCATAGATATCATGAAGGAAGTTCAAGAAATATTATCCTTTTTATAGAGGCTTAAATTCTGATATGATAAAAAATATTATCTTTTTTGAAGTAAGTTATGATATGATAAGAAATATTATATTTTTTGCAGAGGCTTAAATTCATGAAAATATCATGAAAATGTGGAATATTTATTATGTTCAAAATAGTCGGAGATCATGACAGACACTGTGTCTTTTCTAGGGATGATCAACTCATGAAGATCACATGATCTTGTTGATGAATCATGAATCATGATCTCTGTCATAATTTTTCAATTCCCTGTTCTCTTATTTTCCATTGATTTATTAGCCTTTTAGAGTGGGTGGTCTTCTTTCTTGTATAGTTATATCGAGAACCATATGAAATTATTGCAAAGGAGTTTCACATGGTTTCTAAATGTATATGCAGATAGCTGCTATTGTTGTGATCAGATGCCTAGGATTCTTAAGAACAAAAGTACTAATATGCCAACACAATAATTCATTTTCATGTATTTGTTTAATATTTTGGAATGTTTTTTTCTAGGGTTCTTGGTGGACTTCCTATAGATTTAAGTGGGTAGAGGAGTTAGAAGATGACGAAATGATTCATGAGCAGGTTTGATAGTGGATATTGGAGATTATAGAATTGTGCTTATCGTGTTCTCATTCAAGTTTGTGCTTCCCACATAGACCTATTGTAGGGTTTTTGTATCTCGAGGGTTGATGGATCAAATCCCAGGTGAGCATGTGGGTCCATACAACTACTACCGACTCAAATCCTATGTGATTCTGTGGGTTATTGGCCCACGTTCATGGTTTTTCTTGCCTTTTTAATCACATAAATTAATTTTTTTCTTTTTTTTCTAATATGTTGGAAAAAATAATTCCGATCACTTGTTGGGTGTCATAACAGTAAATCCAAATGTCATAGTCAGTTTCCATTTAGATGAGAGTTTCACTCTAGTCATTAATTATTATTGTCCCCTATATAATATTATTTAACAAATCATGTGACCAGTCCATTTTTGATACTATATCTTTGCTGCAAAACTATTACAGGAGATTGTAATGATTTTAGACTGGTTAATGGTTTTGGAACTGTAACTTAGGATGTAAACCAATGTAACATTTTGCGAAATGGATTGAAAATTCTATAAGGAAGGTATGGTATACCTAGAAAGGTTTACTCAAGAAAGTTTTGTAAGGATTATAAGCAACAAATTGAAACTGGAACATTATATATATTAATTTTTTTCTTCTTGAATAAAACTAATGTTTAACAGAGGATTTCAATGACAGGATTTCATACCTGGAAATTCGCAGACGAAGCCAAAAAGAAGACGAAGCTGAGAGATCCCTGAAGACATCATGGAAGACGCAGACCAAATTCCCTGTGAACAAAACAAATTAAATTAAATAAAGTTCAAACCAAAAAAAATCAACAAAACAAAATTACTAAAAAAGAAGAGCAACTACAACTGCAAAATCAAAAAAAATCACCTCGTCCTCATGGCGCAGCTGCAAATCAACAAAAATCACCTCCTTTTTGTGGCATAGCTACAAATCAACATAAATCACCTCGTCACAGAGCGCAACAGAGCAAAAGCAACACCTAGACAGACAGATGCACAAGGAAAATGTGAATAATAAACCTATAAAAGTTTGCGTTCAGATATATTTATAAAATACAAGATCGGTCAAACTATTTTAAAAGTTCGGCTGAACTAATAGTTCGGCCGAACTTTTAGTTCGACCGAAATTTTGTTGCCGGTTTTCCCATCTCTTTCCAAAACTCTGTTTACCCACACCGTCAGTACGTTGTCAATGTAAATGGCAGAATGAGTTCGACCGAACTAATTTTGAAAGTTCGGCCAAAATCCCAAATAGTTTGGACGAACTTTTATAAAAGCTCAGCCGAATTATTGAGAAAAAATGTTTTCTTCCCCCGATTCTCATAAAAGTGTAACCCAACTTTGTGGGTTTACCCAGTTAAATTTGACTAAATCATCTAGGAATAACTAAACAAATCGTTACTTGTCTATTATTCTTTAACCACATTCTTGAAATGATAAAAAATTCATTTGTTTTTTTATTATTTCTAAATAAAGGTTTTTAACCAATTTAAATACCTTTTCCCTCCAAAAAAATATAATAAAATATTCCAGGCAGTTAGATCTAGATCTTCGTCAATAATATTCTATTATTTTCCCTTATTGGGGATAACTCAATATTTTGTTATAAATAGAAGGGTTTTTCCATTCATTCTTCACTTTGATCCTTTTCATTGTCATGCTTTTATCATTCCCATTGTCGTTACTATTCTATTTTACCTCTTCAGCTCCCACTTTGTAGGTTTTAACCCTGAACAGAAATTATCTATACACGAATCTTATAACAGAAAATAAACAATAGCAAGAGCATAAAACATAAAACAGATAAACACAGAGATTTTCCCCTGGATCCCAAATCGGGACGACCATCTTGATTTTTCATTATATTCCTTTTAGTGTTACAACACATATATATACATGCTGAAGCATCCATAAACCCCAATCCATTAACCCTGGATTAGAACATAACCATAGTTCCCTTTACTGGATCTACAAAATACCAGGGGCCGAAAACTATCGTAACCCAAAACCATGTGCAAAATCATGCACAAAACATGGGTGGGTCCACCTATGAGTGGGTCCGCACACCAAAAAAAAAAAATATCGGGGCGTTGCCCCGGAACTCGACAGGGGGGGCTGTCGCCCCCCCTATGACCCCGCTACTGCGCCCGACGCAAGGTATAGTGCATGGGACTAGTCATGGAAATAATATAACACATACCCAACATTCTCCCACTTGTTGTTTTCTTTCCACAGGGGGCCACAAGAGAGCTTAGTCATTGACCCAATTATTCAACACCCATTGTTTCTCTACACCAAGAGAAATTTTGAGTGCTCACAGACTTCGTCAATGCATCTGCAACATTCTTCAAAGTGTCCACTTTTACCAGCAACACCCTTTTAGCCTCAACCATATCTTTAACAAAGTGATATTGAACATCAACGTACTTTGTTTTTGAATGATATGCAGGGTTCTTAGCCAAGAAAATCGCACTTTGGCTATCACAGTCTATCCTTATAGCTTTCTATACCAACCCCATACTTGAACACAATGTCTGCAACCAAATTTATTCCTTGCTTGCATGAGTGGTTCTATGTATTCTGCCTCTGTAGTTGAAAGCACCATTACAGACTGTCTTTTACTCATCCAACTAAATGCACCTTAAAATAGGCTAAACACATACCCACTTGTAGATATTCTTTGGTCCAGATCTCCAGCCCAGTCTACATCAACAAAACCACGAATTTCCAACATTATTTCCAATCCTGGTCTTCCCTAGTAGCACAAGCCATAATCACTAGTGCCACGTAAATATCTGAAAACCAACTTCACTGCTGTCCAATTCTCCTTCCCTAGGTTTGACATAAACCTTCTCAATACTCCCACTGCATGTGCAATGTCTGGTCTAGTACATACCATTGCATACATTAGGCTACCCACTGCACTTGCATATGGAACAAGGGACATATCCTCCTCTTCTTCTTGTGTCTTGGGACACTGTTCAGCAGGCAGCTTTACACCTACAGGAATAGGAACATTCACCGGTTTACTATCCTGCATATTGAACCTCTACAATATAGTCTCGACATACTTCCTCTGGTTTAACCAGAGCTTCCTCTTTGCCCGATCTCTCTTAATTTCCATGCCCAAAATATAGTTTGTAGCACCAAGATCCTTCATGTCGAATTTTGAGAACAGCTGGGTCTTCAAATATTGGATAATTTTTTGTCATTTCCAATCAACAACATATCATCCAAATACAAGACCAAATAAATAACATGGTCACCAATTAATTTAAAATAAACACAATGATCCTCCTTGCTTCTGGTGAAGCCAAGTCCTCGTATGTAGGTATCAAATTTTTGATACCACATCTTCGGTGACTGTTTTAACCCATACAGAGACTTCTTCAACCTACATACCAGTTCTTTCTTACCCTTCACCATAAAGCCTTCAGGTTGCTTCATGTAGATCTCCTCTTCTAGACCCCCATGAAGAAATTTTGTCTTCACATCCATCTGTTCTATTTCAAAATCAAATGCAACAACAACAGATAAAACTAATCTAATTTAAGTAACTTTGGCAACAGGAGAAAAAATATCACCAAAATAAATTCCCAGCACCTGGGAATAACCTTTGGCTACCAACCGAGATTTGTATTTCTCCACCTTGCCTTCTACATTCATCTTCTTCTTAAACACCCATTTGCTCCTGATGGGCTTCCTTCCATTCGAAAACTATGCCAAATCCGATGCCTCATTTTTATGCAAGGATGCCATTTCATCAACCATGGCCTCCTTCCATAGTTTTCGATCCTCTGAATATACTACCTCCCTAAAAGTTTCGGGATCATCATCAATTATATTTAAAGCAAAACTTGAGCAGAAATCAGATGGACTATACCTTTCTGGTTGCCTTCTTTCTTGAACTGATCTTCTCACAACTGGAGTTTCTGGCTCTTCCTCTTCTGAGTCTTCTTCTGTTGTAGAGTCTGATTCATCCTCCTTTATCTCAAACTCTATCTTCTTGGGTTCCTTTGGTATGATTTGATGTTTAAAAACATCTTTCACCTCTCTAAACACCACATCTCGGTTGTACACAACCTTCCTTGTCTCCGGGTTCGAAAGCTTGTAACCCTTTAAACCATCCTTATACCCAATAAAGATGCACCTTTTAGATTTATTATCCAGCTTAGTCCTTTTCTCCTTTGGAACATGTACATATGCATCACATTCAAATACCCTTAGATGTGAAAGAGAGGGTTTCTTACTAGTCCATACCTCATGTGGAGTCTTATCCTCCAATGCTGATGAAGGTGATCCGTTAACTAAGTAACATGCAGTCTCCACTGCCTCTGCCCAAAATTCTTGTCCTAACCCAGTACCATTGAGCATGCTTCTTTCCTTTTCCATCAACATTCTGTTCATTCTTTCTGCAACTCCATTTTGCTGAGGTGTGTATGGAGTAGTCTTCTGCCATGCTATACCACACTTCTTTTAGAACTCTTAAAATCCCTTCTTGTAGAACAACCCACTGTTATCTGTCCTCATCGCCTTTATCTTCTTCTCTGTTTGGTTTTCCACCAGAACCTTAAATTCTTTAAATTTGTCAAATACTTTAGATTTCTTCCTCAAGAAATATATCCATGTATTCCTTGAGAATTCATCTATGATTGAAACATACACTAGTAAAAAATGATGAAATTAATGACCAGGTGACTAAAAAAGTTAGTCACCACTATTATTTCAAGTGAATAACTACTACTAAATTTGAGCAATTTTAAGTAACCAAACTAAAAATGACTAACTTAAATGACTAATTTAGTCTAGGAATAAAATACACGACTAGATAATAAGTGACTAAACTAAAAACGACTAACTTAAGTGACTAATTTAGTCTAAGGATAAAATATATGACTAGATAATAAGTGACTAAACTAAAATCAACTAACTTAAATGACTAATTTAGCCTAGGATTAAAATATATGACTAAATTAATAATGATTAATGTAAATCACTATTATAGTCCAAGAATAAAAATATGACTAGTACAACAAGTATATGAATTAGTCATTTATGTCAATAATTTTTAATTGTGTCATGCCATAAATGGAAAATTGCAATTTTGATATCGAAGTGTTACATTTCACTGAATCCATTTGCAATACTGTTAAAATTCTCTTAGTTGTGTCCAATACTCTTTCCATTAGGTTTTTGATAAGTATTGGATGACAGTTCTCCAAGAAACATTAATGCTGGATACCCTAGCCCTCATTTACCTCAGAGAAATCAATATTATACCCATGATTCCCCTTGCCACCATGAGTTCCTGATCCACCCCAACGACTGTCGATTGATCGCCCGCACCCTGTCCTTCCCAGCTCACCCAATCACTACACAATGCTCCTATAACACTGAATGTGCTCACCAACATGACCTCGCCTAACGCCTTTGACTCGTCTGCCCGCTATGGGGCACACACCCGTTTAACGTTGCTGCTCATCATGTCTGCCAAATCGCACGACTCTGCCCACCGCTACACGATGCGCCCAAGGTGGGCATTTGCCAATATGGCATGCCCAATATTGCACATCATTGTCTCACATTATACTCGAGTTGGGCACCCATCGCGCCCCCACCACTCGGTCGTTGCAACACTAACTTGAGGGTGTGACACTCCCTCATCCTCGCTCCACTTGTATTTACTCATACGAGACACCTTCCACGTGACGTTGCTCAAACCTCACTACCATTGGAGAGTGCATGAATCTTTGTTATACTTATAATAATAATAATAATCTAATTTTAAGGTCAGGTCGACCAAGCCAAACACCAAATTGGTGTATGAGAACCCCTTGTTTGTGGGACAAGGGATCCACCTCCGCGTAGCGATTTGACTGCTAATTTTATGAAGACATACATACTCTACCCCCTCTAATTTTGAACCTATGACCTCTTAGGAGGAAACACATACCCTTAACCATTAAACCTACTCAAACCTCACACACATAAATAATTTATTTATAATATGTTTAACATACATATATTGTGTGACACCAATTTAACATATATATATTATTTGATATGAACCTTTATTAATTTATTAAAATAATGAATATCAATATTTATATTTTATTGAATTTATTAAAATATTAATTATCAATATTTATATTTTATTTGTTTTAATTATATTATATAAAATTAAATTTTAAATATAGTGTGATTTTATATTTAATTAATAATTAAAATAATAAATACTAATATTAATATTAATATTTTAATTATTTAAAAAAAATTGTTTGAACCTTTGTAAAAATGGAAGTAGGAATTTGAAAAATGGAAGTAAGTTTTAATTATTTAAAGAAAATTGTTTGAACCTTTGTAAAAATGGCATGTCCCATTTGAAAAGTGGAAGTAGGCATGCCGCATTTTTTAATTATTTAAATTTTTTTTTTTGAAACTTTGTAAAAATGGCATGCCACATTCGAAAAGTGGAAATAGGCGTGAGTAAGTCTTGCGTTGATTTTATAAAAAATACCAACTTTGAAAACTCACTGTTCGATTGGAAGACGAGGTTTTGAAAGTAAGTCGAACATTGGCATGCCGCATTTGAAAAGTGAAAATAGGCATGTAGCATTCGAAAAGTGGGTCATCCATTTAAAGCTATCCATTTATTTAACAACTTAGAATGATATAATAAAATTTTAAAATAAATCTCTTTTTAACAAGATTCATTCACTTATCGATTAATTCAATGTCTAACTCTTTGAAAAATAGTATATGATAAAAAGAAATAAACAAACCATTTTTAATGGAGAAATTAATTGAGAATTGAATTACAATATACCAACCATTTTTGATGAAAATATTAATTGAAAATTAATGTGACTTGATTTTGATACTCTTGCTTTCTTCCCTCCCACTTTATTAAATCACACACATGCATTTGACCAGATAGTAATCCACCTCTTTAATCAAGGAGTGTCCACAACAAAAGTGGAAATAAGTTGAACTAATGCCTTTAATTCATTAAAAAAATATTGACCATAATCGCTCCATCTTTTTAATCGATAAATACATATTAGTTATAAATACATTTTTTTTTCTTTTAAGTCATTGAGATAACAAATTAAAATCTAAGAAAAATGTTATGAAATCATTTTCACTATTTTCTCAACGAAAAATAAACCTCTTTGACTTTCAGACTTAATGATATGCAATGCAAACCTCTTGCGATCATTGCAAGGAATGTCCATGAAAGAATCATAGAATTATAATACTTTTCCCCAAATTATTGAAATTGATTTAATTCTGCCTTTGCTCTAACAATAAAATACTTGCTCTAATACATATATTTTTTATAGACAATTGAGAAAAAGACTTTATAGGAAAGTTAAAGAAGTTATAATTCATATTATTATCTATGGTTTATTATTTTATTTATATAATTTTAATAATAATATTTATGAAAAATACTATATTATCAAGGCTTTATGATTATTGGTTTAATAAATATATTTAAGAAAACAAATATTAATAATGGAAAGTAAAAAAAATATTTACTTATGTTTGGCATATATGATAATTTTATAGTATTCCATAAAATAAAGATTGTATTTTTTATTTGATGTGAATTAAGACAAATAATAAAAAGAAAAAGAAAAATTTCGTTATAATGATTATGTAGAAGTTTTCTTTTGTGATAACTGATTTCTACAAAAAACAAAAGTGGAACGAAGTCGAATTTTATTTCATACTCGCTGTTTGACTGGTTCAGGGAGACGGGCTTAGTCAAAGTCGAAAATTTTCATTGGCATGCGTTGATTTCATCAAAAATATTGGTATGAAACCTGACTTTGAAACTTGTTGTTTGACTGGTTTAACTAGTTCAGGAAGACTAGGTTTTGACATGTCAAAGTCGAAGTTAGGGAAAGACAAGATTTCGAGGACATGCCACATTCGAAGTCTGTCAAAAGTCGAAGTGGGGAGAGGTCATGGTTGATTTCACCAGTATGAAAGCCCAAGAATAGAGGAAAAATAGTTGTTATTAGCCAGTTCCATGTAGTTGGTTCTCAAATTTAGATAAAAACTCAATGAAAACTGGTCGTGCTGGTTATTTGGCACCAAAGTTTTGCTCTTGGCAGGAGGACTTTGCTGTTGGCAAGAGGTTTATTTTAGGGCTGTGAATTTCTATATAATCAGAGGTTTTGTCATAGATAAAAACACATTAGATAGAACTTGGAGGCTTTTGAAGAGGCGGGCAGCAGCAAATTTACAATTGAATTTTGCATACCTAGAGTCACAGGTTAGTCGGATTTAATATTTTTCAATTTCTTGGGTTTGTATGTGCTCTGTTTGTTTTAAGATATTGTCGATTCATACGATTTTTTTTCGGTAAGGATCATGGATTTCAAGGGGTCAACGTTGGTCCACTTCTTCCTTCAAAACTGATACTTTTCATTTATTTATAAGCCTCTAAACCAGTTTCTATTGCCCTTATTCGCTCACTGTATATGTTGATTTTGATCTAAGAAATGTACTGTTTATGATCTGGGGTGAAAAGTTTAAATAAAAACATGTACAGTTCCTGAGGCTCGTATGGTTCAGTTCGATCTCAAATTCCACTTATAATATATGTCATCTTCACCAAATTTGCATGGATTAGCACAGGGGTGTATCCTCACATATCAGAGATCATTAATTTTGCATGGCTCATTATCAACACATGGCTTAGGACCTTTCTATGGCACCTGTGTTATGGTCATGACTGAAAATAATTTTTGATATCTCATTGAATTATCCTTCAGTGATGTGGAGATAAAGCTACATCAGATAAGAGGATTTGGGGGAATTTTACTTACATTTATTCTACTTAAACCAATACAACCTTGACTTATTAATCCATTCATTTGATATCGCATTATCCATGTATCGTAGTTTCGTTTGAAAGTTCATCCATGTATCGTAGTTTCGTTTGACAGTTCATGTAAACCTTAGAAAACTTATCTATGGAAGGCTACTGTAGGTTGGGACTACAACAGACTAAAGATCAACAATGGATTTTTTTAATTACTTCCTAAAAGTTTATTAGGCCATCATTAGGCATCAAGTCAACCTTTTGTTAAAGAAGCAACGGGAAACTGTGATGTTTACCATAAAAGGAGTTTGACTTACTTAGTCTCGATTGAAAAAAATGTATCACACTGAGTTCCATTTCGTAGTTTCGTTTTACATTTCATGTAAACCTTAGAAAAATTATCTATGGAAGGCTACTGTAGGTTGGGACCATAAGAGACTGAAGATCAACAATGGATTTTTTTAATTAATTCCTAAAATTTTATTAGGGCATCATTAGGCATCCAGTCAAGATTATGTTAAAGAAGCAATGGGAAACTGTGATGTTTGTCATAAAAGGAGCTTGAATTACTTAGTTTCAATTGAAAACAATGTATCACACTGAGTTTCATTTCGTATTTTCGTTTGACAGTTCATGTAAACCTTAGAAAACTTATCTATGGAAGGCTACTGTAGGTTGGGACTACAAGAGACTGAAGATCAACAATGGATTTTTTTTAATACTTCCTAAAATTTTACTAGGCCATCATTAGGCATCAAGTCAAGCTTCTGTTAAAGAAGAAATAGGAAACTGTGATGTTTACCATAAAAGGAGCTTGACTTACTTAGTTTCAATTGAAAACAATGTATCACACTAAGTTCCATTTCGTAGTTTCGTTTGACAGTTCATGTAAACCTTAGAAAAATTATCTATGGAAGGCTATTGTAGGTTAGGACTAAAAGAGACTGAAGATGAATAATGGATTTTTTTAATTACTTCCTAAAATTTTATTGGGCCATCATTAGGCATCAAGTCAAACTTATGTTAAAGAAGCAACGGGAAACTATGATGTTTGCCATAAAAGGAGCTTGAATTACTTAGTTTCAATTGAAAACAATGTATCAAACTGAGTTCCATTTCATAGTTTCATTTGATAGTTCATGTAAACTTTAGAAAACTTATCTATGGGAGGCTATTGTAGGTTGGGACTACAAGGGATTGAAGATCAGCAATGGATTTTTTTAATTACTTCCTAAAATTTTATCAGGCCATCATTAGGCATCAATTTAAGCTTATGTTAAAGAAGCAATGGGAAACTGTGATGTTTACCATAAAAGGAGCTTGACTGACTTAGTTTCAATTGAAAAAAATGTATCACACTGAGTTCCATTTCGTAGTTTCATTTTACAATTCATGTAAACCTTAGAAAACTTATCTATGGAAGGCTACTGTAGGTTGGGACTACAAGAGACTCAAGATCAACAATGGATTTTTTTAATTACTTCCTAAAAGTTTATTAGGCCATCATTAGGCATCAAGTCAAGCTTCTATTAAAGAAGCAAGAGGAAACTGTGATGTTTACCATAAAAGGAGCTTGATTTAGTTAGTTTCAATTGAAAAAAATGTATCACACTGAGTTCCATTTCGTAGTTTCGTTTGACAGTTCATGTAAACCTTAGAAAACTTATCTATGGAAGGCTACTGTAGGTTGGGACTACAAGAGACTGAATATCAACAATGGATATTTTAATTACTTCCTAAAAGTTTATTAGGCCATCATTAGGCATCAAGTCAAGCTTCTATTAAAGAAGCAATAGGAAACTGTGATGTTTACCATAAAATTAGCTTGACTTAGTTTCATTTGAAAACAATGTATCTCACTAAGTTCCATTTCGTAGTTTCGTTTGACAGTTCATGTAAACCTTAGAAAACTTATCTAAGGAAGGCTACTATAGGTTGGGACTACAAGAGACTGAAGATCAACAATGGATTTTTTTAATTACTTCCTAAAAGTTTATTAGGCCATCATTAGGCATCAAGTCAAGTTTCCTATGTTTTCTGATCCTAATCTTAGACATGATCTTAGATCTCCTTTAAAAATGCTTCAACCCTGCATTAAGAAGGTTGTACATAAACTCTTTAGAGGTTGCTTCTTCTCAATTCTGGATCTTCAAAACAAATTCAATAATGTGCTTTCAACCTTTAATATAGTGCTTCCATTTTACCAACCAAACCTACACAAGGGGATTCACTGTAATACAATTCAACAAGCTTCAATGGTGTTCTTGGTCTTGTATCCCATAAAATATAAGGGACAAAGATGCCCTTTATTCTGCCTCAAAATTTCCACTTTCACACTAACTTACAAGAGTATGCCATAGATTAGAGATGAATAGATGACCAAAATTTTGATTTTTGGAGTCTTCACACAGGTCTGAAAATACAAAGGTCTGTAACTTGGGTGCAGTAGCAACAAGTTTGAAGTCTACACGAGATCAGTCCAAATGTCTCTTCACAACACATCTAAGTTTATTTCTTGCTCATGTCCAAGTCTAATACAGTTACAGGTTCAAGGTGTAATTCTAGTACCGAACCTTAGCACATATAGCCAGATAGCCTCAGTTCACTGGTTCAAAGTTCAGTCTACAATCTTGACCCTTCAAGCTTCAGATCCGAGCTATGATACTTCCACAAATATGCTTACCACAGGTGATTTTCCATAGCAATAAGCTACAGGACTACACAAGGACTAAAGCTCCTGTTACAGATTGTAATATCACAGGCCTAAGGAATGAGTTAAGGTCCGAGGGTATATATGCATGTGAGGAACTTCCAACCTTAAACCAAGTTGTCCACGAGTTTGTAATCTCTGTAATCCAAGCTGCTAACCAGATGACTATCCACAATTTACTGCAACAGGATTTTAATCCGAGCCCTCACAATTGTGTCTCTAAGGGGTCTATACAGCAGTACGAATTCTTCAGGAAATCTACCTTGTAACAAATTCAAATCAGAATATTTCTCCTTGGCCTCTTATCTTGTTGTTCTACATTCCTAAAATAATCTTCAATGAACATATGAACATCACGTCATTCTAGCAGTCACGGTAGGAATTTCATGAATCTGGGCTATAATGAAAATTCAGTAATTTCACCTAAAACGTGATTTTTCTTAGATCTATTCCCGATGAACAGATGAACATCACGTCATTCCAGTAGTCACAGTAGGAATTTCATGAATCTGGGCTATAATGAAAATTTAGTAATTTCACCTAAAACATGATGTTTCTTAGATCTATTCCCCGTGAACTTTCAGTATTGGGGCCAATCAGAAATATTCAATTATAGCCGCAAATACTTAAATTAACTTCAACCCAAATCACCAGGAAGCTCAAGAGAATAAATACCATATACGTGGATTTCACTGCCAACAATGTCTAACATGCAGGGCACACTTTGTCAAGCATATAAAAGATCTGAAATACCTTTATTACAGCAGAAAATATGCTCCTTTATGTTCTATTTTGTGTATTAAATCACAGCAATTTCAGCAATATCATAGGTGAAATTAGCTTGAACAATAGTGCTGGAATCCCCTAAACAAGAAGATAATACAAGCTGAAAGTGATGCAAGTATTTGGACAGATTAAACACTTCATTTATATATAAGAGATGAAGTAAATCTACATACCAACATATTATTACAAGCTGATACAAGTCAATCTCTTCAAACCATAACTAGAGAAAACATGGAAAACCCTACTCACCAACTCCTAGCTAGGAATCACTCTTAACCAAAGCTGCTTATTCTAGCAAAGCTCCTCCTTGGCACCTACACTTGCATCCCACAAGCATACAAGGCATTTCCTACCCGCACCTCCTCAACACATTGAGTAGCACTAGGATTTCCAATTGCACTCGGTGCCATTTTGATATATTCACCTTTGCATGGTATATAAATGAGCAAAATTTGCATATTTTGTCTCTATTGGCTTGGAATCATGGTTTCAAATCTTAAAAAAGGTTTTTTTTATTAAAAATTAATTATTTAATGTAATTTTCTTAAAACCGGTTCATTAAGATCTGACCGCTACCGGTTAGACCAGTTTTGATTCGAAACCCGGTTTATTAGGTCCACCGGTCCGGTCACCGGTTCCAGTTTTAATAACTATGATGTAAACTTCAAAAATCAATTTCTCTTAGAGTATTTGGAGTTAGGAGCTGAGTGAGGGCTTGGTGGAAAGAGGAAAGAGTCCTATTTAAGATGGTGATGGAGCTAATACGAAAGGATACCTCCAAGGTGACAAAAAATATTTTTCTTGTGACTGTTCCTGAAATTAGATCATTTTTGATATAATTTCAAGAGTGCCCTCCAAAAATTTTCCATGATTGACCATGACATCTATGTTATCAAGTATAGTCATATCCATGTCATTAAGTCCTCAAGTGTTCTTCATGTCATGTCCCTAGACATTTTTCATGTAATCATATGGTCCTCCATCAACCATGTCATCTTGACATCATATTGGGTCTAGGCATCTCAAGAATATTGACATCTTTTTCAATGCCATATTGACATCAATGACAACCTTGATTAACAGTTTCAAGATAGACAACAAGATAAACATAGTGAGAAATTGACGGCCTACCAAACTTTGTAATGTGTCTTATAATCAAGAATATGGTAGCCTGAACCATTTTTCTTGATTAACTGGAGTTTATTAAGAGAAATTTTATCCTAGGTAATATTATTACAACTTGTGAAGGTCTTGAATGAGTATCAAAGATCAGTCACATAATTATAGATGAAGATAGGAATAACAAATATGACTCCAAAGGCATATTTTCTACTAGGGTGAACTTCTTCAAGCTTAGAAAAGTAACGTAAATCTCCAAATAATGTACCCTCTTGCATGCTAGGAATAAGGAGAGAATGTGGTGTAAATCCTTCATTAATGTGCCCTCCATGCAAGTGGCCAAAAATATAATGTATTCCCTTCAAGTGCCAAAAAGGTGATAATTTGTAACTCATCATGTTGCCATGAATAGGTAAGTGACTCCCTCAATTGGAGTGCCCTCATTTTCTAGGAATGAGCATTGGGAACATGTCAGAAATAGGCTTTAAAGGAGAGAGTTCACTACTGGTAACTGTGACTTCATCATTGCCAAGTGCCTCCCCTTTAGCTAAGTGATGCATCCTATTTGCTACTAAGGCAACTCCCATTGGCATTTTCTTCTCCTCACTGCTGATGTAATGAATGTTTTAAAATGTCTGCAAGGGTTGTGCCCTTAAGAATACTAATATATTTACCAAAAATTTTTGTTGTAATGCTGATAGATCTGTGTTCAAAACCAATTTTTTTTGTTGTCATGCTGATAGATCTGCGTTCAAAAGGTGTAAATAAAACAAAAATATCTCCTCAAACAAGTGCTGATCCAAAAGCTTTCTCTCAAATATGAATTTCTTTTGTTGTTTAACTATGTGATTTTTGTGTATGGGTGTGTTCACACTGGTAAAAAATGTGTAGTCTTCTCTTCCTATATGTTGTTTCTAAAATTTTTGCATAATTGACATTTGTGCTCAAATAGGAGCTGAAACTTCTCTTTTACAAAAAAATTTCTAAAAAGAGTTGAAAGTAAAGAGTTAACATATTAGTTTCATCTTTGAATGCATAAAATTGAAGATGAGTCAAAGAAAAATTTTGACAACAGATGAATACCATGCACATGATGAAAGAATAGCTAATGAGAAGAGCTTGCATAAATATGCATGTCCATGTAATGATTGTCGTGGTGGGAAAATGAGAAAAAGAAGTGTGATTTTTCAACATATGCTAAAATATGGGCATAGCGGTATAAGCCCTTTCCCTCAAAATTGTTATCCAGATAGGATATAATTGCATGAGAGATGTAGAGGCACTAGACATAGATGAAGAGGCAACAAACACAAATGAAAAGGTAGGAACCTTTGATGAAGGGATTGAAGTTGATAGAATGTTGAATGAGGGTTTCAAGGATGAATGGAAGAAGTTGATGGAGGATGCTTTAAAACCTGTGTATGGTACTTGCAATTTAAGTCATTTAACAAAAATCCTTTTAATTATTAACTTTCAATTGGTGCATGGTTGGACAAATGAGAGTGTTGATGAGTTATTGGAATTTTTACAATGAATGTTACCACTCGACTCTAGACTGCCAACAAAACAAAGAGCATGTAAAGTGCAAATCACTAAGCTAGGCTTAGGGTATGAAAACATCCACACATGTGTGACTGGTTGTGTATTATTTCACAAAAATCTTGCAAGTGAGACTGAATGTCCAAAATGTAAAGAAGGGAGGTATAGACCAGGGTTGAAATCAAATTCAGCTCCGAGAAGGGTTCTTCACCACTTTCCACTAATCCCATGGTTGCTTCGAATGTACAAATGTCGAGAAATTGCCGAGCTAATGCAATGGCATGCCCAAAACAAGGGCACCGATGGAAAACAACGATTTGTGGCTGATTCTAAGATTTGGAAGGAATTTGACAATAAATCCCCTGATTTTGCCGAAGATCCTCGCAATATAAGACTGGGTTTAGCTCTAGATGGGGTGAACCCTTTCTCAGATCAAAGCACTAAATGGTAAAATTTGCTAGTTTTTTTAATAAATTATAACTTGCCTCCATGATTAGCAATGAAGCCATTTTTCTTGATTTTGTCATTGATCATACCGGGAAAAAAAGAGTGACTTCAGATAAAATTGATGTTTATTTAGAACCATTATTTGATGAGGTAGTGGAATTGTGGAAAGGAATTGAAGCAATTCAAATTTTAGGGGATGGTAATTCAACTCAATTCACTTTAAGAGCTTCTTTATTGTTTACAATCCACGATCTTCCTGCATATGGCACTTTGACTGGTCTCAATGTTCATGGATACCATGGATGTCCAGCTTGCATATTTAAGGGTTTTGTGAGGCACTCAAGTAGTTTGCACAAGTGTATTTATTGTGGACATCGTGCTTACCTCAAAATGGAGCATCCATATCGTCGAAAAAAGTCACGTTTCAATGGTAAGGAAGAGAATCGTGAAGCACCACTGGCAATAACAAGTGATTACATTATTGAGAATGGAGAAAAAAGAATGCAATTTATTGAAAATGGTGGCATTCCTGGTAGTAAAAATGATCCACTTTACGATAATGGTGTAAAAAGAGTGTGCATATTCTATAAATTGCCATACTTTAAGTATATAACCATTAGGCATACTGTTGACTTTATGCATACTGAGAAAAACATAGCTTTTGCTATTATAGAAACTCTTTTTGGTGCATATGATACAGTGTCATCACGCCTAGACCTTAAAGAACTAAAGATTCGTCGAAATCTTTGGGTTGAAAAATATGGTAATGGAAAATACAAAAAACCTATTGCTCCTTATGTGTGGACAAAGGATCAATGTGCACAATTCTTAAATGTGCACAATTCTTAAAGTTGATGTTTCAGACTCGATTTCCTACTGGATATGTAAGTGGTAATATTAGAAGCCAAACCGAAAATAATAGCTTAAGAAGCCTCAAGACCCATGACTATCATGTCATAATTGAGGATATTTTACCTATTGCAGTCATATCAAGTTTGGAAAAGGGACCAATATTGGCAATTATAAGGTTGGGCCTAATCTTAAAAAGAATGAGTTTGCATGTGCTAGATCCTTCAAACTTTGATAATTTGAAGGGAGAGGTTGTTGAAGTCCTCTGCTTATTGGAATGAGAATTTCCACCAACAATATTCAATATTTCTATGCATCTTCTTATACATCTAGAACATGAACTAGATCATTGTGGCCCAATAAGAACAAGATGGATGTATCGTATAGAGCGATACATGAAAGTTTTGAAAAATTTTGTTCGTAATAAGGCAAAACCAGAAGGTAGCATTTGTGAAGGATATTTAATACAAGAGGCCATAGGGTTTTGCAAAGAATATATAAAGGATTTTAGCAATGTCAATTGGCGTGTATGGGATGATGATGACAACCAAAGAGTTGCAGGTGAAGTATTATAAGGAAATGGGCATCGCTTCAAGCTATCAAATGAGGAAATAATTGTCATACATGCCTATGTTCTTCAAAACACATCATCATTCGATAAGTGGCGTAGGTAAAATATTATTTACATCATAATTTATTTATTTAATTTCATTTAATAGCTAAATTATTATCACTCTTAATTTTCATATTCTATGCAGAAAATACGAAGAAGAGATTCAAAAATGGATGCATCCATCTCAAAAGCGTACACTTCAAGATTTGAACCTTGGAGATCATTCTTTTCCAAAATTTGATGATTGAATTGTCGATGCAATTAATGATGCATGACAAGAAGGTCAAGATATGACGAAGGAGGAAATTCAGCTTTCACAACCTCCAAGTATATGGGCTTCTTATTTCAGTGGGATGTGGGCCTATGGTACTCATTTAAGAGTGGAAGAAAGGGACACAGGAAAGGCAAATTGTGATTTTATTTTTAGTGTTGAATTTCATCACAACACTGAAAAGAACTTGTATGTTGGATTCATACAAGAAATCATTCAAGTTGATTATGGTGAAACTAGTCCTATATTATTAAAATGTAAATGGATCAAGCCATCTGCAATACAACATGATGAGTATGGATTTGTACGTGCAAATACACGCCAAATTTTACTGAAGACCAATGTGTTAGCCACCTATACTATTTGTTATACCAAAAGGTGGCTAAGACTTTTGTGAGCCTCCAAGGAACAAAGTTTATCACTAAAAATTGTTGGCTCTTGAAGACTATTTAAAGGCCTCATGCCTCTGTCCAAAATCTTCATTACCTTTGCCTTTTTTATACTCAGAAAATCCTGCTGAAATCATGAGAAGAAACTGCTGCAAAATCATCATTTTCCCCCTTCTCTCACTCCAACTAACCTTCATTTGCTCCCCTTTTACTCTGTAAAATCCCCTTTGTTTTCATGATTTGTTTTCTTCCCTTCATGAAAAACATTTTTATAAGGTTAAAGACACATTATTTAGCTTTTCTGAAACCTCCAAAATCCATTGAAAACCATGAAAAGATGCATAAAAAGTACAAGTCTTTACTATGGACTTAGGCCCCCTTGGGCTAAGTCCTAAACCACTTCCCCCCACATGCCTTCACCCTGAAACCATGTGCTAAGCCCCTCACGGCGCTGAATCGTAATCGCAATCATTCCAAGTTGCGATTTTATTTAAAGCGCTCATCACAAATATATGCGATGCGATCCATCGCAAATCACAAATCGCAAAATTGTGGTTTTATCTAAAGCGCTCATCGCAAATCACAAATCACAAAATTGTGGTTTTATCTAAAGCGCTCATCGCAAATATATGTGATGCGATCCATCACGATCGCAATATTTCCAAATTGCGACCTCCTGATTCAATCTAGACCGTCCACGTGTCTGGATCGGACGATCCAAAACCACCCCGCCTTATTTCTTCTCCCCGCTCCCCTTTTGCCTTTTTTCGTCGATCTCCACTGTTGGATGCTTTCATCCAATGGCTACGCTCCTCCCCGCCATCTGAAGTAGTTTAAACCTAAAAACGCAGGATTTCCTAATGTTTTGTTTATTTTACAGGTTTGAATGGTTTTTTCCATAAAGAATGCCGAGGGCCGGGAAAGACATTTCCTGCGCTTTTGATTTATCAAGGGGAACCATTCACCAGGCTCTATTCCATTGTTTCATCGATGATCTATCAGCATTGATGCCGTAAAAGGACTTGCGTGGCCTACACATCGACAAGACACTGTGATTAAATCACATTTAAAAAGAGTATAAGTATTGAAGAACAGAGCGCAGTAGAGAATAAGATTAAAGATAGATCTGGGGAATTACGGCTAAGAATGATTATCAAAAGCCTAATCCCCAGGGTTAAAACACAATTAAAAGAACATTAAGAGTTTTTTATACAGAAAGGCCTCCACCACCTTATTTGAGGCGATTTGATTCCTCAGCTACCACAGAGCCACCTATTGCCTCAAACCATTCAAACAGAGGCCGAAGTTATTAATCAAGAAAATATCTACCTCACGGCGCAGCCAAGCAATCAATTCCGCTAAAGAAACTAATGCAAAAAAATATCAGCAGAGTTATTTCATCCTGGATAGAGCCTAAAAGTCAATAAAGCTCCCACCGAGCTTTGATATTAAATGTAAAATAGTTAATACAGCAATCCACCTGTAAAATTCTTCATCGAGCCCCTCAAAAGGCCAAGAAGTCTTGAATCTGTATTAATTGCCTTGAGATATCTTTTATCAGATCTCACCGCCTCATTCTTCTATAAATACTTCTGTAGAAGATGAGAATCTGTTGGTTGCAAAACTTTGAAATACATTTAAGCTTAAACTTTTGATTGTAAATAGTTTTCACTGGCCCTTGGAGCTCTGCTTGTGATAGATAAGTTAGGCTAAGATGCGTAGATGATTGCTAAACTCAAGAATTGGACTTAAAGCTGTAACTAGTTTGGAGCATCAATACAAGCTAATTTATGGGATCCTGGTCTATGTTGACAGTGATGTTTATCTAATTGTAACTTGTTATTTTGTTTCTATTTTCACTGTGTTTCATATTCTCTTATAAAGAACAACATGCATGGAGTTAGGATCTACTGTACATCAGTAACCTTCTCTGACTGAAATATTTATCTTAATGTTTTATTCTAATCTATGTTATTTGGGAATGATTTAATTTAGTTTAAGCATAGGAATGATGGCGTTCCCTCATCTTATTGCCTTAGCTGGATATTTTTCTTAAATGTTGTGTTCAGTATTAGTTAAGTAGAAATGAACTATGGAAGATATGGTATGCCCTGGTCCTAGTTTTATCCCCAAAGGCTGTCTGAATGTTTCCCTTGGAATGTGTTAAAAGCTGGCTAGTTTAGAAGTACTTACCAGATCTTAGGTGATCCAGGTGCAATAATCAAGTACAGGTACAAGAGGCTTGAGTACAAGGCTCAAAAATAAAAGTGTTCAAAATATTCTCGAACTAGGTTCGTGTTGTAGATCTCGTCTTTCTGAATCCAATGGCGCAGACGGCACTCAATTCCGAGTCCGTATGAAGAAGTTATAAGCGGTCAAAGTTCCAGGTTGACTTGGTGACTGGATAGCCTTAAGGAAGGCACAAATTAGAATTTTTCCGGCCACCGGATTCTGGCAAGCTCAGGCCAGATTCCGGGAAAATTTGTGGCCTGTTTAAATTGCCTCCTTCGGTCCAAAACTGAATTTTTAAAAAGGCGTAATTTGTTTTATTTAAAACAAAAATTTATTTAAAAAAAAGGGGGTGGGGGCCGTGACCCCCGCCACCCCCGTCGGCATATGTGGCACCATATATAATAATGGGCCGGTGGGAATCGAACCCGCCTGGCCACGTGGGCCGGCCCGATCCATGGGCGGCCCAACACACAGCCACACAACAAAATTTAAACAACGTATCAACACATAACGGATCCCAAAACATAAAAATAACACAACCCACCTTGTTGTTTGATATTATGTTCCAACGAATTTTAAATGGCGGAGGTGGTTGGGGCGGGCCACCCAATGCGGGTATGGCCCCCCCCAAAAAGACAATATTATATTGTTTTTCAAATACGCATGCATATTTTTGGAGAGGCTGGATTTGATCCTTCGACCTCTCTTTAACAAACCGCCAATTTTACCAATGCGCCAACGGTGGGACTTGGTAAGTCTGCCCAGCATTTTTTATTTAAACTCGTCTTTTCACAGTGCACCCAAGCCATGGAGGAGTGGAGTGCGCATGGAATTCGAGTTTAATATTTTTTTAATTGCATATCTGTGCGCCCAGGGGATGGAGCAGCACGCACGGAATCCGAGGAGATGTACGGATTTCCAGATTTATTATTTTTTTATTGCAGGTGCATGTGGAACCATGAGCCAGAAAAGAGGCAGGCAGAACCTTGATTGAGGCCAATTTTCAAGAGGGGCGAAATTTTTACTTTGTCCAAATGGGACAAATTTTATGTCGTTTCAGCACTCCTCAGTGCCACGAGTCTGATGGCGTGCTCAGTTTCTGCATCTGAGTTTTCGATTTTTCAGCCACTTTTGGAAGTGGGTTATGCCGGTGTCGGATTTGCACATGTGAGCAGTCGTTTTCCACTTTCTCGACGCCACAAGATTGATGGTGTTTTCAGATTCTGCCGCAGAGCTTCTCAACCTTCAGCAAATGGCCGCATGAGGTATATGATGTGTATTCCATGTAATTCTTCATTTTTTTTTTGTTGAGATGCATTATGTCTTGCAGATCCCTGTTGATACATGAGTCGTGGGATCTTGCTTTGTGTTGTTTTTGATGTACTTTCAGCTATGGATTTGTGTCATGTATGAGTCCCTTTTATGCCAGATTGGCGGGATGCTCCCTTTCATATGTGTATTTTTGAGATCCCTTGTTTTCCAAGATTGGCGAGATACTCTCATTTGCTACATGTCAGCTATGGTCATACTGATAGGATTCTTTCTTTATGTATGAGAGTTCTGCAGTGGAATATCTCTTAAAGAATTCAAGCCACTCCTGCGTGAGGGCGATTTTTCCTTGTATGCCGTAGGAAAGCACATCCATGTACATCTCTTCTTACAACACATAATGTAGCGGCCTAAACCATCTTGACACTGAGGCCCGGAGATGTAGTCCCTCCTGGACGAACTTCGTCATCAAACGACGTGTTCTTATGATTGCTGATCTTGTTCATTTATGTTCCTCTTCTTTTCAGCTACAATTGTTCATTTCAGTTCTTTAACGTCTTAATTAAATGCAATTCTATTTATCAGCCAAATTAAAAGGTCTTGGTTAAGGGTATCAAGATTTTACCCTGGATCAAGTGGTATCGGAGCAGGTATTCTTGCTGATTGGATTGCAGGTGTGAACATTGGACGTTTGCTGAGTTGAGCCATGGAAAGTGTGAAGGACATGTATGAAACCATGCTCAGGGTTTCCAAGAAAGCGGACATGTTGTACGAGGCTTACGAAAAACAAGCAGCAGAGAATGAAGAATTGAAGACCCTCCTACACAAAGAGGAGGAAAAACAACAGTTGTAGCTTCAGTTGCAAACCACAACAGAAGCGTGGGAAGATTGGAAGCACAAAAATGAAATTTTGCAAGCATATCATGATGCCTTGAAGGTGTTCCGATATGAAGAGAAGGAGGAGAAGCAGCAGTTGCAGCTTCAGTTGCAAACCATGACAGAGGCGTGGGAAGATTTGAAACGCAACAACGAAACTCTTCAGAGAGATCATGATGCCTTAAAAGCATTCCTACAGAAAGAGAAGGAGGAGATGCAGCAGATGCAGCTTCAACTACAAGCCGTGTCAGAGGCAGTGACAGAAGTGAAGCGCGACGAAGGCTTACAACAACTTTCTTCATCTGTTTCGCAATCAACACCTAAGGTAAATAGTGTTGATTTTTCTTCAGTTTCTTCACATGATGTCATTTCAGTTGGAAGTGTGGAGATACCAATCACAGGTACCGGCATGAGGCTCCTCACTAAAATAGGGTACAGAGGAAGAGGACTTGGCATTCGTGGCCAAGGCATAACCGAACCTTTGGAGGTTGTGCAACGACCTCGTTATGCAGGTTTGGGGTACAATGGAGAAGGATGTTCAAAGGACATCAAGGGCAAACAGATACTGATGAACTCTCCAAGGAAGAGGAATGATAGGGACACTTCGCCATTGTTCCACGGCAGTGCACATTGCAGTGAAGGAACTGAGGCGAGCTCCCATCATCATGATGGCACCGGAGACCACCCCAGAAGGTATACTAAGTCTCATTATTCCAGAGTGCATTTTGATTACAAGAATGTTGATAACCACGGTCGTAAAATATGGCATCATAAAACTTGTTATTTTTGTGGTTTAAATAACCATGTGATTTCTAAGTGCTGGAAGAGGATGGTAGCACAAAGGAGGAAGAGGCACAAAAAGCCTTCTCCCCAACAGGAAAAGAAATCAGTTAAGAAGGTTTGGAGGAAAAAGAAATTTTGCACCCATTGTGACCAAAGTGGCCACCAAAGAGCCACATGCTGGAAACTTCATCCAGAGCAGCGCCGTAAAGACAAAGCACCCATGCATACACAAGTCGAAAGAGCTTATCGACAAGCAAGTTTGCCACAAGGGAATGATCCACTTGTTTTAATAAATGAGAAGTGGTTCTTCTAGATTGTTTTTCTAGAGATGTTAAGCTTGTTATGGCCACGCTTGTAAGTCATTTGTCGCATTTTTATTATGAAAGTGATGATGTGTTTCCATCACTCATTTAAGCGACCATGACATTTCTTTTTGGCCTTGTTTTATAAGTCGTGTGTTGGATCTCTTTCATGTAAAAGTGATGATGTGTTGACATCACTTTGAGATGCGATGATTATGTTTTGGTCATGTTGTATGAGTCGTCTGATGCATTTCTTTCATGTAAAAGTGATGAGGAGTTTTGCCATCACTTCGAAATGAGACGATGAGGTTTGGTCTTGTAATTTTGTTGATGTATAATTTCCATTTTGTTGTAAGCTTGACCACCAAGTACATGTTATAAACTCGTGGCAAGTATGGAAACATCTGGGTCATTATTGGTCACATTGAGAATGCAATGTTCATTGCAGCTTTAGGCAAGTGTTGGTATTCTGATTCCAAAGGACAGAAGTGAAGGAGTCTTTAAGTGATGCGCCTTTTCAGACATTTGCATTTCAACAGTTGCAGGTGTTTGCTTTGCATCTCGATTCTGAAGTACGTGTGGTGAAGGAGTCTTCAAGGGATGTGCCTTTTCAGACATTTGCATTTCAGCAGTTGCAGGTGTTGGCTTTTCATCTCGATTCTGAAGTACGTGAGGAGAAGGAGTCTTCATGGGATGTTCCTTTTCAGACATTTACATTTCAACAGTTGCAGGTGTTGGCTTTGCATCTCGATTCCGAAGTACGTGAGGAGAAGGAGTCTTCATGGGATGTGCCTTTCCAGACATTTGCATTTCAGCAGTTGCAGGTGTTGCCTTTGCATCTTGACTCTGAGGTACGTAAGGTGAAGGAGTCTTCAAGGGATGTGCCTTTTCAGACATCACATTGTAGCAGTTGTACATGATGGCTTTGTATCTTGATTCTGAAGTACGCTAGGTGAAGGAGTCATGTGGGGATGCGCCTTTCAATGATAGTTGCAGAAAGTTGATGATACATAAAGCTTGATGCTTTTGGAGGACCAAAAGCTCCTCAGTGGGGAGGTTTCATCCAGGTGGAATAATCAAGTACAGGTACAAGAGGCTTGAGTACAAGGCTCAAAAATCAAAGTGTTCAAAATATTCTCGAACTAGCTTCATGTTGTAGATCTCGTCTTTATAAATCCAATGGCGTAGACGGCACTCAATTCCGAGTCCGTATGAAGAAGTTATAAGCGGTCAAAGTTCCAGGTTGACTTGGTGACTGGATAGCCTTAAGGAAGGCACAAATTAGACTTTTTCCAGCCACCGGATTCTGGCAAGCTCAAGCCAGATTCCAGGAAAATTTGTGGCCTGTTTAAATTTCCTCCTTCGGTCCAAAACCGAATTTTTAAAAAGGCGTAATTTGTTTTATTTAAAACAAAAATTTATTTAAAAAAAAAGGGGTGGGGGCCGTGACCCCCGCCACCCCCGTCGGCATATGTGGCACCATATATAATAATGGGCCGGCGGGAATCGAACCTGCCTGGCCACGTGGGCTGGCCCGATCCACGAGCGGCCCAACACACAGCCACACAACAAAATTTAAACAAGGTATCAACACATAACGGATAACAAAACATAAAAATAACACAACCCACCTTGTTGTTTGATATTATGTTCCAACGAATTTTAAATGGCAGAGGTGGTTGGGGCGGGCCACCCAATGCAGGTCCAGCCCCCCCCCCCAAAAGACAATATTATATTGTTTTTAAAATACGCATGCATATTTTTGGAGAGGCGGGATTTGATCCCCCGACCTCTCTTTAACAAACCGCCAATTTTACCAATGCGCCAACGGTGGGACTTGGTAAGTCCGCCCAGCGGTTTTTATTTAAACTCGTCTTTTCACAGTGCGCCCAGGCCATGGAGGAGCGGAGTGCGCACGGAATTCGAGTTTAATATTTTTTTAATTGCAGATCGGTGCGCCCAGGGATTGGAGCAGCGCGCACGGAATCCGAGGAGATGCACGGATTTCCAGATTTATTATTATTTTTATTGCAGATGCATGTGGAACCATGAGCCAGAAAAGAGGCATGCGGAACCTTGATTGAGGCCAATTTTCAAGAGGGGAAAAATTTTGACTTTGTCCAAATGGGACAAATTTAATGTCGTTTCAGCACTACTCAGTGCCATGAGTCTGATGGCGTGCTCAGTTTCTACATCTGAGTTTTCGATTTTTCAGCCACTTTTGGAAGTTGGTTATGCTGGTGTCGGATTTGCACATGTGATCAGTTGTTTTCCACTTTCTTGACACCACAAGATTGATGGTGTTTTCAGATTCTGCCGCAGAGCTGCTCAGCCTTCAGCAAATGGCCGCATGAGGTATATGATGTGTATTTCATGTACTTCTTCATTTATTTCTCGTTGAGATGCATTATGTCTTGCAGATCCTGGTTGATACATGAGTCGTGGGATCTTGCTTTGTGTTGTTTTTGATGTACTTTCAGCTATGGATTTGTGTCATGTATGAGTCCCTTTTATGCCAGATTGGCGGGATGCTCCCTTTCATATGTGTATTGTTGAGATCCCTTTTTTGCCAGGATTGGCGGGATACTCTCATTTGCTACATGTCAGCTATGGTCATACTGATAGGATTCTTTCTTTATGTATGAGAGTTCTACAGTGGAATATCTCTTAAAGAAGTCAAGCCACTCCGGCATGAGGGTGATTTTTCCTTGTATGTTGTAGGAAAGCACATCCATGTACATCTCTTCTTACAACACATAATGCAGCGCCCTACACCATCTTGACACCAAGGCCCGGAGATGTATTCCCTCCTGGACGAACTCCGTCATCAAACGACGTGTTCTTATGATTTTTGATCTTTTTCATTTATGTTCCTCTTCTTTTCAGCTACAATTGTTCATTTCAGTTCTTTAACGTCTTAATTAAATGCAATTCTATTTATCAACCGAATTAAAAGGTCTTGGTTAAGGGTATCAAGATTTTACCCTGGATCATTAGGCCATTCTGTGTTATCTTTGTGTTGGTCTTGAGAGTAACCAAGTAAAGCAGAGCTAGGAGAGGATTTGTGGTGAGCCCGGCCCGCTAGTTTCTACTCCAACAGTTGCCTTTAAGTTTCCCTTTGTTTTAAGATGTTTTCTATTGAAAGTGTATCAAAGGTTGGCTAGTTTAAAAGTACTTACCAGATCCTAGTTTTCTTTTATGTTCTTCTTAATTTTTTTTCAAAGGCTGGCTAGTTTAGAAGTACTTACCAGATCCTAGGTTGCTCTTCATTCTTCATCTATTTAATCTTCCTTCTTGTTTTATCATTTCATTCCATAAATCAATATTCAAACAGATCCTTAGACATAGATGACTTGCCCCATGGACCACTCTTGCCTCTTGCTGTTCTAATTAAACCCTATTATGACTCCATAGCCCAATGGACTAAAACTTGCAATTATCTATCTTTTTGGCCGAGGCTTACTCTAATTGCTTGCAACTTCTCACCTTTGAAACTCTTTGCATTTAGGACTTTCCACCTCAAACAGTATTCATGCTCAACCATCCAAAAACAAAACAAACCCTTGGCCTTCATAACTAGCCTAATATTATTACCCCAAATTTCAAAGACAAATCCATCTTTTCAGTTATTGGAGAGATCCCTCTGCGGATTTAGGAGGGCTAGATCCTAGAATCCCAAATTTGGTTGAAATGATGTTGTTTCTATGATCAAACTTTGCCATTCTTGCTGATTACAGATTCCTAACACAATGAGCCATATGTTTCCGCTATTCAAATTAACCAGGAATTTTTAATTGGTGATGTGACAAGCTCAGGATGGTCGTATGTCGTTCAAATAGAGCCCCGCTCAAAAAGGAAATTCATGGAATATGTTGATATAATGGTTGATGGGCAATGTAATAGTTTACAAGAAACATTGGAGGAAGAATCTGAAGATGGCGATAGAGTATTTTAAGATGAAGCAGTGATTCCCAGTGAAGAGACTGAGTTAGAAAACATAATTCATGGCCAGGACAATATAATGTATGAGGAAAATGAAGGAACTCAAGCAGATGTATACACAAGTGATCAAGATTGTGATCTTGATGAACACGCAAATGATCACAATGATGATTTATCACCTTGACTTTATGGCATAAATTTTCATTATGCAAATGGATCTTATTGTTTTGGCCATGGGATTAGCCATATGGTTGTATTAAATTCTGTGTGAAATTTATCATTCATTTTTCACGTTGTGTGAATTTTGTTTCATTCCAGTGACTCTATTGTAGCATGAAGTGATTTAATTTATCTTAAAGAGGATTACTAGAACCATAAACGAAATTGTCTACATGAAGTTATGCTAACTTTAATATTTATTTTGTAACTTCTATAGTTGTTTTTTTTCCTCAGGAAAATCTAGATTCTTCTAATGTTATTTTAGTTGTTAAATTGGGGGATGCATATCTTTTTATTGCGGGATATTTGATTTTCAGCTTGCAAACCTCGAACCTAAATGTAAGTCTTTGGAGTCTTTTTACTAAGGGCTCAAAGTCTTAATATGGTTCAGGAGCTCTTCACCAAAGTTGTACGGTACTGACACCAGTACACATATAATAGATTCAATAATGTTACAATGGCTAGGACAACCAATCTGCATTCCCAATTGCAATATGCTATGTTTTTATTATGTGATAAATTTATGAAAATATTACAACTTTTTTGCAATTAAAAAAATAGAATCCATAATTCTAGATAGGGTGCTAATACTGATTAAAATGTTCCTTCTATCAATTTAAGGTTAATTCATTCTCATTGATCATAATGCATGATCGTATAATAGATATATTTTATAATTGTTATTTATCCATGCACTAATATTTTTTCTTTAAATGTGAAATGTAGGACATAAATACTATGAAGAAGGGGTTGAAACGTAAAAATGATCTTAGCAGGGATGAAAATATGATATAATATGAGCGTGTTTGTAAAGAACGCATCACAAAAAATGAAGAATATTTCTCATCTCTTGGTTTGGTGAATAAGTAAGTAGTTACTCTTCGTCACTTTTTATTTCTATGCATATTTAATGAAAGTTGTATATAATATATTTGATGATGTAGACCATTATTTGATAAGTTTTTTTTTTTTTTTTTATAGGGGGAACTTGGATCCCATAGACAATGAGAATAAACAAAAAGCAAGAAAAGACATATCCCTACCAACTTGTAGAAGCAAACGTCGTGGTAATTAAATGCATGGAGATGAGGCTGACAATTCTAATGATCAACTTCCTGATATATTAGATGATCATGTCCAAGGTGTTTGCGAAAAATTGGCACATTTTGACGAAGCAGAGTTGCAAGAAATTTATTTACAGTTAAAGAAAAGATTTTAAGGCACATATGAGGAGATTTGTGTGCAACCTACTGCCACACCTATTGTGGACAAGGAGCAACCAATTCGGTCTTTTGCCACAGAAAGCACACCAATTACATCTTCTCCAAGTAAGGTGCTAGGAACTACCAAACCTTCTTTAGCCACAAGTATGAGTGATTTTCCATCACCTATTCTTTGTTTTGAAGATGTATCAGCTTTAGTGAAAAGACAAAGAATTAGTCAAAGCCTTTATAGGTCCACAGAAAGGGAAGCCAAAGAACGAAAATCAGAAGGGAAGAAGGCTTACTTGATTGAGGTAAAAGATGGTGAGCCTACTGGACCAAATGCATCAAGGTGGGCCACAGAGTTGGGCACAAGAATAAGGTCTCATTTGGATGTTACCAAATCCAAATTTGCATATCAAGAACCAAGAAATGCTGATCAAGTGATCCAAAAAATGGAAAATGTTTTTGAGACTATTGGTGGAAGGATTTCTAGTAAATATTAAAAGCGCAGAATGAGAATTTTGATGAATAAATTTAGGCTAAAATGCAGAAAATTAATCTTGGATGGAAAAGATAGGGAGAGTAGCTTGACTCCCAAACAATGGGAAGATTTGAAGGAAAGTATGTGTGTTGAAGAGTATTTGTCAAAGAGTATAAGAGAGAAGAAAGCAAGAGAGCAGGTGAAGGCTCAATATTTTTTGGGTCGGGGTGGGTTGTGAGCCAAACAACAAATATTTGTAAGTATACAATTTTTTTGTTGAATATTGTACATTGTGTTATGTGTTTCGATTTTTCTTAATATCCAACTAGTTGTGCGTTGAAAATTATTTGTAGGTTGAAGAAGCTAAAAGAGAACCAGTGGTGAGTGAAATGGCTCATTATATGGCTGACTTGAAAATTCCAAACATAATTATATGTCAGAAAATCCAATAGAAAGTTCTTTTCCATCTATTGACGTCGAGAGTAGACAAATAGGAGCTTTATCAACTGTTGAAAACCATAGTAAGGATTATAATCATGCAATGAAATGTATAAATGGTTTGGCAAAGACAATGTCAACCATAGCCTCCTCCATTAAACCTCTTATTGCTGCATGGAAAAAGAAGGAATTTAACATTGATTTAGATGAGGTAAGAAAATTATAATTCCCTTGCAACCAGTGCTTCACTTGAATTTGTAATATGTTAATTTTTTGGTTCCATTTCCCTTCACTCATGAAGCCTTCTTTTATTAGCAATTCATGTCAATCACAGGAAGAAAATGTAAATTTGGGTGGTGCAAGAATGCTAAATGACTCAAAAAAGGGCCATGAACATGTGAAGGTATGTTTTTGTAGATATCTACAAGAGCTCTATGCTTCTATTTTAGTGTTATTAATATTTTAATGTTTTAATATTATATTTACTGTTTTCTTCTATGTTAAAACTTATTTTGTTTTAATGTAATATTTGATTTGTGCATAATTAAATCACGTATAGGATGTTAAAGGAAAATTGGTTACCTCGAGAGTTCTAAAATATGACGAAATTAATGCACCTGAACATTCCCAATCGGTGCCAAATCCTGTTGATATTTCAGATATTAACTCAGTGAGTGCATATTATTCAGTTAATTAAATAGCTATGTATGTTTTTGCAATTTAATTGTAATTATTATTTTCCTAATATCTATGTGTACTTTTTCGTTTTTGACATTGCTTATTAACTCTGGTAGGCGATGACCTACTCCAAGTAGGTGACAAAGTGAATATATTAGATCCATATGACAGTGCTATTGCTGGCATTGGATGAATTCAGTCAATTTCTATCATACATGTAGTGCCACTTGGTCCAAAAGACGCAAATGTAAATGTCATTAATGTCACAAGTAACACCCCCCTTCCGTATGAAGATAAAATAGATGGATGTGTTCGTTTGAAGGAGAAGGAAAATAGTTTCATTCGGTGGCCGAAGAAGTATTTGGAAAATTCATCGATCTAGATGGTCGTCTTGTTGTTGTTCATATATAACTTCTCAAATCCAACCACTCTTCTTTGATAACTCGGATATAGAACAAAAGAAAAATTTCTTAATATTTGGACTAAGTTTTGAAACTCCTCATTTGGATTTTATTGCAAATAAAATGTCGACTAAATGATCACACGTATTGTATGGAAGGACTTAGTCACCCTGGATGTCAACTATAAATTTTCCATGACTTGCTGATTGTATTGGTTTACAAGTTGATAGCTTGGATGATACAATGGAAAGCATGGGAATATATGGCTTGTTGTCACTAATGAAGGCTTATGGGTAAGTGATTTGTATGTAAATATGCTATGAGGTATTTTTGAATGTATGTTTGCATTTATGAGCTATTTTTTTAAATATGCATTTCATTATTCAAACAAAAAATTAAGGCTTTGGAAATGTTGTTGCTTCCTATGGCAAAATATGGAACATAATCTCTTGATTCCATGGGGAATGATACACCTTTAGCTACGATGTCAAATAGACTAAAAATAATATTTGAGTACTTAAAGCAGATGTTTTCTCAATTGATAGACCCTCCTATTGATCCAATTCGTAAAGCAAATGTCACCTTAATGGAATGCATGATTGGTCCAGAAGGGGATCTTACAAAAACTAGTGAGAAGCAGTGCCATAGAATTTCTCTTAAAGCTCCTCTTCTTTCCATTGAGGAAACATAAAAAAATTAATCACTAAGGTTGGTATAGCAAAGTGCTTGGTATCACATTTGCAAAATAATGTGGCTCTACAAAATTGGAAGAGACCTTCGATATGATATGCTTGGAGGATTGTCTTGTAATTTGTGAAGGTTACAAATTACTAGTACTATTAGAAAGAGGTGGGTAATATAAATTCCATTACTTCCCTAACTTGTCTATTATGGTTATTCTAATAGCCAATGCAGACTTTGATCATTGTTAATTCAAGGAGTCTAAAAAGGAGAGTTGGGGTGTGAACTATCGAGCCTTGAATGACTTATTCCAGATATCAAAACAAAGAAAGGATACCTTTATATATGAGGTTGTTGTTCAAATTATTTAAATATACAATGAACAAGTCCAGGATACTGATTCTATTTCACATTGACCCCCCAGGCACAACAGCTGCACTTGGAAGAAGTGCAGATTAAATCTCAAATGGAGGGCCTCTTTGTTGAGAATATTAGGAAGCTTTTGATGATTTCTATGAGCAAGATGGTATTGCTGGAGAAGATTTCCCACTTAGCTATTGATATGGGTCTCCCAATGAATTTCAGAACTAATTTATGCAACAAGTATCCTAAATTTTTTGAGGTTGTTGATACAGATTATGGGCTTGCATTGGAGTTAACTTCATGGGATCCTACTCTTGCAGTCTCTTTTGAAAAAAAAGGCCTTGGAAGAAGTTAATAATTTGTACAGTGATCTTATACTTGACAGACCTCAGAAGTTCAAGCAGTTAAATCTCATTTAGGCCTAAGTGTTGTACCCACCATTAATTAAGCAAGTGGTTGTTAAGGCAAGTGAGCCTATGGAAGGTAAATAGTAAGGATGGTAATTAAGTGGGACTAAAATTGTTGACTGTGCATCTAAAGTTCCTATGGAGTTGCCCATATGGCATTCCCACCAAAGGTGTGATCCTAAAACATTGGGCTGACGAAGTAGAAAACAATTGTTGAGTCTTACAGTGGAGAAGAGAAGACTGGTTGATACTCTGACCCATTTCAGACACGCCTTCAAGTTTTCTAACAAGGTAAAATTCAGGAAATTTTTAGCTCTGGATTCCTCAAAATTTATAAATTTTTAACCCACTATTTGAGTAATAATGTAAAATTAAAGTGTCACCCAGTTCAGTAACAATGCAAACTATTGATTGTTAAATATTGATTGTTAATTATTGGACTGTCTTACTATGATTTGAGCCCTTTTGACATAGGTCCTTTTAGAATGTTGAATTCGCCTCAAATAGGTCCTTGTAGAATGTTGATATGAGTCTATATGTATCCTACACCTAAAATAGGCCAAAATTACAATGGCCATAAGGCTGAATTTCAGGCCTGAAATAGGCCAAAATTGTGGATGCTACATTGGCATAAATTTAGAGATTAATGTGCTTACTACAGGTCTACAGGTTAGAAAAAATATAGGTCCAAAAATTCCATCCAGGGGTCTAAAATTATGTCTCGTTTATTTTCTCTCCTACACTATTATTTAGCTTCTCTTCACCAAGATAATATGATATTAATTGATGCTTATTCGATTTAAACATTGGTTCTTATATATCTATCTTCCACAATGGAGGTAAATGATTATTGGAGAGGTGTGTCATGCCTACATATGTAAGTTAGTAGTCTTTCATGTTTGATCTTAAAAAAATAATTTTTATTCAATGAAAATGAATTAGGATGTGTATGAGCACTCATTTAAAATATTATAAATTCCTCTCCAAGCTAGTGTCAAACCCATGAAGAAAGTAAAACACATATTCATTTTATTATTATTGACTTCATCTTTATATAAGTACATAATTACATAGTCATTATAATGAAGACCTACCTAGTTACATAGTTAGATCTGATTTGTTATACATTCAAACTAGTTATTTCTTTTAGTTGGTTCTTGCACTGTCAACTTCATAGGAAATAATTCAGATTCTTTCAAACCCAATGTAAGCAGCTATTCCGAGATCCTCGAATGTACTATCTCACTGTGTATACATATTACTGTTTTGACCTTATTTTGTGCTTTGATTGTAAGTACTTCACTGTACATTTCTCTGACTTCTGTTGACCATTTCTGTGAGACCCTATGTGATACCATCAAACTGAAATGGCATACTTCTCATCAAGCTGTGATGGCACTGAACTAGTGAGACCTTTCTCACTGTGGTAGCATGAAACAGTGATATATTTTTTTACTGTGGTAGTTCCAAATTGTAGTGTCATACTTATCATGTGTTTGATTATACCGAGACTGTAGTTGACCTGTGATTATAACACTGAAGATCTTCACTGTAATATGGATTATACTGATATCTTTTTCTCACATCGAGCCTTAACTGTAAATACACATTTATAACTCACTCTCCTCATTGTGGTATCAAAAAAATCTTATAAGAGTAGTACTAAATTTAGGCAAAGGTAATTTCAACACTGTGATGTCATTGAGATTGAGATGTTACTGAGATCCTTATTTTCATAGTGACAGAGATTGACCTTTCTTGTGAACTTGCACCTAGCTTAATTATTGGACTGTCTTACTATGATTTGAGCCAGATGGTTGTATTAAATGAAAACCAATTTTTAGGGAATATTTATAGCTTACTAAAGAAAATCTCGATCAAGACTATTCTTCATCAGCAGACTCTCCAAATGTCGGTTGGGTGAACGATGCAGTAATGGATTCAGGGTTGTAGGTTTTTCTTCATTTGCAAGTATTGATCCTTTGATGAATTCGTAATTTTTTTATTATTTTTTTTTCATATTTGTACAAGTTGGGGACTTCAATGGTTTTTTCTCGAAGCCATGAGAATAGTGTTGCATGACTCAGTTTTCCATGGGGATAGGAATTACTAAACCTGGGGACCGTACAGATGAAGATGGGTAGACCTAATCATAAATTTTTACAAGTTGATGTTTGTTGAGCTGTAGTGCAAAGTGACAGTGATTTTTTTTTAGGATAATGATGTCGGCCCTCTTTATTTTTCCATGGCCAATAAGTTGAACATATATTTTGGAATATTGTAGGTTGCTGACTACGTAGAGCCTGCCTTCTGTTAATTTTTTGGGGATGTATCTTAACATCCTATGATGTTCTTTAAGGGGCTACTCTAGGGATCTTTCCTCGGATGCTTTGTTTTATGCTTGTAAATGGAGTTTGCAGTATTTTCTCAAAAAAAATCTTCTTCATATATCTTTTTTTAAAAGAGATTAATTTTTGTGATCATTTATAGTGTTTTCAATCAAAATCGAGCCGCAGTGCTTACAGAACTTATGTTCTGATATTAACCTTCATCGCACATGCAGCCTATCTTGCTTCGAGAAAGCCTTCCTCTATTGTTAAAAGTGCCTTGGATCCTCAAAATACTAAATCTTTGACAGTGAGAAGTACTAGTCCATTGACTAATAGATATCCTTGGCTTGTGAATCATATCTTCATCGAACACTCTGATCCAAGCCCTCTCCAAATTGGGGGAAATCAATCTGTTAGCCCAGCAAACGTGACGGATGGATGGGCCCCCTTCAATGGAACTGATGGAACAACTATTCTGGGAGATATTGACTTGGTGTTCACCTTATTGTTATTATTGCATGTACAAACAGATAATCAATCATGGCATTCCAGATGTGATGAGCAACAAGATGGTGGAAGTGGCAGAGGAGTTTTTCACTATGCATGTGGAAGACCGAATGGAATACTATTCCGACGATCCATTCAGTAAAACATGTTTGTCTACTAGCTTCGACATCCACAAAGATCAAGTGTTCAACTGGCGGGACTACTTAAGACATCATTGTTATCCATTATAAGACCATGTTCATACTTGGCCTTCGAAACCTACTAATTATAGGTTAATATTTTGTTTCTTTCATTTTTTAGATATGTGTGTGTAATTTTGATGAGTATGGCAGAGAACGTGCTAGTATCTATTGTAGAGAAGTAAGGGCACTTGCTCTGAGATTCCTGGAGGCAATATCTGAGAGCCTGGGAGTGGAAGCTGACTTCCTAGCTGACAAGGCACTGGGAAAGAACAAGAAAAAAATGGCTATAAACTACTATCCCAAGTGCCTCAATCCTGAGCTTACATTCATTTTACCAGCCCACTCAGACCCCATTGTACTCACTCTTCTTCTTCAGGATAAGGTGCCAGATTTACAAGTGCTCAATAATGGACACTGTATTTCTGTCAATCCCATTCCTGTTGGCCGGATAAATCGTTCTTGCGGACAAGACCGATCTCCCTAGTGTCAGAAGACAATCTAGCAACAAACAAACAACTAAGTTTGTCTTTCTCTAGATATATTCGTTTTACAAATAAATGTTATGAAGGTGTCGATCCTACCTTAGATCCAAATGCTTATTTGTGGTCGCAGTGCTTCCGTTGCATCAATAATCCTTCATCGCAACAAGGGCCCTTTTGTCACAAGAAATTATTATCTTTCGTTGATCTGCAATCACAAACAAGAAAATATCAATAGCACCTGTATAACAAATAATCATAAAACATACCTATCATAGTGATCAAGGAATCTATGAAATAAACGATCAAACAACAACTTATTGAAATAAACAATCGAACGACAATTTATTGAGAAAAACAGAACTTGATTGTATTAATCTTAAAATATACAGAAGAACCTTACAACCTTAGCCTTGATGTTCGAAAGGCCTTCCCGGGGTCCGAAGCAGGAATCTCCTCTACTTTGATAAGTCTTGCACTCTTCCTTCAAGAGCACAAAGAGGTATGTGATCTTTCCTCTCAAAAGCACAGCAGAAAGAAGTCTAAATCTTAACAGCACTTCCACTCAAAAACACATAAAGCTTGAACTCTAATTCTCCATCTCCATAACCTCAATCTCCAATAGTTTTAACTTCTTGAACTTAACTCAAAAGGCTACCCAATGCCTCCTTTTATAGATCAGATGAGGAGGTTAGGATTCCACCATTAAAGGGATAGAACCCTCTTTCAAAGGGATAGGCTCCTCACATCAAGGGATTAGTTCCTTAAGGTGTGGGATACATGCACCTTATCAAAGCGTACTCATCCCCAAAAAATCTCATCCAGAACCTTCCAGAATTGACCAAAATTCAACTTTTTCAGTTTAATTCCACACTTTTTTAACTTTACAGGGGTACCGCAGGTATTACACTGGAAAAGTGTGTTCTAGAACGCATTTTATCTTCACATTACCTGCGTACCCTAGCTAAAAACGCATGCAGGCTTTATATTAACTGCGTACCCAAGGTTTTTTGAGTTTTTTAGGGTTTTTTCTCCAGTTTCAGGGCATGGAATGAGGAACAAAGGTTGTAAGACTTGCAGAGGAGGCATGTATGAGTGTTAATGACCTCATACAGTCAGCAAAATGTCAAGGTGACAGTTTTCAGTGTAACAATTCCTAATTCTTTTGTTATCAACATTGGTGATCAATTACAGGTTCCATCTATCTGCTTGGCACCCTAATTAATCAATTCCCTCTTTTGATTTAATTTTTCATCTATACAATCCAAAAAAGTAAAGGGAACAATGGTGTTTTTTGTTCACATTTTCAAGTGTTCCATTGTTGATTATCACTTTTCCTTTAGTTGTTGAATTGACCAAATTTTTTGATATAGGCATGTAGAATTATTTCTGTTCATTTTATGTATTACTCTATTTGAGTTGTAAATAATTACGTCGGAGGCATTTTATTTGCTAGAGTGGGGTGAGAAAACATTGTTCACCCCACCCAATCAAAACATTTCCCCATCGCCTTTCTGTCAAGTAAAAATTTGACAAGTGTAACCGTTCATCCTACGATAATAGTAATGAATTGTCCTACTTTGGGCTTCGTTTTCATACGCAGATGATCGGAAATTTTCGGTTTTTGTGTTCAATAGATAGGAAAACTGGGCGCAGTTAACTTCTACAGAGTCTACAAGCAAAGACAATGCAGAGTTTAAACTCCAGGTCATGAAATTCCTTCAGGAATTTTTCACTAGTTAAATTCTGACCTGTGAAACAGTGTGGAGAACATGCCTCCTTCCCCGGCTCTAAGGTGTTCACCTACAAGGGACTGCCAAGTGGAACAGAAAAAAAGGGGACGAAGTCTACAGATCACCCCACATGCTATGGATAGGGATATGACGTTGACCTTGCTCTATTCCAGGATATGAAGACAAAGGAAAAAGATAGTTTCTTGCAGCATTCAGGCAATGATTTCACAGCAGAGCCACCTTCAAATCTTCTTACATCAATAATTGATTGCCGCATATCACAGACAATAGGTTCATCACCTGCAGCAAGGCATGGGTTGTCTCTTGCATCAAGGCCTCCAAGTGAGGCTGGAAATAGATCAAGGCAACAGTCTGTTTCCCAAAAAGTTTCTAGAAGAGTGAGCTCTTCGAAGAGCCATGATCGTGATCATTTCAGCTCCCAAAGTAAGGGATCTGTAGTTTCATCTTGTGAGGATGATATGGATTCCATCCAATCTGCATTTTTAGGAAAAAAAAAACAAGCACTGTGAGCATGGTAAATCAGCAGGTAACAAGGAAACAGGAAACATCTCCAAATAGCAGAATTCAGTCATTCTCCAAAAAACCCACAAGATCAACATCAAAAATTAATATTTCCCCAAGCTTTGTGCCAAAGAGATCCTTTGACTCTGCATTGTTCCAAATGGTATGCCTCCTATCTTGGAGTATTTGTTTTTTAAGCTTGCAGTGATGTTGTTAGCTCTAATTGCATGGGTTTCCTTTTTTTGTTGTTTGACACAGCAATATTTTGTTATCTCCTTTCATGTATTTGCATTCTACTTGATTCATGTAAAGTGAAAGCTTGAGAGTGTTATTCCTAACTGATAAGATTGGGATATCATTGACATCAATCCTCACATGTGAGCAAGGCATTGCCTGATTTAGGTTTGTTTTGAGTTTTCTTTTCCCATGTGTTGATCTTGTTTTGAAGCTTCAAGTTCAAACATATGCACTAAAATGCAGTTGAAATCAAAACTATGAGCCATCTCCAAATGTTCTAAATACCAAAAAGGGATTGTAAGCTAAGCTAAAATTGATGAATATGAGTTGTGCGCGAAACAGTAAAAAAGTCATGATTTTATACTATATCTATGGTATTATGGCATCTACATACTCTATTTGAAAAAAATATGACCAACCAAAGACTCATTGAGATACACATTAAAATAACATAAATTTTGAAAATATCCAATGCTCCCGAGTCCCAACTCAACTTATATCTGACATACATGTAATATTGAAAAATTATGTTCTGAGAAAATAGTGGCGGGCTTTGCTTAGAAGTCAGATAGTTAATATAATACTAGTCTAAGTTATAGGATATAAATTTATGCACATCTACTTTTCATTTGGTTTAAATGTTACAAGATTCTATAAGAATGGAAAATCTGGATTCAAACACTTACTGAAGTAAAGCAGGAAAAACCTTCTGGAAACCTTTTTCTAGCTTGGAAACATTTTGAATTACAAATATGTAACAAAGGAAAGGATCGTTTACCTTTTAGTTCCAACGAGAACTATTGGAACACCAGGTGAAAAATGCCTCAGCTTAGGAAGCCACTGCACAATCATTGTGGAGCTTATGTTAGACAACCATTTTAGTAAACAAGACATCCTCACATCAAAATTTCAAGATATTATATTTGTTTAGGTGGAAAAAATGTGTCTTCTCACAAGTTATTTCAAATAGAATCCAAAATAAGATTGCATAAAGCACAATCCACATAAAACAAACCTTTTTGGTAATATTCTCATAGCTTGCCTTACTAATAAGAGAAAATTCTAGAATAAAAACATCTGCTCCCTTGTAGCTCAGAGCTCTTAATCTATTGTACTCCTCTTGACTTGTTCCACCAAATTTTCAGAGAGGGCATAAAATCTAAACTCCTAGAATGGTTACTCTTTGAAATAACTAACAATGCACATAAAATGACTATTTAAGAACTTTAAACCCAAGAAAACACATCTAGGAAAATAAATGCATCCTACAGTTTAACATGAAATATAGAATGTATTTAAACAGAGACTACCGAAGAACAAGAAAATCTTGGATAAGAACTTTGATTCCATCATTAGTACCTGTTTTACCCCACAGACCAAGGTTCACTGTGTTGCCATCCACCACAACATTTGCACTGAAGTTATCAAAAAATTTGGTACATAGTCCTGAGATCCACCATAAAAACATATAATTAATATTGCAGCCTCAACCAGACATTAATAAAGTAAAGTAAGACCAATTCCAAATAACACCAAAAGTTGAAATATGCACAAATATTGTCACTTTTCAGCTAATTTCTTCCATTATGTTCATTAAAATATTGCCCAGAAACTCCTTTAAAACCCTTTAACCAACAAAAAACTATTAAAAGTACTTGTCTTTCTCTATTTTCAAAACATAGTGAAAAGTCTAGAAAATCTCTGGGTCGAAATCCAGCAAAATTTTCCCTAACTTGGAAGCACTAACGCTTAAATCAAGAGATCTATTGAGTAATATCTACCACAATAAATTCAGACACTGGCCGATAATGTCTTTAAAATCCTTTCTGTTGACCAAAAACCATTAATTTATCTTGTTTTTCCCAAACATGTCGATTGTATCATGTCTTCCCGGCCACGCACATTTCGAACGTGTGTTTTCATTATAAAATGTGCCTCCCTCACAGTAAAGCATCCAAAAGGCTAATTTTCTCCATGTTATCAACTCCATCTCTATACACCATCATTACCCATTTAAATTTTTTTAATAACATTTCCCTTTACAATATCCATTGAAGGAAACATCCCTTACAAGATGGTGACATTAAATTACAAGGGGCTATGCTGTCGATTAGAAGCGCTGCTGACAGGACTTATTCAAATAGCTGGCCACCACTGTTTTCTGAACATAAAAAATAATGAGACTGAACCAAATCCCATCTACTTGAAGTCCCTGAGCATCCTCAATAGAGGCGTTCAATTGGCGAAAATGTGCGAGAAAACCAGCCCTCTTAATACTCTCCAGAAATTGAGATATACTTCTGAAATCCACCAGCTAGAAAAGGACATCCGTGACTTCGTTCCATACCAGATGCTTGACTAATTATCTCTTGAGTTGAAGAATATCATATCGGAGTTCAAGTGTCTTCGCCATTTGTACGAGTTAGAGGCAGTGGATGAGAGAAACCTGAATGAAACAATTGTTCCCAGGATCACCAATGATCCCGATGAGAATGTCGTGATGTTACAAAAAATGGGTTCACATGCTATGTTTGGTGGAGCTTTTGATGAAGCTTCTTCTACTTCTAATTGTAGTGGCTCAGTGAAGTTTGATTTTGTAGTGGGACTGGAAAATAATATCTAGAATTTGAAGAGGATTCTGGGACTGGAAGACCCTTGTGACAACCCGATATTGTTCTATCATCCGCACAACAACCTCTACCAGGCTTTATGAATTTCCATTGCTAGATGATGTCGATGCTCTGCCCCTTTTCTGCTTTTGGGCTTTTGGACAGAAATCAATTCCAAGTAATGCGGACAACCAGCTAGTCAAGCAGGTAATGCAATTTATATGCAATATATTATTTTACTAAGTACTAAGTTTGGTTCAATTTAATGACTATGACACAGTGTTCTCCTAAATGTCCCTAATTACAAGAAATTACTACAATGGCATATCATATCAGGATATCATTATAGTTTTACATAATTCCATATTAATACTTACTATGCTCTTAACAATGGTATCGGTAATCCATTAAAATAGATTCTAGCCATATACCCAATTGTATATTCATCTTCATAAACAATGAAACAAAAACCTGTGAATGAACTTTATAATTATCACGCAACTATTCATGCTTTCAACAACTTTTTGTTTTTGGTATTTGATTGGTTTCCGCCTATAGAATTTTCACTAGTGTTGCTAATGTATGAATCACAGGTGCAAGCGGAATGTAAAGGTCTACCACTTGCTCTGAATGTGATCGGAAGCTCTTTGTATGGTCAGCCTCATCTGGCCTGGGAGGGTGCCAAGAACAAAATCTTAAAATGGGAATCAAATATTAGATTATCACAAAGAAGGGCTTCTTAGATGCTTGGAGACCAGTATTGATGCCCTGGATGAGGAAGCACGGGAGTGCTTCTTAGACTTGGGGTCATTTCCAAAGGATAGAAAGATATCAGTGGATGCATTATTGGATATTTGGATTTATGTACGAAATATGGAGTGGCACGATGCTTTTGTCATCTTGTTAGAGCTTGCAAGTAGAAATCTATTGAATTTAACAAGAAATCTTAGGTAAGTGCCTTCATTTCTAACTGTTGTGTGCTCAATATCATTTGATCATAGCTTCCTCTGTCTTATACATTGTGTTGTCTTGGTAATTGGATGTAGTAGGAGCCAAGCAATCAATTCTGGAAGTGCCTCTGAGCTGTACTTTTCTCAACATGATGTAATGCGAGACTTGGCCCTATATTTGGCATCCCGAGGTAGCATAGTTGGTAGGAAGAGATTGCTTATGCCTAAAAAGGAGGACAGTAAGAACTTTAATAAATTTTCCTATTTCGATAGACCATATACCTTTAATGATATCTAGGTTTTGATCATTGATTCAAAAGTTCTTAGAAAATATATGCAATAACCTATAATGTTCTAATATAGCTTTGCTTCTATGGTTCACCTATGTAGGTACAATAGAAGACGATCAGTGGTATGAGATGAATTTTGGTGAGGCAGAGGCTTTGGTATTACTCTTTTCTGCAACCAAATACTTTCTTCCATCATTTTTGAGTTACATGAAGAAACTGAAAGTCCTCATAGTGTTTAATTATGGGTACAATAAAGCCACAGTGAACATTCTACCAGCGTTATCTTCACTTACTCAGCTTAAGACTATTCACTTGGAGAAGTTGAATGTGCCTCCACTTCAAGAGCATAGTAAAGTATTGCAAAACTTGGAGAATATGTCTCTGACATTATGTGAAGGGCTTGGAAATTGTCCAGGTTCAACAGCTACCAGTCAAGCCTAAAGCTTCCCATAATGCGAGATTTTAACTTGGACCACTGCTGTGATTTAGAGGAGTTACTCTGTGGTATCTGTGACATGTCTTCTGTTCAGAAGTGGTCTATCACTAGTTGCCACCTTCTTAGTTTTCTATCACTTATCATAGTTCTTACTGAAAAATTTCCTTTGGATTCAGTAAGAACTTCAGTGACTGAACACTCTCCTGATCCTAGGTGTACAGATCCCGAGTCCTGAAAACTGTCTCTAGGCTCATATTTAAACTAAAGGGCATTTATATGGGTATTTAGAGATTGATTCTACATAGCTTCATGCTCCCTAGTCTCTTGAGGGACTTTGGTTACGTCACAGTTTGTCCCGACAACCTCACATTCCATAAGCTCTTCAAGAACTCTAATTACTTTACAGTTTATTTGCACAACTTCGTGTTCCATAGGCTCTTCAAGAACTGTGGTTACTTTACATCTTGTCTCCTCAGTAGAAGCTGGACCAATCTTGGTAAGTTTAAAGATATTATCTCTCTGGGCTGTCAAACAATTTCCTTTGTCTTCCTGTTCCTCAGATTTATGTTCCGCCATTCTCTGTGGATAACTGTGATCTCCGTTATCCTCTGTAATGTGAACAACAGTAATAAAGTGATAAATTTTCCCTAACTTTATTACTTTTTTCACTTCCGGCGTTTAATTTGCACCTCTCGGTGCAAATGCTAGTTCTATTATTATTTATTGTTCGAGATCAATTAATATTTTGTATTAAAAATTTTAAATATCTCTTAAAATTGCTGTAATGATAATTTCTAATTTTTCACTTTCTAAAGGCTCCATAATTATGGATAACTATTTTACTGGTATTTTTTTCTACTTCAATGCTTTTGGCTTAATGCAAGTTAGTTTGAAAAATCTCTTAGATTATAATCCAATGATTGGCTGAAGTTCTAAAATTATGATAGGTCAATCTCAGTTGTTTTAAAGAGTTATTGAAAGTCATTGGTTATCTTGTTAGATTTCTATTTCTTATATGAAGCCAGCAACTATGAGGATGGCCATATGGTGGGTATTTATGATCAAGGGTTTGACTATTCATTTTTGGAAAAATATTTGCATGTCAAAACTGTTGTCTTCAACATGTATACTTGAGGCTGGATCCAACTTTTTCCTGCTTGACTTATCTTCTAACAGTGTCATACTTTCTCTCCATGGTGGATAAAATAAAAATCAGCATCAACTGTTTGGTTTTCCTTGCTTGCAATATTGATTCAATATAGAAGTAGGATGTCTAAAGCAGTATAGGAAGATATGAAGCTACATCAGAAAAGGTGTTTGCATGTGTTGATATTATAAGAAAGGTATTGTGCCAACTTGCACTTCTAGTACATTCACATGGAGACGAAGTTTCAAAGATAATTTAGTTCCAAATTTATTAGACATAGGCTATAAGTTAGAATGTTAAGTTTTGTGAAGCATTGACAATTAAGCTAAAAGCATCAGATTAAAACCAAAGCTAAAACACTGGACTATTGCCTTGTTGTGTAATATTCCACATTAACGAGTTCTACAAAATTCCTGAAAGTTGATGAAAAAGGCCAGAATGATGACGCTAAAATTTAAAAGAAGTGTAAAATAACTTGTAATCATGATTTTTTTGTTGCCCAGTCAGTCAGAATTTTTTGATTTAACCATAGGAAATGAATTCTATTGTGGAACTGTACTTTGTGATCAGATGGACCAACCAGAGATATGCCACTGCTATTTAAACAAGTTTTATTATTTTTTGTCTATTGTCCAAGTCTAATACGTTAGCTTAGATGATGAATGTTTTAACAAACCCCAGGACTGCATTTTCCCATACAAAACGATAGTTAAAAGTATATTCTGGTTTTCTTATGTAATATTTAACTCCTGTATGAGACTAAAGTGATAATTTTGTTGCTTGAAATGTTTTATGTGTAAAGAGATTTTCCCAGTTTGTTAACTGTAAGGAGGTGCACATTATTTTTCATTAATATTACTTTGGTTTTGTAGGTGAACATATTTAAGGGTGTTGCAGTCCTAATGATCCAGTATATTGACCAAATACGTGGTGAAGGATTTGAAATTAAGTATCTAAATATTGGAGGAGGTTTAGGCATTGATTACTATCACAAGGGTGAAGCACTTCCTACCTCTAAGGATCTTATAAATTCTATAAGTCATTAAAGCTTTTAATAATTGGCTTAAACTAAGTTACTTTTTATTAAAACTTACACTCTTTTGTTTCCCAAGTTACTGTGCTAGCCTTGTTACAGCTATTTTGAGAATATATATAGACACTTTAGAGATGTATATTTGCACCATTGGCTGTTTCTTCAGGTAAGAAAGCTGGTATTATCTAGAAATCTTACACTCATTGTTGAGCCTGGGAGATCTCTTGTTGCAAACTCTGGTGTTCTTGTGAGTCGAGTTGTTGGAGTCAAGACAAATGGTAACAAGAACTTCATTGTAATTGATGGCAGCATGGCAAAGCTTACTAGGCCTAGCCTTTATTGATCTTACCATGTTAGTACATAAATTTGACTTGGGGCAAACCCAACTTTTTTTGATGATGCATGATTGAAGGGATGATCATTTCCAAATGAATATATAAGGGATAATTTGTCATAATTTTGTAGTCTCCTTGTTGACAGGAAATATTACTGGTATTGAGATTCCCAGATACTAAATAGACCATTCTTTCTCATGACAGGCACACAGTCTGAAAGTTGTGATATGAATCATAAAATGATTTTGAGATTTTGAGATGTTTCTAACTGATATTCTTCTTGATACACAACACATTGAGCTAATTTCTCCACCTTCCCCAAAGGAAAAAATTCGAACTTTTGATGTTGTTGGGCCTGTCTGCGAGTCTACAGACTTTTTAGGAAAGGACAGGGAACTTCCAACTCCAGAAATGGTGGTTAGTTACAGGACAATAATTATCACACCTAATATACATGCATGATGAGAAGGAATTGATTTTCCAATATGATATTTAATTGTTTCTAGAATTATTTTGTGATGCTTCTTTGAAGGCATACACTTGTGGCTTAACTTTGAGTGGCCATCCTCTTTCAGTGGGAAGGAATGGTGGTCAATGATGCGATAGCTTACTACATGAGTATGGCATCAACTTAAAACTTAAGAATGAGGCCAGAAGAATACTGGGTAAGTTGAGTTGTGAATGCATATTTTTGTTTCTAGATTGGAGTGAATTCTATATTTTTAAAGCTTGACAATGCTGATTTTGACAATTGAGAGAATGCTAGACAGATTCATGATGATGGATCAGTTAAAAAGATAATACATGCTGAAACAATTGTAGGTGCTTTCTATAACTCATGACATTGTTTACCATCTTGTATTATAGCATACAAGAACATTCAGGGTCTTCTTGTCAAGTTTTCTAGGCTCTTGGGTAGTTGGTGTTGAACTTAGGATCTTGAAAATTACAAAATTTTGGTTTGACGTTAGCATATTTTGATATGAATATTTAGAGTAAAATGTAACTGCAGATAAACTTTTCATTTTCCTCTTCTGGGCTATTGGTGTGTTCTCTATATGGATTACTTCATAGAGTGTATTTGTATAGCAGTTTATTGAAGGTGTTTGTATGACATCTTTTAAAGTTGTTAGAAGGTAGATTTGGACCAGCTTTAAAACAGTCTTGTAGCAGCAATTGAATTTTTTTTTTTTAAACCTTTAAATACCTCTTTCTAGCACATTGAAAACCTTTTGATGATGGATTTAGAGCAGGTTTTAATATTTAGTTTCGACAATTATTTGAATCATTTGAAGAGCTAGAGCAATCTCCTTGGAGTGACTATTGAAGGATCTTCGATACCGTCATTACTATGCCAATGGGATAATCATATTAGTGTTCCTTTATGTTCGTGTAACTTTATTTTAAATTTTAACCTCCTATTACATTCTTTGAAAGATATATAGGAACTAAAATTTCCATATATTTCACTTAATTATTGATTTCCCCACTCCCCGATGTTACTTTTCACCTCTCGGTGCAAATGCTAGTTACATAGTCATTACAAGGAAGACCTACCTAGTTACACTCTTCAACATTATAACTATATATAATTTTGATGTTTCTAGGTTGGAGATTGTACTATTTTCATTAGAGGATGCTACTATTGATGTGCACAAGGCTCTTGAGTTACTTGGTAGGATTCTCACAAAATCGGTTGTTGAAGGGATATTCTTTATTCAAGATATAATAAGGGAAATCAAGGATGGAGGTACATAGCCAGGAAGCTTATTAGAAATGAGGGGATTTTGAGGTATTTCTCAAGAAGAAAATTTCAAGGTAGTCTGCTCACAATTTTAATGCCTGATCAATTTTGTGTTTTATTTGTGATCTCTCATGTTGACTAGTGAATGGTTGGTTAGTTTTTAGCTCATGCTCACATTTTTTGGTTCGTAAAGCTTGAGCACTTTATAACAAAAATAGGCAAAGTCAAAAAACACAAATGGTCCACTAGCTCTCTTTTCATTTGCTAATATTATAATGAATTTTTATTAGAGGCACTATTTGTTTGTTTATTTTGGTTAGAAAAGGGTTTTCTCTGGGTTTTATGTGATTTTCTATTTATCGTATGTAGCATGTTGAGAAATGGGAAAGAATAACGTGAAATTTATTTTGCAGAAATTGATGTTGAAGGAAAACTGCTTTGACATTGTTGATGTTAAGGTATATGTTGTATAAACTATTTATAGTCTAATTTATGTTATATTCTAGTGTTCACTATCTTTCATTTCTTACAGTGCATTGTATTTTCTTTTGTTTTCAGAAAATGAAATCAGTATTGATGGTAAGAAGCATGAATTGAAAAAAGAGAAGAGCAATAACATTGGAGCGACAAATGCAAAAAGAGAGGAGAACTGGTTTGGTCATACCCTTAGAACCAATATCTCGCATAAGACACAGATATAAAGACTGATGATCATGTCTTCAGAGTTGGTGAATTCACCTGTAATGCCTTGACAACACAACGATAATGTTTTGAAGTGATGAAACATCATTTCATGTGTAAATTGTAGTCCAACTAATATAAAGTTGGAAACTCATATTGTAATATTTTAACATTTCATATAATATAATTTATGTCCTTGAAATTATTTATAGTTTCACTTGATGTTGTTTAGTATTGTAATTAAAATATGCGACTTTGTGTTTTCATATTAGATGAACATGCACATTGTATGACATTTTTTAAATCATACAAATTAATTTATGTTGATTAATAATGAACACAAATAAAATGAATATGCAACTAAATTAGTCATTTAGAATGATTATTAATGAAATGAATATAAACTACTAAATTAGTCATTTATATAATGAATAAATGGCTACTGCAAATGATAAATTTGTGACTACAAATGATGACTAAATTTTGCATATATACGACTATTAGTAGCTAATTTACAGTATCTTATAACATGACTAAAATTTAGTCACATTTCTTCGGTCATTAATTGGTTTCAAACAATGAGTAAAATTTGCATATATATGACTATTAGTAGCTAATTTACAGTATCTTATAACACGACCAAAATTTTGGTCATAGTTCTTTGGTCATTAATTGGTTTTCTCAGGTGATCATATAGTAATATATTTTGTTGTATATCTGGTCATTAATTATGACATTTAATGACTAAATCAAAGACCAAATGAATGACTAAATAAGTGACCAAATGAATGACTAAATGAATGAATAAATTAGTGACAAAATGAAAGACCAAATCAATGACTAAATTAGTGACCAAATCAATGACTAAATCAATGACCAAATATACAACTAGAGAAAAAAATTGAGATAACCAATTAATGACTAAGCTAAAAACGACCAAAAGTTGGTCGTGTTATAAGATACTGTAAATTAGCTACTATTGGTCACCGACCGAAAAATAGTCATTTATATGTAAATTTTAGTCGTTTTTTAGTAACAAATTAGCCATTTTGTACTAGTGATATAGTACATAGACCTTCCCAGTGATGGAACTGACACAGGTCCAAACACATCACTATGCACAAGTTCTAATATCTTGTTCGCCCTCTTAGCACCAAAAGCAAAACTCACCCGATTCTACTTCCCATATATACAATGTTCACATAAATCAAAATCCAGAGAGAAATTAGACATACCTTCTACCATACCATTTCTATGCAGTATCCAAAGGCCCTTCTCTCCAATATGTCCAATCCTTTGATGCCATAGCATGGTCTTTTCTCTGAAGATAGCTAGGCTTTCTGCTCCACTTTTAGGAACCAAAAAACTGTTACACCCATCAATAACAGTGCTACTTTGTAGCTTGTACAGAGTTCCAATCTGAACTCTCCACATTCATACCAGTGCTCCCTGAACCATCTTGCAGACATCTTTCTTGAACACTATTTTTACACTTGCATCATCCATCTTTCTTACAGAAATCAGATTTCTAGCCAATCCAGGAATATGCAGAACACTAGGAAGTTTTCTAATCCTTCCACCTTGTAGCTTCAGTTTGACCTTTGCACGTCCGATGATTCTAGCCTTCCTATCATCCCCTAGGAAGACATCGCCACCATCATATTTCTCATACTCGCAGAAACACTCCCTATGGGGATTGAAGCGAAAGGATGCACTCGAGTCAGTCAACCATGACTCATGATCTACATGTGTATTTGAAGAAGAAGCCAAATACACATCCCCACCTTCATCCGAGGTGGCTTTTGCCTCTGTAGAAGGAGCATCATCAGATCCATTTCTTTTCTCAGGAGCTTTAGATCTACATTCATTTTTGTAGTGTCCTTCCTTTCCGCATTTCCAGCATACCTTTACAAACTTTCCAGGAGATTTAGATCTCCCTCTAGATTTGGATCTCCCACTCGAAACCTTATTCTTGTTTCTGTTTTGGGACCTTCCTCTTACAGATAAGGAATCTCCATTTTGGCCCTCCATATTTCTCTGTCTCACTTCCTCTGACAACAAGGTTGAGACAATGTCATCAAAATTCAAGGTAGTTGTATTGCTACCTATTGCAATAACTACACTGTCCCACGAGTCTGGTAGAGAACACAACAAATTGATGCACTTATCTTCATCTGAGATTTTAATATCAAAAGATGACAACTGACTTACCATAGTATTGAAGGCGTTCATATGCTCTGTCACTGAGTCTCCATCCTTCATCCTCAAGTTATACACCTTTTTCCGTAGGAACAACTTATTCATCAGAGACTTAGACTGGTAAAAAGTCCCAATATTTTCCCACAAATTCTTCGCCGTAGATTCCAGAGATACATTCAACAATACTGAATCTGAGACACACAACCGTATTGTTCTCTTAGCCTTCCGATCTAGTTCCTTCTAGTCTTCATCTAACATTGCCGTTGGTTTAGTACCTGGATGTACCACGATCCATTGATATTTATCCACTAGCAGATCCTCCATCTTGACCTTCCACAACTCAAAACTATGACCATTAAATTCCTCAATCTCTATCTTTCCGTCACTCGCCATCTTCTTTCACCGCAAGAATCGATCCCACAGATCTCCCACTGAACAGGGTCTACCTCAGGCCCAAGCAAAAAACCCTTAGTAGCAAAGGTGTCCCCTTGAAGCCAAAACAACTCTAATAGAAAATGTAGGTTTTAACCCTGAATATAAATTATCTACACACGAATCTTATAACAAAAAATAAACAATAGCGAGAGCATAAAACATAAAAAAAATAAACACAGAGATTTTCTCCTGGATCCCAAATCGAGACAACCAGCTTGATTTTTCATTATATTCATTTTAGTGTTACAACACATATATATACATGCCGAATCATACATAAACCCCAATCCATTAACCCTAGATTAGAACATAACCATAGTTCCATTGACTGGATCTACAAAACACCAGGGGCCAAAAACCATCGTACCCCAAAATCATGTGCAAACTCATGCACAAAACATTGGTGGGTCTGCCTATGAGTGGGTCCGCACACCAAAAACAAAATTTTCCAGGGCGCTACCACCCCCCTTGTGACTGCCTTGCTGCGCCCGACGCAACGTATAGCACATGGGGTTGGTCGTGGAAAGAATATAACACATACCCAACACAGTTGAGTTCAATGTACATTTTGGGTTTTCTACACTACTGAGAGAGAGAATCTTCTAGAGCTGAAGCATTGAGGGAAACCAAGAACCAATCCCATTGAGGGGAACTGGTAACATCTATTTGTTCCCTTCACTAGGTGTAATAATATATGAAATCATTCATTAAATATTGTCTTGTCTGTTGGATGCATGGAGTAATTAATATTTATTGTCACTATTTAATTGATTTTACTGCATAGATCTAGTTTTTTGTAGCATTTTTTTATTACTATTCATTGCATATCTAAAGGGTTAAGTAGTCATTTCTGTTGTTAGGGATGTTTGTCACACACAGTTAAAGTAGGATTTTTTTCGTACACTTGCGTTAAGAATTTACGCTAACACCATGACTTAAGGAAGAGGCTTTTGTACTAGAAGATGGCATCATAATAATATTGATCTATCAACCTATGAGGAATAATAAAAAATTGAGCACTTGTCATGGGTTTATTACAATTTTACCCCTCCACAAATTGAAAGGGAAATTTATAATGTTGAGAGGGAATTAGTCAGAATTGAATGATGATTCATTGTCAATGAATAGGTCTTGGAGCATATTTTTAAGTCCCAATAGTAATAGTGTATCCCATTTATTTTTATTGTTAGTGTATCCCCCTATTGTTAATGTTTTCACATGTATCCCCTAGGTTGTTATTGTTGTGACATTACATTATTATTTTTATGTAGGATATAATTATATGGTGACCCCTTAGACTCCTATATATATACCAAGGAGGTATTATCATTTGTATCATCTTATAATTATTAATTATGTAATGTAAATGAGGTTTCCCCCTTAAAGAGGATAATTTTTAATTCGTTTACTTATCTTTTCTTCTACTTTGTGAGTTGGTTGCATAACATTTGGTATCAGAGCTTTGGATTCTAGGGTTTCGTTGTTGCAAACATGTCATCTTGGAATTTTCGCTATAATTTTTTTATATGAAGGTTCAGAAGCTAAAATTGTGATAACGTGTAGAGAAAATCTTGATTAAATTCCTGTGAAAAGTTCATATCTTGGGTTGCTATATTTTCTAAGATATTCTCTAAAGAAGTTAGGTTTTTTTCATTCTCCAAAATTAAACTTCAAACATGTGGCGTTGGGAAAATCATCATAACAGCCTCTATGAGCATCGTATTTGAATTTCTTAAAATTTGAATGAAATTAAACAAACTTTAGCTTTTCATGTATAATTTTCAGCTCTGAAGGTTAAAATATTGACATGTGACATTCCTTACAAGTTCGCTCTATTGAATCGGTCCATAGTCAAGCCATCATGGGATATTAGGCATAAAATTACCTTGAAGAATCCAATTTAGTTCCGACTTATGCTGTTGGAAATAAGTCTTAGAGGGATACCACAGCATAGAATTTCAAACCTTGGAGATTCGAAATTACAGAGGTATAATAGTTTCAATATTGAGCTCCTAAAATGCAAGGGAAAGGCGTGCATTTTTTAAAAAAAATCATAATTTTTGTTTTAAAATTTATTTTGAAGTGATTCAAAGGGAATAGTGAAGAATATGTATCACTTATTAATTCCAAAATTCCTCGAAAAAAATTTGGCACACCTATTAAGAAACCAAAAATCTCTTATATGACGCATCAAGAAGAGGAAGAAATGTAGCATGATATATCAAAATTACAAGACAAAGTGCAACAAATTTCATTCTCGCAAAAAGTAACAAAAAATCAATTGGAAGCCATAATGAATGTTAATATAGATGGTATAAAAAGGGACAAGGAAATGTTTAATGATAGTTTAAAAGAATACATGGAAGCAACGATGAATGTCAAGATAGAAGCGTCAAAGGAAGGTATGGAAAAGTTGCTAGAAGAAAGGCATCCATGTGGTGACAAGGTAATCCATGAAAATCATGATGAGGAAAAAAGGAATATTAATTATGATTTTAGAGACTCCAATGTTGGGTTTAATAAACACCACTTTCTAAATATAGATATGAGGAAGTTTTATGGAAAGGACCTAGTAATATGGACATTACATATGGAGAAATATTTTGATCTCCACGATGTGAAACACACATAAAAGGAACACATTGTTGATTAACAGTTGTCATTGATGTCAACCCAAGTGTGGAGTACCGAAAAGGTATGATTTTGCTGATTACTTTAATGACTTTTTAATACAATTTGTGAACCTTTTGTATCATGGATTTGGAAAGTCATAAGGAACTATCACAAAACATGTGAGAATCGATGTGTATAACTTAGCCACTGATAATGGTTATTTTCTATACAGGGAAAGAAGAAAATGAAGAGTTGCCGCTCTAAAGATAAGAACGAAGTGGAGATAACTGCTGTCCCTCTGGATGAGAACCGAACGCAAACATAGGGAAACAAGATCAAGGTGAATCGGGTCGGGCAAGAAGGAGAGGACACCAACTCAGCGCAATAGCAAAGACAGGATGAAGAGTTAACTGTTTGGCGAATCCCTCAGGATCGAAGATCCTGAGGGATCGCTGCTTTATTTATCTAGCTGCTTGGACATCTCCGCCATCGTCCTTATAAAAAGAGACAACACTGTTAGTTTAGGGCGAGATAAGATACGTTTTATGTAATCTTCTGTAGAACATCAGATTTGGGTATTAAGCTTTGTTGAGAACTGGTTCGATGTATTTTTGATCAATGTATTAATGAAAGCCTGGTGATTATTCCATCTTCGCGTCTGCGTTAACCTAAAGCGGTGCATCCTTGGAGGCTAAGGGCCCGGCCCCGAAAGACACTTGCTTCTGTACCATTACAGCTTCGTTTCTGTGTGGTTTGTTTATTATTGCTATTCGATTATTTGATATGCTTTACAAGTTCATATTACATGCTCTGTTCCAGTTTGAATCATTGAAGTTTCTACAGCTAGACTTGTGTGTTAGCTCCGCATTGCGTTATTATTCCTTTCAAGAGTTAATCGCATATCCTTACTGTTATGTTACAGAGCTGTTATATTAACATTTGTGTTGTGTGCGTTTCCACTGAATCAGTATTGTCCCATAATTCATTAATCGTTATTGTTGTTCCATTAATATGATTTGTGTAATTCGCCTTTAGAATGATAGAATGTTCCTTGATTGCAAAGAGTGTATAGATTGAGTTTGATTATAACCCGCGAGACTTAGTATTCACTTGCCGTTCCATTTTAGAGTTGCTGTTCCATTTCAGAATTGTGGTTTAATCCTTTATTTCCTTTGCTGATCTATTTATCTGCATTTGATGGTTTGCTGTGAGAGATGATCTAAGACTGTAGTGAGCAGTATCAGTCACTGTTTAGCTCCCAGGCTTGTGATCTATGCTTTAGTTCTTTTTCCATCAGTTTCTGAAGGGATGGTTTATTATTACCGAACCCTTGACTGTTGAGTTATTGAGTTTCCTGAGTGTGTGATTTATTTCTTTAAAGTAATTTGATTTCAGTTAAGCATCTGTTTACTCTTGTATTTCTTAAGCACTGTACTACTAGCATTAATCTGACAAATGAGCCTCGGATTGAGTCACTCTTTGTAATGACAAAACGCTCTCGGGTTGACATATTAATGTGAGGTGATTAGAGGTGAAAGAGACCCTTTTTATAGCTCTACATTTTGGCGCCGTTGCCGGGGAAAGAGTGTAGCCATTTGTTTTTTTTTTCAGAGTAGTGTACAAGCCTGCTAGGGAGGAGTTGGATCCTAAAAACGGAAGGTAAGAACCTACGTGCAGAGCATGTAAAAGACCTGCTCATTATCCGCTTTCCTAACAGATTTATTGTTGCTTGTTTGAATAGAAGTTCGTAGTTTATTTTTGAGTGCATGACTAAGCAGAAAAGACCAGAAAAGAATATCAAACCCCCATCCAAACCTGAAAAAGCTAAGGGGCCGGTGACCCTTGGCCGAACGACCTTCATAGACGAAATCTATAAGAAAATAGAGTCTCAGCCATCAGTAGGCTTCAAGAAAAACACTTCCAAACCGCCTACTAGTTCCCTTCAGGCCACAGGATCACCATCTGTAGCCTGTGCTGAGGTGCATAGTCAAACTGAGGAGCAGGACTTTCAAGAAGTTGAAAATTCCACTCCAGAATTATTGTAGGAAGGGAACTCTAGCAACTTTTGCGAAGGAGAAGGAGAAACAGGGGAAACCAAGGAACCAAAATCTCCTCTTGAAACAAATCAGTCATTAGATAGCCCAGATAAGGGGAGTGCTGCAAAAGTTGTTGTTGAAGAGATTCAATCTCCTCAAACACCTGGTATTCCCATTATTCCAGATAAAGGAAGCGCTATTAAAAAGATCCCTGTCAAAACCGTTCCCACCCAACCTAGGAATACCCTCCTAGATATCCCAGAAGGTTACTGGCATATATTCGATCCCATGGCTCAAAACCAACCAAACGCTCAAAACCAGCCAAACACTCAAACCTCTACATCACAATATCCTATAGTGGATTCTGCAGCAAATGCACCCATGAAAGCTATCCCTCTTCAGCATATCCCCACATTTCACGCACTCACATCAGAAGATCCGGATGCATTCCTATTCGAATTCGATGTGTTATGTCGGGGGTACGATTACACCACCGATCCCCAAAAATTGAAATTATTCCCCTCGACATTGAAAGGGGCTGCTTTAAGATGGTTTATGGGGCTAGGTGGCGGGGTTATCAACAATTGGGATCAAATGAAAGAATCCTTCTTAAAGAAATACCAGGATTATTGTAGGTCTAGAGAATTAAAAGACGAAATATTTCAAATGACAGCCAGACCAAATGAAACATTAGAGGAGTATGTGGAACGTTTTCAGTATAATTTACAAAGATCTCCTTATGCATCGCTACCTTTACCTGATAATGTGTTAAAAACCGCATTAATGAGGGGCATGAAGGAACAATGGATTGAAACATTAAACATTATGGGCAAAGGGGATATTTATCAAGAGAATTTTACTGACATCCTTGACTTATGTATCAGGAGTTCGAGAGGCAGCACAAGAATAAAACCGGCAGAATATGATCGGTTTGTAAGAGATAACAAAGTATCACCAGAAGGAGTAACACGTGCAGAAATTGGAAATTTATTAGAAAATTTTAAAACTGATATTATGGGGACACTAACAACACAACTTGATATTGTGCAGGCTAAACAGAAGCAGCTGGAGGCAGAACAGAATTTGGCAATCTTCTGCCCCCGATGCAGAAAAAAACACAGCCACAAGGAGTGTCCATTAGATAAAGTCCAAACATGCGCCATATGTACAAAAGATCACCTTACGGAGAGCTGCCCCTCACTTCCTGGATTGAAAGCAGTATATAAGGAAGCAGAAGAAGAACCAGAATCGGTGAATTCAATCAACCAGCGCCGCCCGTGGCAGCCAAGGCAACCTGGTATGTTTCCGGACCCAACCTCTTTCTTTCAAAACCCACAGTATAATGCTCAACAATATGGTATGTGGCAAAATCAATCTCAAACCCCATTTACAAACTGGTCACCACAATCATTTCCTTCTCCAAATCCATGGCCGAATCAAACAAGCCAAACTGGTTGGCCAAATTTCCCTTACACTCCACCATATTGGCAAAATGGCCCATATCCTTCACAATGGACTCCCTCTACTTCACAAAGTTCACCCTGGCAGACAAGCTGGCAAAGACCAATGTACCACCCAGTTGGAACTATTCCGCTCCCTCAACCTACTTTGCCAGCTTTACAACAAAATCCCCAGTCTAACCTGAGACCGCAACTCCCAGCCCAACCCGATCCCAATCCAAACAACAGGCAGGTCCAATCTATTCAAATCATAGAATCACCAGAACTAGGACCCGACCTGAGGGAGTGCAATGATCTTCAGTTAAGATCTGGACGTATAATTGAAACTGAGGGAGATAAAACAATCCATATTGAAGATCAGTTACCCAGAGAACATCAGTCACAACAAGAGGATGTAAATAAGAAACAAACTCATAATCAAGCAACCACATCCTCTCCCCCGTTCCCAGAACGATTAGCCATACCTCGATCCATACAATATCCTGACTTCGACATTCTGGGAGAATTACAAAACTTGTACATAAAAATTCCATTCCTCCAAGCCATTCAAGACATTCCCATATACGCCAAAACCATAAAAGAATTGTGCATAAAGAAACCAAGGAGGAATATAACAAACAATCCAAGAGTCCAAGTAGTCGGCACCTTATCCGACCTATTGTCGGGAAGAGAAACACCCCTTAAATATGAAGACCCCGGGAACCCAATTATAACTGTTCAAATTTATGGCCAGACCCTGCCTAATGCCTTAGTTGATTTAGGGGCTGCAATTAATATTTTAACAACCACAACTTGCCAAAAGCTCAGCATTACATCTGTAGAACCCACCTCTACTCTGTTAGAATTGGCTGACCGATCTGTGGTTAGACCAGAGGGCACTCTACATGATGTCATGGTCTCTGTAGAATCCTGGGAGTATCCAACTGATTTCCTGATAATTAATCCAAAAACCCGACTTGATGGACACCCGCTAATTTTAGGTAGACCTTGGCTCGCTACTGCCGATGCCTACATTGGCTGTCGGCAGGGAAATATGACCATAACCAGAGGACCAAATAGCAAAAATTTAGTTCTATCTCCTCCAGCACAGCCAAGTGTCACAATGATTAAAACGAATAAGCACCCTGTATCATATCTTACTGATAACATTAGATCTCCATTAACTATACAAGAGGCACTCGATTTCAAAGATCAAACAGAAGACGATGCCATTAATAATTTCATTACTCAAACTGAACCTCGCACACAATGTCACATGATAAAAGCAGAATTTGATAATGAATTAGAAGAAGATCCCCTGAAAGATATTCATGATCAAATAATACCCGTCACTTCTGTTGCAAATAGTAAAAATGTGGAAATTGCACCCGGGAAAACTTTAAATATCAATGCTAATCTCACACCGGAACAAGAAACAAAGCTCATCCATCTGTTAACAAAATATCAAGAAGCATTTGCATGGGACTACCCTGATATGAAAGGAATCGATCCCCAGTTATGTACCCACCACATTTACATAGAAAAAGATGCCAGACCTGTGCGTCAGCAGCAAAGGAGACTTAATCCCCATCTAAAAGATGTTGTAAAAACTGAACTTCAAAAACTTTTAGATGTGAATTTTATCTACCCTATCTCTGATAGTAAATGGGTATCTCCACTTGTGGTGGTACCAAAAAAGAATGGGAAATGGAGAATTTGTGTGGATTATAGAGAACTTAACAAGGCAACACAAAAAGATCATTTTCCTCTTCCTTTCATAGATCAAGTATTGGACACTTTAGCAGGGAAGAAGTTCTTTTCTTTCCTGGATGGCTTCAGTGGATACAATCAGATTCAGATTGCCCCTGAAGACCAGGATAAAACTACCTTTACTTGCCCCCGGGGAACATTTGCCTATCGAGTTTTACCTTTTGGCTTATGTAATGCTCCTGCCACATTTCAGAGGGCTATCCTTAGTATTTTTGCAGATTTAATCAATGATGGACTTGAGGTTTACATGGATGACTTTACACCATACGGAGATGACTTTGATCCAGCTCTAGACACCCTAGAGAAAGTCCTACAACGCTGCATTGTTACTAGGCTTTGCCTAAGCAATGAAAAATGTTTTTTGATGATGACTGAAGGACTTATCCTTGGACACTATGTCTCAGCAGTCGGCATTCAGGTAGACCCGGCCAAAATCCAAATACTTTTGCTTATTCCCACTCCTACTACTCAAACAGAGGTACGCAGTTTTCTTGGATTTTCAGGTTATTATAGACGATTCATAGAGCATTATTCACACATTGCTGCTCCTTTATATGCACTGACTGGTAACGTTGATTTCCTTTGGACAGACAAATGTGACCATGCTTTCGAGGATCTAAAAAAGCTTGTATCCACAGCCCCAGTCCTTCGAGGACCAAACTGGGACCTACCATTCCAGATATCATCTGATGCCTCAGATACAGCCATTGGTGCAGTCCTTGGGCAGGAAGAGGATAAAAAACCATATGCTATATATTACATCAGCAAAAATTTATCCCCTGCTGAATTGAATTACACTGTTACTGAAAAAGAATTTCTAGCTGTAATACATGTTGTCAATAAATTTAGACATTATATCACAGGCTACCCTGTCATCTTGTATACAAATCATTCTGCTATAAAATATTTAGCAAATAAGCCTGTCACAAATGCCAGAGTAACTCGATGGTTAATCTTATTGCAGGAATTCGATATAACAATCAAGGACCGCCCTGGCAAAGAAAACCCTGTAGCCGATTTTCTTTCAAGGATACCAAAATCAAGCGATGCAGCAGCAGTGGAAGATCAATTTCCGGATGAACATCTGTTTGCTGTTGCTGTTCAAACGCCCTGGTATGCTGATGTTGCCAATTACCTTGTAGTAGGTAAATTACCAAAACATTTAACCCCTAATGAGCGTAAGCAGATTATTCAGAAAAGTTCTCGATTTTCGTGGATTGGAGGTTATTTGTTTCACACAGGAGCAGACATGCATATCAGGCGATGTGTTAGAGAGGATGAAATCTTTGACATCCTAAAAGCATGTCACGATGGACCATGTGGGGGGCACTTCGCTGAGCGTAGGACTGGACATAAAGTATTGCAGACAGGATATTACTGGCCTACGATCTTTAAGGATGCAAAGAAGTTCGTCCAAGCCTGTGACAGTTGCCAGCGAGCAGGACGACCTGGTCAAGCTGATGAAATGCCTCTCAAACCACAGTTAGTCATCGAACCATTCGAACGGTGGGCTCTGGATTTCGTTGGACCCATCAACCCTTCATCAAATCAGAAAACATATATTTTGGTGGCAACAGAATATGTCACCAAATGGGTTGAGGCAGAAGCATTACCAAGAGCCACAGAGGACTCTGTCATACAGTTCCTGTTTCTTTTATTTGTCCGTTATGGCCTTCCTAGGGAAATAATTACAGATGGAGGACCACAATTTGTTGGGCATAAATTAGCCGCAACACTTAACAATTATCATGTCCAGCATAAGATCACTACTCCATATCACCCACAGGCGAATGGGCAGGTAGAAAGTAGCAATAAAATAATAGAATCAATCCTAACGAAAACTATTGCATCACATAGGCGTGACTGGGCTACCCGACTACCTGAAGCACTCTGGGCCTATCGAACCACATGGAGGAGCACCACTGGTTACTCACCTTATCAACTAGTGTTTGGAAAACAACCTATTTTTCCCATAGAATTCGAAATCCAAACACTGCGTACAGCACAGGAAGTTGGCCTGGACTTAACGGAGGCACAACTCAATCGACTACAGCAGATCAATGAATTAGACGAAATTCGGCTCTCTGCACTACAAAATACAGCATTAATTCAACAGCAGCGAGCCAAATGGCATGATGCGCTCATTAAGAACAAAGTCTTCCACGAGGGAGACTGGGCTCTGTTATACGATTCTCGGTTTCAGGATTTCCCTGGAAAACTTCAGACTCGATGGTTGGGACCATACGAAATCCAGAAGGTACATGACAATGGAACTCTTACTCTAATCACTATTGACGGTTCTGGATATGCATTCAAGGTAAATGGCCACCGAGTCCGTCTCTACCGTAAACCACTTACTCGGGAATCCTTCTGCCAGCAGATACGCCGAGATACCGATCTGGAGATCTTAGGAGAAGAAGAGAAATCTTCCTCACCTGTAATTCATTAAGGGTCTATTTATTTTTGCAAATTGTACATAAAGTTTTTGTTTTTGAGTGATTCTTGTACATAAGTTTGATTTGAATAAATTCTTGTCATTTTGCTGTTCCTTTTTCTTCCACAAAGTTTGATTTTTGCTCTTCTAATAGCATATGTATGTTTTTTTTATTTTGGTTTTGCTTGTTCTGCTGTTCCTTTTCTAAAGGAACATCATTCGGATCTCTGCTGTTCCTTTTTCAGAAGAACGATATTGTTACGTCTATCGCTGTTCCTTTTTGGTTACCATTGTTCCTTTTCCTTCAAAGAAACAGCGTTCTTTTTTTCTGTGTTGACTTTTTCAACGGAATGGCATATTGAGTGTTTAGTATGATTGTCGTTCCTTTTCCCAAAAGGAACGGCATTTGCAGTTTTGTTCCTTTTTCTATTATCCATCGTTGTTGCTTTTTCAACGGAACACCATCTGCATACTTTTGATCTCTTTGCTGATTTAAATGAAGGATGCTTTTTCCCGTCTTCTTTCTAGTCTTCAAGCTTCAACTATGTATTTGTGCGATGAAATATAAAAACACAGCATACCGAAAATCTGCAAATCATAAATCGCTATATCTATAAGGCTCTGCATTAATAAGAGGACAGATGGAAGGACATACTTATTTCTTACCTTTTGCGACATGGTTTTACTAATGTTGCCCTGATTGGTTATCTTTATCATGCTGATTCCCTTAAAAATATTTTTATTAGTACTTGGGAATAAGAGCAAAGAGTTTATATCTTCCTATTGAGATAATAAGACTTCTTCCACCATTCCTACTCTTAAGGAGTGCTGAACCACCCTTTGTGTATAAATAAGGAAAAATAAAAAGCATGTCAAATGTCAAATGCAGGATAGGGGGTCTCATCGAGAGCCAGCCTACCATGATCATGAGGATGGAAGTGAAGTGGCATTCCCATTCTGGCCACCACACCAGGGATATGGTCCAAAAGGTGTATCAAAATAAAAAAACCTTGGAACAGGAGGTCTCATTAAGAGCCGGCCTGCCCACGTTTCGCTCTTTCCTCGTGAATGGCATTATGGTTAACTGGTCACCAAGCCAGCATAATGGTCTACATTCTGACATAATAACAGTCCTAAGTATACACACAGGATCATGGTTCCGGGGGTGAAAAACAACTCTGCCAAGGTTATGGACACCTGTTGGCAGTAGAGTAATGTTAATGGTATCGAAGTCACCTTGCTTACACCAATAGGTAAGATATTAACACTCTTTTGTTTTCATATCCTAGGCACTAATTATATGTTATTTCCTGATTTATACACCGCATGAATATTTATCATTACCAATCATGGCAACGGAGGTGACCATGACCGCTTAAGATTGGCAAGTACGATACATGCCTATCCATCAGCCTCAAATCATAACACAGCAGCCTCAAATCATAACACGCGATCCATCCTCCGCCTCGATTTCGGTAATCTGTTGTCCTCTCTCAACATGGCATAAATTCACATGCTGTTCCTTTCTGACTTGATTACAGACTGGGTGCCGCTCCATTATTTGCCGGCTGGGACAGCCTATCACACTGAGGGGGGGGGGGAGGTTAACCTCATCATTCCCTGTATTACGTGTCAATTCATCATTCGGAAAATCTGGTTCACGACGATTTGGCATGGTTTCACGGCATGGCACATTTTTATTTTTATTTTTTCGCACAAGTTGTTTTTGCTGCACTATTGCATACTCTGTGTTTTCTTTTGCGAAACCTTGCTCTCTGTGTTTCAAACCGAAAACATTTTTTTGCTGTTCCATTTAGAAATCACAGCGAAATCATGGGGGGAAAGGCAATTTGTAGTGAGCCTCAACAGCTAACGATCTCTGCTGCTGCCCGAGAAATCCTGGAAAGAGCAGGATGGTTAAACTATTTCAATCGCTTACAGGAGGGTAATGAGACAGTAGCAATGGAGTTCTTGCAGAATTTACAAGATGACTACTCCATAGTAAGAGGGAAACGAATAGCGGTCACTGATGCCATAATTGCAGAAGTCTCAGGACTACCAGCTATTGGACCGGTATGGACATTCAAAAAGGAACGATTACAGAAGGTCATCGACATCTTCCAGGATGAAGGCCAGCATTTGACAATCAAAGGGAAGGGAATTCTGCCAGCGACCCTAGGCGAACCCTGGACAGAGCTAGAAAGAATAGTACAGAGCTACATTACTTGCGAAGGAAGAAAAGACGTGGTAAGACCACGACACCTTAAACTTTTAGCTGTTCTAAAACAGAAATGCTCTGTGAATTTACCGGCACTCTTAAACTCGTTATTGCATGATGCTGCACAAAGTATGAAAAGGGCACAACACGTAGAGGCAATTGTTAGTCACCACGGGTTAATTCGACTTGTTGTTAGTTATAGTCTTACCCAGTAGCAGAGCAGCTGGGAAAGACTCATTACACTGATTGAAGGGGGATCGACAGAACCATCCCCGAAACGTAGACATTCTATAAACCCACCAGAACAACCGGAAAAACGCAGAGAAAATGTTGCTAGTACATCACAACAACGAGAGACACACCAAGAACCCGCAAAGCGAAAGCATGTAGTTGATTCACCCGAGCAACCAGAGGAACCCAGGAAATCAGCTCGGTTAGCTCAGATGAGAGGAAGCATAAATAAACCCAGAAAGTCAGCCCGGTTGGCTCGAATAAGGGGAAGGCTGGAACAGCTTCAGGGAAGCACCAGCCAACCAGGAATAATTGAAGATGAGCAACCCGAAGAAGAAGTACCCGAACCTTCGGGAACAGAAAAAGAAGCAGAAACTGAACAGGAGGAAGAAAGGGGACAGCAGGAGAATAGTCCATTACAAGACCTACTAAGAGAAGATGACTTGGCCGCCATCCTAGCCAATATGAGTAAATACGGTCAACCTTCTAGCTCAAAGGATCCCCACGACCAATTTCAAGAAGAGAACATGCCTATGCATGATGAAGAGGAAGAAAATACCGAACGGGAACAATCTGCTCCCATGTCACAAGAGGAAAGTCTAGAGGAAGAACCCCAGGAGGAAGAATCAGAACCAGTTGAGGTGCATACACCAGAACAGCCGGAGCAGAGCAGTGAGGAAGAACCCCAGGAGGAAGAGTTAGCAACCGGTCATGATCCAGTCCACCATCGACAGACTGCCGTTCCTTCAAAGGAATCAATGGAAATCAAGAAGTTGAGGAAGGAACGGACTAAACTGTTAAACACGATAACCCAGCTCAGGCAACAAATTAGGATTTTGAAAAAGAACCAGAAGGTCAAGAGGAAAAAGAGGGCCAACAAACAGCCTGTTTTCCAAGACTCTGAGGATCCAGCTGCCGTTCCGATTAAGACAGAAAAGGATGATAAGGAAATTCAGACGGAGGCACCACCCTCAGGGGTAATCAGGGTCCTGAACTCCAAACAGCGTAACAAAAAGGTTCAGGTAAAACTTCCGGCCTCCACTGATGCATGGAGGAAAGATCCAAAGACAAAAACCTTGTACAAGATGGTGAAACAAGCACGGCAAGAAATGGAGCAACTTGAAGAGCAAACGGTTCCCCTAGAAAAATATGAAGAGTTGCAGCAGCAACTAAGGGATGTCAGTCAATCTAAAAGACAGGTTTTTGAAGGATGGATGAAGGAACAAGAGGAAGTCACACAGGTAACTTATAAACTAGATACTACTATCAAACAGATGAATGACTTGTGTTCTTTATATAATAATGTTTTAGCATGTAGGGCTCCTGCTAAAAACTATGCACTGTTTCTATTAGAATGATATTTACAATTACAAATAAAAGCTGTTAAGGCAGGCACCCCTATACAGATCAACAATGTCAATGATTTTATCGACTGTTGTAAACATTATGGAGTGAAAGTCCAGAGATTGTTGTGTGAACTTTATTTACACGACCTTGTGCTAAGTCAGGAGACTGAAGTGAACCCTGGTCCCTCCATTGGTGATATTCAATTCCAAGCATTCATTTCATTCGGGGCTAATCAGATTAAGTGGCTGAAAGCCTATGATACCTTCCAGAGTCAAGAAAATGGTCTAGATTTAAGAGTTAGGGTTGAGCCTAGGAACCCAGTACAGTTATGGACAGCTCATATAAACCACATAAGGACTCCAGGTGTCATTGTAACATTAGGGCCTATGCATGAGGCACTCATTCAAGAGGGTTTAGAGTATTTCTTTTCCATCAAAGACTTGGCCATTAATGCAGCCAAATTTTGATATCGAATCTCTGATCCACACATCCAGCTCAGAGAACCATTTAAGTATGAGAACCTTGAGTTAGCCGCTGACCGTTTGAATCTCTATGGCCAGAGCCTTCTGAAAGCAGGGTCATCTTGGTTAGGGTGTAGATTTCGCGCTCCAATTATTTGGCATCCTGCACATGGATACCAGGCCCTGTATGATATGCCTGAGGGGCAAGCAGGTCAGTTCTTTGATTATTTAATCACTCAACATGGTTGTAGGCCTCCGCATGAAACTCCTTCTCCAACATACTCTCTCACTGCATTACATGTCAACTACAATGTTTTCATGAGGACATGAAACAAGGTAAGCAGGGGGGTGTGTGGAGTACTGAAAAGGTATGATTTTGATGATTACTTTAATGACTTTTTAATACAATTTGTGAACCTTTTGTATCATGGATTTAGAAATTCATAGGGAACTATCACAAAACATGTGAAAATCGATGTGTATAACTTAGCCACTGATAATGGTTATTTTCTATACAGGGAAAGAGGAAAACGAAGGGTTGCTGCTCTAAAGATAAGAACGAAGTGGAGATAACCGCTGTTCCTCTGGATGAGAACCAAACGTAAACATAGGGAGACAAGATCAAGGAGAATCGGCTCGGGCAAGAGAGAGAGGACACCAGCTCAGCGGAATAGCAAAGACTGGATGAAAGTTAACTGTTTGGCGAATCCCTCAGGATCGAAGATCCTAAGGGATCGCTGCTTTACTTATCTAATTGCTTGGACATCTCCGCCATCGTTTTTATAAAAAGAGACAAGTACTGTTAGTTTAGAGACAGAGAATGGAGAGATAAGATACGTTTGATGTAATCTTTTGTAAGACATTCGATTTGGTTATTCAGCTTTGTTGAGAACTGGTTCGATGTATTTTTGATCAATGTATTAATGAAAGACTGGTGATTATTCCATCTTCGCATCTGCGTTAACCTAAAGCGGTGTATCCTTGGAGGCTAAGGGCCCGGCCCCGAAGGACACTTGCTTCTGTACCATTACAGCTTCGTTTCTGTGTGGTTTGTTTATTATTGCTATTCGATTATTTGATATGCTTTACAAGTTCATATTACATGCTCTGTTCCAGTTTGAATCATTGAAGTTTCTACAACTAGACTTGTGTGTTAACTCTGCATTGGTATGCTTTTGATGACTATTTCAGTGGCTTTTTAATAGAATTTGTGAACCTTTTTGTATCATGAATTTGGAAAGTAATAAGGAACCATAACAAAACATGTGAGAATTGATATGCAAGACTTAGCCACTGATAATGGTTATTTTCTGTACAGGAAAAGGAGAAAACGAGGAATTTCCGTTCCAAAGGAAAGGACAAAGTCGAGATAACTGCTGTCCCTCTGAACGAGAACCGAATGCAAACAAGGCTAAATAGATTACAGCAAATCGGCTCGGAAAAGAAGGAGAAGACACCAGCTCGGCGCCAAAGAAAGGAAAGGATGAAGAATTAACAGTTTGGCGAATCCCTCAGGATCTTCGATCCTGAGGGATCGCTGCTTTATTTATCATGTTACTTGGACATCTCCGCCATCACCTTTATATAAAGGGACAACACTGTTAGCTTGATAGATAGGATACGCTTTTATGTAATTTTCTGTAAAACATCAACTTTGATTATTGAGTCTCGTTGAGAACTGGTTCAATGTATTTTTGACCGATGCATTAATAAAAGCTTGGTGATTATTTCATCTCTGCGTCTGGATTAACTTAAAGCGGTGTATCCTTGGAGGCTAAGGGCCCGGCCCCGAAGGACACTTGCTTCTGTACCATTACGACTTGACTTTTGTGTGGTTTGTTTATCATTGTTATTTGGTAATTTGATATGCTTTATAAGTTCATATTACATGCTTTGTTAAAGATTGAATCATTGAGGTTTTTTACAGATAGAATCGTGTGTTGACTCCGCATCAAGTTATTAATCCTTTCAAGAGTTAATTGCATGTTCTTACTGTTTTGTTACAGAGCTGTTATACTAAACGTTCGTGTTGTGCGCGTTTCTGATTTATCAGTACTGTTCCATAATTCATTAATAGTTATTGCTGTTCCATTAGTGTGATTTGTGTGAATTGCTTTTAGAGTGAAAGAATGTTATTTGATTGCAAAGAATGCATTTGAGTTAATAGATTAAGTTTGGTTACAACCTGCGGGACTTAGTTATTCAATTGCTGTTCCATTTTAGACTTGCTGTTCTATTTCAGAATTGTTGTTCAATCCTTTATTTGCTTTGCTATTCCAT